>JAULJL010000023.1:15787500-16322500 GCA_030761205.1 Fremontodendron californicum
GCAACTTCCCCTGCCGTTTTGGCCTTCCTAATGTACTTTCCCATTTAGGTTTGAACTTGAAAGGGTTTTGGGTTTTGGAAGAAAGAATGAAGCTTAAGCTCTCATGAGAGAGAGAGAGAGAGAGAGAGAGAGGGGGGGAAATGAGAGGAAACGAAAGGGAAAAGAACAAAAAAATAAAGAAAAAAAGAAAAGAAAAATAGGGGTTAGCAGTTGTTTGTTAAGGAGAGAAAGAAAAACGGTAGGGTTGGTGAAAGATGGGAAGGTTTCACTTTTCAGGTGGGGATTATTTACTGCTTCACTGTACTTTGAATTTCTCTCATTTCATATATCTCGTGATATTTTGCATTTTCTTCTACTATAATTTACTAGATTAACAATTATTATATTCATATTGTATTCGTATATTTTTATGTATCATAATCGTATTTAAAATATTATATATTTACATAAATTTGATACTTTAATAATTCGTGTTATCTGTATTTTCGTGTCGTGTTCGTGCTATTTTTTAATGTCGTGTTTTATATTTTTTTCATGTCGTATTTGTATTTGATCCATAATTTACAAAATCTTTTTTATTTTTTTCATAAAATTATTGTATAAAAAGTTTGTTTACAATGGAATTTTTTTTAACTTATAAATGAGTTTAAGTATATCTGCTTTCTTTTTTAAATATATTTTATGTGTATGTGTCATTCTACTAATTTAGCTTATAAAATCTAAAATCTCTATTAATGATGGATTATATAATTTCTATTAATCCTTCTCTCTAAATTATTTATATATGATAAATTATCCTATTCAGACCAATATTAGCTGGATAACACATACTAGCAGGATAACATATACTTAGATATATAGGATATATTTAAAAAAGAAATTGAACGTGTGTAAGTCTCTTAATCTCATTTGTGAAGTTAAAAAACTCGATTATCAGTATATCAAATACTAACTCATTATATATATAATAAATCAAAATGTGATGATTAATTAAAAATTATTATGTTAGGGTACACATCAATTTCTTTTATTTCCATAAAAATTGTTTTTTATTGTACAAAAGTGGCAATAATTTGAATTTACTTTCCATATATGAAAAATAATTTGAATTTTATTTCCATTTATATCATTGTATTTCAACCACATAATTTTAATCTCACATTTAAAAATCATAAATTAAATGCTATGTTTGCCTAGTAAGAAAAAGCATGTGGATAATCATCTATTCTATTTTTTAACTTTATTGAGGAAAATGTTTTGTGAAAATTAATTATAAAGTGATTATTATATATTGTTATCATTTAGACTTGACTTGAGTATTCAATTTAATGGTTGGTATATTTTTTTTATATTAAAAATTTGTGCTTGAAATATCATAATAAAAACATTTTCTTAATTTTTACTTTTTTAGTTGGCAAGGCAATTGTCAAAATATGAATAACTTCAATTTCAATGTAGTTTAAAGGTACATGTGTAAGATTAAGTATAGTACTTCAATAAATGATACCATGTCAATCCAAAATTTTAGATAAAATAAAAAACAACTCAAATAAAAAATGTCCACCCATGTAAGAAAAATTCTTAGTCATTTAAGCTTAACCTTTAGGATGGAATTAGAACTGTTTACAGATCGGATTGAGTCAGATCTGGATAATAATAAATTATGTTTGTCTAAGATTCGGTTTGATTTGTCGGATTCAAAAATTATTTTTTTTATTTTTATAATTAAATTTAAATAAAAAATTTATTTATTAAATAATAATTTAAATCGATTCAAACTAAATTTAAAATATTTTATCTCAAATCTAATCTAATATGAGTCGGTTCACCCGATCTTTAGACAGCTTTACAAAATATATGTTGGGCAATATATTAGTTCACTCCGTCTACTTCAACTAGAAGAAAACAAGGATATTTCAAAAAAGAAGACAAGGCTAGGGATCTCTCACTTTTCACCCCTTCTAAATTCCAAATGTTGTCTTGCTCCCCAACCTCTCCCCCCTTAGTGTTGTATATTATGTTATCTGATGCAATCAAGAAAATAATGTTTAGGTAAGACTAGGGGTGTAAACGAGACACTTGTGCTCGCAAGCTACTCGAGTTCGATTCGAAAAAAACTTGAATTCGATTCGGTCATTATCGAGCCGAACTCGAGCTCGAGCAGCTCGAGCTATCGAGCGAGCCGAGTTCGAGTATCTTAATACCCGATTCGAGCAGCTCGCGAGCCTAATCGAGCTTTTTTTTTAATAATATTTTTTTATTAATTTACTATTTTACCCTTAATATATATATATACATACTTAAAAACCCTTAATTCGAGCTCGAGCTCGAGCTCGAGTATATAAACGAGCCTAATCGAGTCGAGCTCGAATAGTTCGATTTTATATCAAGCCGAGCTCGAGCTTAAAAAAATGATACTCGGTCGAGCTCGAACCGAGCTTCGAGCCTCGAGTTTCGAATCGAGCTCGAGCTCGAGCTTCTCAGTATTCGAGCTCGGCTCGGCTCGATTACAGCCCTAGGTAAGACATCTTTTAAAATTATCTTAAGGATAATAGTTTCATTACTAGAATGCAAATAATGAATTTTTTAAAAACATTATTTCTAAAATACAATGACTAAATCAAAGATAATTAAATATACTTCAAAAATCTTTTGTGCACACTTGAATCAATAATAATAATAATAATAATAATAATAGCATGAGAAAATGTTTGATTATAGAAGAAATTGTATGTAAAGGTGTAAATATATGTTGAAACATGTGTTTAGAGGTGTTCATGGATCGGATTGTGGCTCGAATTTTTTTGAAATTCTTTACTCAAGCTCGATCCAGAAGCTCGTTTTACTATTTAAAAAACTATTTTATATTAATATCAGTAATTGATGCCAGACTGTCTCGAATTATAAAAATTTATGTTCAATCCAGGCCTAATACAGACCAGACTTGTTCCGACTCTTGAACACATCTACATGTGCTTATGAAAATAATTATAGGTGTCAATTGATTCTTAAAATATCTATTCACGAGAAAATTGATTATTTTGTCTTAATATAGCAATTTTTTTTTTTTTAATTTTCAAAATACTGCTACTTTTCAATTAAGTATCAAAATCCTTTTTTTTTTTTAACCAGTTGGCCCATGGCGATTTTCCAACGGTAAATTTAATTTTTTCTTAGAAATTAGGTTGGGAAATCACCATGGCCATGGCGATTTCCCAACATGAAATAAAAAAATAATAATAATAAAATTTCATGTTGGAAAATCGCCATGGGCCATGGCGATTTCCCAACCAATTTTTTAAATTTTTTATTTTAAAATTTAAATACCAACGATAAAAAAAAAAAATCAAATTTGAAGGCAAACGGTCACTTGACTGTTGCATTCAAATCCCCCCCAACAAATCCCAAATTCTCCTATAAATACTCCTTCTTTTTCACTTATTCTTACAACTTACTCAAATTTCTTCCTCTTATTTCCTAAAAAAATTCTCAAATCTTCTTGATTTTTCATTTTTCCATACAAAATCTCTTTGTGTTGATTTAAAAATGGCTTCATCATCATTATTGAGGTTGTAAGAGAATCATATATCCTCAGTTATATTTAAAGAGGTAAGTAAATTTTTGTAATATTATCTGTATTACATTATCCTCAGTTATATTTAATTATTAATAATTTTATAGTTATTTAATTATTATAGTTTTGTAATTTTGTAATTTTATAATTTTGTAATTTTTATAATTATTTAATTATTATAATTTTATAATTATTCAATTATTATAATTTTATAATTATTTAATTATTATAATTTTGTAATTTTATAACTTTATAATTTTATAATTATTTAATTTTTATAATGTTATAATTATTTAATTTAATTAATTATCAATAAGATACTCGTCGTGTCTTATGTTCGAGGAAATTTATTTTGGAGGACCCACATCCATATATTATCAAGCACTTAAAAAGAGCTGGATTTTATTATGCAACTCAAATTCGACGATTTCTACTTCAACCCGACTTAATCAGTGCGTTGATTGAACGATGGAGACCCGAGACGCACATTTTTCATTTTCCGTTTGGTGAATGCACGTTTTAGAAGATGTTGCGCTTCAACTTGGATTTTTGGTCCATGGCGATGCAGTTACAGGCGCAAGATTTCTAGATTGGAATGAAGAGTGTCAAAATTTATTGGGCACTGTACCTCCAGAAGAGTATGTATATGGCTCAATGTGAGACTAATTTGGTTAAAATCCTTTCAAAATCTTCCATTACACGCAAGTGAAGAACAAATAAAATATGCTGCTAGAGCATATATTTTACGTTTAATTGGAGGATTGCTAATGCTTGACAAATCAAGCAGTCAGGTACATTTAATATATCTTCTATTACTACGTGATTTAGAGCATGCGGCAAATTATACTTAGGGTTCTACGTGTTTGGCGGTTTTGTATAAAGAACTGTTCTGGGCTACAGTTCCAAAAAGCCATGACATAGGTGGATGTTTAGTGCTTCTACAATCATGGGCTTAGTATTGGCTAACATTTCTTGCTCCGCGCGTGGATGTTCCGCCTGTATATCCCCTTGCAAGCAGGTAATAATCTTTACTATTTTATTAATTTTGTACAAACTTGTATTTTTATAGGTCCATTAAGATTTTATACGCATTTTAACAGGCGGAGTCATCGTAGAGATCTTACCGATACTCCCACCGACTTTGCAAGTATAAGATTACGACTAGATCGAGTAAGATATGATAAGGTAAACGTTTCGATTGTTACATTCAAGTATTTTTGTATTTAATCCATATGAAACTAATAATTTATAATAATTATTCGTAGTTTGTGTGGATGCCATATTCTTCAGATGAAATTATCGCATGCCTCCCATTGGATGCCTACAGTAATTATCGTATATGGAAAGCAAATACAGCATTGATATGTGTAGACACCTAATTTTGTCCGGACCCCTAAATAAGGTATTTTTCTTCCTAAATGATGTTTTAAAATGCAAAATA
The DNA here is from genome assembly GCA_030761205.1 of Fremontodendron californicum. Taxonomy (NCBI): domain Eukaryota; kingdom Viridiplantae; phylum Streptophyta; class Magnoliopsida; order Malvales; family Malvaceae; genus Fremontodendron; species Fremontodendron californicum. The sequence continues at coordinate 15,792,516 of JAULJL010000023.1, forward strand.
ACTCTGCTCATCCTTCAGGTGATACTCCAAGACTTAGTTTAAGGGCCAAGCATGAAAAGTCAATCTGAAAAAAGTCAACCTCAAAAAAGTCAACCTCAAAAAGTCAACTACTGAAAAGGTCAACCCACATTCAAAATAAAGATTCAAAGTTCAATTGAACAATTATGAAAGAATTTTGATAATCCGAGGTCTACAACGAAAGATATGGAGTCCGGAAGATAGGTTAAGGAGATTCAGTGGAAAAGAAACTCTAGTTCAAAAAATTTGGGGAAAAGTGCTTAAACGATCAAATTGGTCAAAATTAGAGGTTCTGAATGAAAGATAGGCAATGACTACGAGTAATGGAGATGTCATTCAGAAGCAAAACCAAAGGAAGAGTCAATTCGGAAGAAAATCGGGAATTAGGATTTTTGGTGAATTTTGGCAAAATTGGGGAAAATTGCATAAATGGACCGATTCGGTAAAATTAAAGCCCCTAGTTGATGAGGAGTGAGTAAACAAGGATAGCCCAAGGCTCAGTTTGAAGTAATTCCGAGAAAAGAGCCGATTGGAGAAAAAACGGAAAAACGAGAAAATTCTCGATGTTGGAAAAAAGAAAAGTCAAGTCAGAGGGGAATTTGATCGTAAAAATTGGGCGTTTTTGGACCAACTCCAATTCAATATATAACAAAAGCACAGAAAAAGAAAATCTGGAAATCAGACTTGTTTTGAGTAAAACCGAGGCTTCGGAGGTTAGAGGGCAAACTTGGAAAATTCAAGAAAAATAGCAAATGAGCTCGGAAAATTACGAAAACTTCCAGATCTCAATCTTATGCCATTTGGAAGAGATTGGCGAAGAAAAATCCAGAATCGGAGCTCGTTTGCAAAATGACAAATTTCGGGCCCACTAAGCTGAAATTCCAAAAGATAAATCCCGAAAAAATAGCAAATGAGCTCAAAAAATTATGAAAACTTCTAGATCTCAATTTTAAATTATTTGGAACATATTAGAGAAGAAAAATCTGGAATCGAAGCTTGTTTGCAAAATGGAAAAAGTTCGAGTGCAATAAAAGCAATTTTGAAAAATAAATTCGAGAAAAATAGTAAATGGGCTCGAAAAATTATGAAAACTTTCAGAACTCAATTTTATATTATTTAGGAAGTATTGAAAAATAAAATTTGGATTTGGAGTCCTTTTGCTATTTAATTAGGTTTGGGGGCCAAAAAGATAATTTTACCGAAGAAACCGAAGAGGGCCTTTCTTGCATTTAAAAAAGTAGAGATTGGGCTGGAATATGAAGGGCCATTCGGCCAAGCCCATGAGGAGAGTGATTTTTGCTGAGAAATTGCATCCAAAGGCCAAAAGAGGATAGTAAGGTAGTTATTGTTTTTTATCAAGCCTTCGTAATTGTGTCACGTGGTCCAATGCATGAAGATGAAGGATGTCAACATGATGGCTTCATATTTTTGAACAGTTGTATTAGTTAGGGGCTAATTACTTAATCTAAGGGTGGTAATTTCACATTTGAAGCTTCTTGGATTAGTGGCTTTTGGATCAAATTGGCTAGGGAAAAAAATGATAACTTTCTACACCCATTGAAGACCATTCGGCTACCACACATGGAGGGGGGTTGGGATTTTTCATTTGGTTTTTGGGGGCTGATCATAGAGAGGGGAGGAGCTAAAAAGAGAGAAAAAAGAAAAAAGAAGGGTTTTCTTACTACTCTTTGATTTGGAAAGCTAGAGCAAGGTAGCTATGTTCTTTCATGCTCTCCTCCATACTTTGTTGTTAAGATTTTGTTATTTTCATGGTTATTTTATTTTCTTTCATGACATAAAATTGTTTTCCAAAATAAGTTCTTAAAGCTCCTATCTTATGTTTTCTTGAAAAAAATCAAAGAAAAAACAAAATTTCCTCCATTTTTACATGTTGGTCGATCGGTCCCTTATTGTGCATGTGTTGTGTTTGATTTATTTTCCATGATGATTGTCATGTTCTAGCTTGTTTTGATGTTTTAACTTTTAAAAATAATTAAGATATGGAACTTGTTTTCAACTTTTTTCATTTACTTACTATTATTTTACTGATTTTATCATTTTGTTTTCATGTCTACTTACTTTGTTTGCCATTTTTAATTTTCTGTTTTCACCATGTTAGGTTGTTCACGTTTTTGTTAATACCATACCATGTGTTTGTGATTTTGTCTAGCTATGTTCATGCATTTGCATTATGTTTGTTTGGTCTAACATGTTTCCTTTTAAGTCTTGCATATACTATGCCATGTGTTTGTGTTATTGCCATGCTAGAATTTCCTTGCATATTTTCATGACCATTCGGCTTCCCCTTATTGTTTTGCTTTGTGTGTGCATTTTCATCTTGTTTAGTTGACATGCTTGCATTTCTATGCCATGATATTGTGTATTATATTTACTATGCCATGTGTTTGTGTTATTGCCTAGCTAGAATTGCATATGTTGATTAGGTGACCATTCAGCTCCTATATTTGTGTATGTGCATTTTCATGTTGTTTGGACTTTTGCATCTTTATGTCATGTGATTGTGTATTGGTTATGCCTTCTTCATGCATTAGTATTGTGTTCATTTGGTCATTTTTGTTCATGTTGCTTCCATGCATTTTTCATATGACATATTAGGTCTTAGGTCATTTTGTATTGCAATGCATTTCCATGTCCATTAGGTCTAGGTCATCTTGGTATGCCATACACATTTCCATGCTATTTAGGTCTTAGGTCATATTGGTATTTCCATGCATTTTCATGTCATTAAGTTTAGGTCACATTTGAATTGCCATGCATTTCATGCATATTAAGTATAGGTTGCATTTATTGCCACGCACAAGTTCATGTTAGGCATTAGGTCATTTTTTTTTATGCCATGCATTTTCTATGTCATTTAGGTAGATCATGTATTTCATGCATTTAACTTGCTGTTTGTTCATGCATTTCATATCATACCACTTGATTTTTGACTTAAGCCAATCAATGGCTCAAAGCCAAGCTCACATGAGCATGCTTGTGGAAAATTAAAAAGTTGTCAAGTTGGAATTTCTACCTTTGTGATTTTTTTTCCATTAGCTAATCATTGTCCAAATTTTTAGAAATTTTAGCTACTGTTTGTAGGTTCTTAGAGGAGTCTTCAATATTTTTATTTTGATTTTTGAATGATTTTATCAAAGGCTTAAAAATATTTTTTGGCAAAACAGTTTTTCACCCAGCGTTTTGACTTTCGTGATTTTTATGGTAGGTCATCCTTAGTCTAAAACTTAAAAAAAGATTTTCCCATAGAGTTCGACATGTTTTGAGTCTCCCATAAATTTTTCAGATTTTTTTAAAATTTTAAAAATAGGTTAAAAAATCACGTTTTAAAACTAGTCAGTAAAGTCATATTTGAATTCAAGGGAAAAATAATTTTCTGTTTTGGCTAAGGCTTTTAGAGAGGGCTGATTAGGAACCTTAGCTACTGTCCTAGGTTGATTTCTAAGCCATTTTAATCCTAAAAAATGATTTTATAAAGCTCAGGTCAAGGATGATCAAGTCTGGGTTTTCAAAGTTAGGAAAATAGAGCCATTTTTAAAAGAGGGTTCGGCCATGTGTCATTTTTCATCCAAGAATTTTCAAAATTGTTTTCAAACCAATCACAAAGTATATTTGATTTAGAAAAATCTGATTTGATGTATTTTTCTAAGGTAGTCGGATATCTTTTTAGATATACGAATATCCTTATTTAAAGGAAAAAATACACTTTCATGTATTGCATTTTCCATGTTCATGCATATTATATGATATATGATTTTTGATATGAATATTTCTATGGCTATGCTATGCTATTGTTTTGATTTATATTTCATGATGTTATATTGATTGTTATATGGTTGTGAATATTTCATGTTATTCTATGTTTTTTTTTTGCCATGTCATTTAGAATATACCATGTCACTTAGGTTATATCATGTCATTTAGAATATATCATGTCACTTAGGTTATATTATATCATCTAGATTTTTGACTATGTCATCTTTACTATGTCACACATGTTCATATTCATTTTTTTTAAATATTTTAAAATAAGATAATGATTTTCAATAAAATAAAGATATCCCCGAGTTAAAATAATTACCGGGTTTGCTGGGAAAGATATCATCAATTATTATTAGTAAAGGAATATATTTCTTTCAAAAGTCAAGAATGATTCGGAAAGTTTTTCAAATAAATAAAAAAAATTATATTTTGCCGTGCTTGTCGGGGAATATAGGAAAATTTTGAATTAATAAATTTCGGATCATTTTCAATTAAAAATAGAATTATTTTTTTTAAATTGGGAATTATTTTGAAATGCCGAATCCAAAATCGATTTTTTTACCGAGACTTGAGATAACACATGATTAATAACCGTTTCATACGGGCATTGTGGGGGTGCTAATCCTTTCCCGCACGTAACCGACTCATGAACCCACTTCTTTGATTTCTCTGGTTTAAAACGCAGACTTTGAAATTGATTTTAAAAAATATTTTAATTAATTTTAAAATGTTTTACAAAATCGGTTTTAATAGGTGACCGATCACACCTAGCCAAAAAAGATTGGTGGCGACTCCATTTCTTTTTCCGAGGTTGTTTTCAAACTCTCATTTATTTCAAGAGGAATTAAGTCGTCTTTTTCTCTGTTTTCCCTAATGTCACGCTTAACGAATAAAGTCCCGCGATGAGGCTTTTTATTTTTTAGGTTGCGGCAATATGCTTTGCGTATGTGGAGTGGCACCACACTGACAGGGTGTTGCGACAATTTGGGATGCAACAACCAATTCCGCAACCACCGGTGAACCTTGATAAGGTTCACAAGATTGACATGCGTAGGCGTCATGAAGAATTCTGGCCTACGAAGCACACAAAATGGATCCAGTGGTGGGATATACGTTCTGAACGAATTTCGACAAGTTATAACATTGTTGGTAATAATTTCAACCCATCTGATGATTACATAAGATGGTATAAAAATGAAGGTCGGCCTTTTGTTTTTCCACCGTCGGAGTTTGAGGATCTTCGGGGTATGCCATTTTCTGGATGAACTTCAAATCAAAAAGTCCCTCCTATACAGGAAATGGATGCTCCTAGACCTAGCCGACAACGTGGGTGGACGCATCAATCGGCCTCATCACATGCATCGAAGTGCATTGCACCGAGGATGTCATTTAGTCATCTTGAACCTAAAAAGGATCATGGAATACCATCCAGTCATCGTTATTTCGTCAGTCACCCCGGATTTGATGTTGATGAGTGTTATCGACCATCACCGCCAATACGAGGTTAGATGACCAGCTCCCCACCCCAAGTCCAAGTTCAGCATATCTAACTACAATATATCAGTTTGGAACCCTTGCGTCAGCATTTGATGGTACATCATTTGTGGTTCCATCTAGTAGTCAGGTTCCCTTTATGGTTGGACTGGATGTTGGTTCCTCCAGCAGTGGGTTTCAAATTTTTGATACAGAAGAAATGGGTCCCTCTAGTAGTACGTTTCCATCGACTGATGTGGGTTAGTACAGCACCATCCATGAGCATGCGGATGACATACAACCAGAACCAGTGGCGGTTACAGCAAGAGGTCGTGGTCGATCGCGAAAATTTGCCACTGACGACGTTGAACGACATGTCCAACCACCACGCAATAGGAGAGCTCGATACTATTGCTCAACACCACGTGATCCGCGAGCTTCTCCATAAATAATTAGAATAAATGTACTTTTATTAATATAACGAGAATAGTGTATTTTAAATTTGCAATATATAAATTTATATGTTTTACATTTTATGTTATTTATTTTGAATTTATTGGAAAATTAATTTTTATTTTTTATTTTGTTATTTTTAAAAATAAAAAAATAATAAAAAGCAAAAAAATTGTTGGGAAATTAATTTTTATTTTTAATTTTGTTATTTATTTTTAAAAAAATAAAAAAATTTGTTGATTACTTAATTTTTATTTTAAAATTTGTTATTTATTTTTTTAAATAAAAAATAAAATGAAACAAAAATTATTGATAAATTAATTTTTATTTTAAATTTTGTTATTTATTTTTTAAAGAAAAATTAAAATGAAAAAAATTTGTTATTTATTTATTTAAATTTTTTTTTACCATTGGTATTTTTAAATTTTAAAATACAAAAAATTTAAAAATAGTTGGGAAGTCGCCATGGCCCATGACGATTTTCCAACATAAAATTTTTAATTTTTTTAAAAAAAAATCATATTGAAAAATTGTCATGGGACATGGTGATTTTCCAACAGGTTAAAAAAATAGCGGATTTTGATATTTAAAAGCAAAGTTGCGGTATTTCGAGAATTAAAAAAATAGCTATATTAAGATTAAAAAAACCCAAAAAAATCACGTATCTCTTAAAGAATCACAATTTTTAAAATTAAAAAATACATCGAACGAACATGTTATTCAAATTTTCACGAAACTTAGTCGATTAAGTTGGTCTATTCCGTTTTTAAAAAAATAAGCTCCAATTATGTGTACAACTTAGTTGATTAAGTTTTCAACGTAATCTTTTTATTTAGGATAATTGACTATCTTCACTACATAGTCCATTATCAGATAATTTATATTTTAGTTCATTAAATTTAACATAAATTTTCATATAGGTCACAAACTTTTAATTTCTTCAAATTATATCACTGAACTTTTATTATTAATAAATTAAGTCACTTACACTAACTCCGTTGAGTAATTCTAACGAAAAACTGACTCAACAGCATGCATATATTTTTTATATCTTATTAAGATAATACCTAACTGGCATTTAGGTAAAAAAAATTTCATGTTCAGTCTGCTTTTTCGTTAGAATTACTTAACGAAATTAGCTTAAGTGACCTAATTTATTAATAATAAAAGTTTAGTGATGTAATTTAATAAAATTAAACGTTTGTGACCTATAGAAAAGTTGATGTTAAATTTAGTGATCCAAAATATAAACTATCCGTCCATTATCCTAAGTCAAATTTCCAACAACACATTTTTTATAAGATTTTAATCGATTATCTCTTAAATATAATCAATTATCTTTAACATATACAATTAGACCTGCTCAAGGATCGGGTAGCCCGCCTGGCCCGATTCGTACTAGGTTGGGTCTGGGTAGGTGTTTTTCTGATCCGGGTCGACCCAGATCACTGTTCATATAATAAAAAAATATTTTTTATTTAAATTTAATTATAAATGTTTTTAATAAGGATGAACAGTAAATTCGGGCCACGGGCTGCTCCAAATATGGACTTGGGCAAGCAAAAAAAAAGTTTCGAGTCGCGGCTCGGCCTGACCTATGAGCAGGTCTATATGCAATCTAGATGCTTTCTTTATGTTTCTTTGTAAAAATGCTAAAATATATAAATATAATATATATATATATATATATAAGAAAATTTTAAAAACTTCATTATTAAAAAATATATACAACAGTTAGAATTTAAAATCCTCAAAATTGAGTTTTTATATTAAAAAAAATTGATGAAGCAATTCGATGAAAATTTTGAATGGATGAAAATTTTCTTAATGATTTAATTAACTCTATTTTATTAAAATAAATTATTACATATTTTATTGCTTTCACAAAGTTTTAACTTATCAAAAGTATGTACCATTGCCTTCATAATCTGTGTTTTTCTTTCTTGGTAATTTTGTTATTGAATTTGTTATTTATACATTGACGATAAATTTTTTTAATTTTATAGGAGGGTTATGAGATTATCATATGTCTCATTTTTTTAATTAGTTTTTTTTTTAAATATACTTAATTGGTATGTGTCATTCTGTTAATCCGCTTGTGAAATATAAAAACTCAACTGAATGAGATAATTTATCTTTTGTTATTTAACTATATCAACCAAATGCATTGATAAAAAAAATGCTTAAAATTTGTGTAGTACAAATTCAACTTCAAAGTAACTCTAGAAACCATAAGTTATTTTATTTTTCTCATAGATTTTTTTTTAAAATTCTATAAATAAAAATTTTGGAGTTATCATTGATAATTTTGTCACAATTAATTATTAAATAAACATGTGCCATTAATACAAAACCATTTGTAGAAATTACAAATTTTATCATTAGCATATAGTATAATTTATTTGATATAAGATAAATTTGTAGTAAATTAATTACTACTATATTAATTTTGTAGTAAATTTGTAATATAAACAATATAAGCGTCTTAAATTACAAATTAAGGACTTAAATCTCATTATCTCACGAGATGAGTGATGGACAACAAAGTCGGTCATTGGATACCTTCTTTAAGTGGCCACGTGGAAAGTGTAATTTGATTTTCATTTTTTTCTTCATTTAAGAATTAATATAAGACCAAACAAACCCACGAACATCGAAGGAGCGTGATTCCAACGCGCATGATGATAATATTTTTTTTGAATTGACTTATGCAACATATATTGTCGGGTTTTATATTTTTTATACGTGTAATTATAAATATAATAAAATTATTAAATATGAATAAAATATATATTAATTTTTTTAATATATATTAATTTTATATTTATTATATTTAAATATATTATATTATATTAATTTTGTAATATAAAATTAATAAAATTATATTATATTATATTATATTTATATTTATTATATTAATTTTATATTTATTAAATATATTATATTATATTAATATATTTAATTTTATAAAATTAAATATATGTCAATTGTGTAATATATTAATATTACACAATTGACATATATTACACAATTAAATATATTAATTTTTTTAATTTTATAAAATTATAAAATTAAATATATGTCAATTGTGACATATATATTGAAAAAAATTAAATATATTAACTTTTTTAATTTTATAAAATTAAATATATGTCAATTGTGTAATATATTAATATATTTAATTTTATAAAATATATTTAATTTTATAAAATTATATTAATATATTTAATTTTATAAAATTAAATATATGTTAATTGTGTAATATTATATTATATTAATTATATTAATTTTATATTTATTAAATATATTATATTTTTATATATATTTAAAATTATTAAATTGATTTGAGAATTTAAGGTATCAAACTATCTATTGGGCATCGAAAGGAAAGCGTGTAAGCACTGTCAAAAAAGGATAAAAATTTTATAAAAAAAAAAAATAATAAAAGGAGCTTTTCTTATGCTCCAAAATATATATAATTTATTATATTTATATGTAATTTATGTCATATTTATATATAAAAAAATTTCCATATATACATGACAACTTTTAATTTACATAAATACATGATATATTTGTCATGTTTATATGTTAAAAAAATACATAAATACATGATAATTTATCATATTTATATGTAATAAAACTTATTTTAAACTATCTTAAAAAATTTATCCTCAAACTATAAAAAAATAAAAAAGACTTTTGTTCCTTAATTTTTAGACCCATCTTTTTATTACTTTTTTGTAAAAAAAAAAAAAAAAAATTAATTTTCTTGTTTGTGTGAGTTAGACTGACAATGGTGGCAGTCAAGTCTATAAATTTGGGAAAAGTCATTAAATTTGCCAGTGGAAACAAAAGCTTCTTTACAGAAAACAATTGGCATCTAACTTAATTTGGTATGTCCTTAAATTGCAATTAAAGATTTTGTTTAAAAAATATGTCGAGGCCTTATTTTAAATGGATTTTGTTAACCAATATTTTAAAGATATTTTTTAAGATTGTTATTATTTATAAAAGTATTTTCATACAATAACTTAAAAATAATGAATAAAATTATCGATTACGGTATTTTATATAATATTATTATTATAAATAATATATTAATTAATTTTAAAAAATATTCTAAGAACACTCGTTAGCAAAGCCCATTTAAAATATACCTGTCAATTTTGATTCAAATTTAAAAAATTTGTTCAATTCATCCCGATCAAAACCTAACCTAACCCAATTTGCTTATAAAAAGTGAAAACTCAAACCTGTCTAATAATAACCTGTACTCGAAATGATCCGAATCCGAAACGACTGGAACTGACTCAAACTTGAATTGACTGGAATAAAAAATGACTCAAACTCGAATGATTCGAAAAATTAACTCAAATTGACACAAACTTAAATTAATTATAATTTATTTTAAAAAACACTAATTTAAATAAAAATAAAATAAAATATTAATTATTAATTTATTTAATTTATTTAATTTTATAATTTTAAATTGTCTTTTAATTTTTTTTACTATTATAATTTTGAATATTATCTTTCTTAATTATAATTAAAAAAATTATTTAGATTATTATAATTGAATTTTAATTTTTATGTTTATTAATATATATTATTAATAAATTTTTTTATCTTTTTACTTTGATAAAATAATTAAATATATCGATAACAATCATTTTAAATAAATAACTATTAATAATTCAATTAAACTAATTATAGCACTTACTTTTAAACATTTTACTATAAACTTTATATAACAAAATCATTACTTTTAAAAATAGCTAAAAAAAAAAAATCTACCTAAAAATTAAAGTAAAAAATAGATTGTATACATAATCATACATACTTATAGTTATATATAATTAAAATATTTCAACTTCTAAGATTTTAAATTACAAATTGAGTAAAAGCTAGATATATTATAATGATTTGTACTTTATTTGAAATACAATTGTCAATTCTGACTCGAACCCGAAAATTTCGCTTAATCCACCTGAACCAGATTCACCCAAACCCGTCCAACTAGAACCTGAAAACAACTTGTACTCGAAATGACCTGAACCCAAAACGACTCGAACTGACCTGGACCTGAATTGATCATAACTCAAATTGATCAGGACTCAGAATGACCCAAATCCAAATGACCCAAAAAATTAACCTGAAATGACCCGAATTAAAATTAAGTATAATTTATTTTTTAAAAATTAATTTAATAAAACTAATTTAATTTATTTTTATTTCTATTTTAAAATTTTAAATTATATTTTAATTTTTTATTTATTATTGCAATTTTATATATTTTAAATATTATCTTTCTTAATTATGATTAAAAATACAAAGTTTTTATTATTATAATTGGATTTCAATTTTTATGTTTATTAGTATATATTATACATAAAGTTCTTTATTTTTTTTCTTTGATAAAATAATTATATAGATCGATAATAATCATTTTAAAACAAAAAATAATTAACAATAATTCAATAAAATTAATTATAACATTTACTCAACATTTTATTATAAACTTCATATATCAAAATCATTACTTTTAAAAATAGCTAAAAAGAAAAACTCTGCATAAAAATCAAAGTACAAATTAGATTCTAAACATAATCTACATACTTATAGTTATACATAATCAAAATATTCCAACTTCTAAGACTTTAAATTACAAAACTAGATATATGTATCCTATTATAATGATTTGTACGTACCTTACGATATAATAATACCTTATTATGTGATAATATACATGTTATTTAGAATAAATGTGTTGTTTTAAATTTCAAATTTATAGTCTCTTATCATATGATTTAAATTAGCTTGTTTAATGGCCATAATGTTGGTCCGTTGGACGAAACTCGTTACTAAGTTCATAAAAAATAGATAATTTATTTTATTGTAAAGAGTTACAAAAATATATATATATAATCATATATGTATATATTAGTATGATAAGATTTATACAATGTCAATGTGTTAAGAATTGTATCTTTACTTACTATGAAATTTTTATTAATTCAATTTCATACATTATGTTTAGAATTTAGAAATATTAAGCATAATTAACTAATTTAATTTCATAATTTATTTATTATTATATTTTAAATTTAGATAAGCATTTATTATTATATTTCATTATACTTAATAATTAATCTTTTAATTAAATTATTTAGATATAATTTAATTGTAGTAGCAAGTCATTTCAAGTTCTAAAATTGGTTTACTTGGTAAAACTCTTAGTATTAAAGATTGTTTGCCAAAATTCAAACTTTTCCACAAGTATAAAATTTTACATAATTTAAAAATATGTGAATATATTCGGGTAATGGTTTCACTTTTCAGGTATACGATAATACTCATTTATTTTTAAACATTATTGTTTTTATTTTTTGTCTTTGAATATAATTCTAATAAAACCTGACTCAATTAAATAATCTATTTAAATTTAATCTGATTTGATTTTAAAAATTAATATATTGAACCCGAAATGAACTGAACTCGAATGACTCAAACCCGAATGATCCGGGTGTCAAATCTGAACTATCCGAAGCTGAAATGATTGAACCAAAAATGACTGAACCAAAAGTGATCCAAATTCGAATGAACCGAACTCAAAATGATCTGAATTCGAAATGATCCAACCCGAAATTGACCTAAAATTTTTAAGACATGAATTGATCCGACCCGAATTGACTCAACTCGAATTGATCCGATCTAAACCAATCCAACCGCCCAATTGACAAGTCTAATTTGAAACTAGTAAATTAAATTTTTTTTTTAAAATAAAACAATTGCCAACCAAACCTTCTCTCAATGCTAAAAGAAGTTTTTAAAATTTTTAAATTTTAAATTCAAATCTCATAGCACCAAAATTTAATATTATTTTTTTAATTAATTTTTGTAATAAATATAGTATTTGATAAATATTAAAAATCATTTGATTGTTATTGTAATTTTTACCTATAATATGTAATCTCATAAAAAATAAAAATAATTAAAACAAACAAAAACCCTAGCTAGTTTAAGGGATTTTAATTTTCTTCTACGATAATAATTTCTGTTCATATTCACATTTTTTTTAGCTAAGTTCAAATGATAAAATGTTTTAAGTTTTCCATTGGATGGTAAAGTCAACACAAATCTATTGCACACAACAAACTTCTAAACCTTAGATAAAAGTGTATTCATTTAGCAATTGTTTTAAGACACATTTTGTATCATGATTATTGTTGAGTAAATTGAACTTGTAATATATATATATATATATAAGAGATCAATTTACATTGATGTATTTTAATCAGTTTTATATGCTTTCGCAACTTCGTATACGGTTGATATTTTAACAAATCGATCATTGGATTTAAAAATATAATCGCACTCGTCGTGCATATATATCATGTCAATCAAGAATACCGTCTTTTTTTATATATATTGGACTTTTGAAATTTTTTACTAGTTAGATATTTTTAATTTAATTGTTAATATATAATTAAATAGAGATCAATTTTTAATTTATATATATTGGGTGTGCACGATCTACATGAATAGAGCATAAAATACAACGGTTGAATTAAACCAATATAAATCATGTAAAAATTTACAAAATCTTATAAAATTAAATTAATTTTACACTAATATAAGTGAATCCTCTTTATTTATATATATATATATATATATATATATATATATATATATATTGCTAAGTAGGATTGCTAGGAACTTGAGTTGTTTTTGAACTATTATTATTAGTATCAATGATTGTGAATTATATTATTACACTTAAGTGCAATGTATTTTCTTAATTCTGTCATTTCCTCTTTATGAACTTGTGAATCTTATGTGGATGTGTGAATCTATGCATGATAGATTTCTTTTTCACTCGTTGAAAGACAAAGGATATGTGTATATTTGTGGGTATAATCATCTCACTTAGAACAAAAATAAAATGGAAAAAGTTATATACACTCGTTTAATACACGCATTTCATACGCTCACATAAAATATAAAATTTTATTATAATTTATAATAATTTTAGTACTTTTCATTTAAGTTCTTGAACTAAGAAATAGATATATGAATGCATCATTCGAGTACAATACTTTAATACATGTAGCACTATTACACCTGTCTATAGGTCAGGTTAGGCCTGGATAACAAAAAATTTTGCTTGTCCAAAGTCTAGTTCAGCCTGACCCATCAAGCTCATAAAATCTGTTTTACTATTTAAAAATTTATTTTTTAATATTAATATTTATATACTTTTCTAATTAAATAAAATATTTTTATTGCTTAAATGGTAATTTGAGCCGTGCCAAATCAACTTATATTAAAAATTACATATCCTAAACTCAACCTAATTCTTCGTCCAATCCTTAAACAGATGTAAGCATTGTCCAAATAAAACAAAAGAAGTTAGCTACTTAAGAAGCCTAGCTCAAGTTGATAGGTTTGAATGATTTTGATGTACAAATTATATTACTAAACTTGCTTAGCTAACTCATATTTTAGTGCTTGAACTATTTTGATTTGACCCCATTAATTTGCTAAAATATTCATATCAATCAAGCTCAAGTAAATTTGCGAATTTTGAGTTATTTTTCTTTTTTCAACCTATCTACCAAGATAGATGATGAAAGGGCAATTAATTAAAGTGCTCCTAATTTAATATATGGTACCATTAAATTAAAGTAGCTAGAATATTTACTTTTGTGCATATACTTCACTTCCAATTTATTCTAAAATTAGAAAAATTAGAATAAATTGGTTCCTTGTTCCACTTTAGCTTTTATTATGACATAACCATACTTGACTTTCGGTGCTTTTCATGATTTTATGTGATGTTGATAGGTTTCTTCTTAAATCTTTTATACTAAGCGTCCGCTTAATCAATGTTTATAAATATTAATTAATTTTTTTAATTATTAATTTAATTTTTTTTTATATTTGATATATTATTTTTATAAAATTAAAAAAAAAATAAGTTATTAATTACACTTTTATTTTTATATATATTACTTTAAGCAGTGGCTAATGATACTATTAGCATTTTTCTTATTTTAATTCTACCTGATTTATTTTTTAGAAATAGAAAATGTCTCCTTCTCCTACCTCCATTTGCCTGCTGATTATTCTTTCTTTAATTAGTTGTTCTTCTTGATGGCCCATTTATAAATTTAGACAATTCTTTTTTGACCACCGGGAATCCTTTTCTTTTTTTCAGCTATGTTAAGGAAGAAAAAGTTATAGCAAATAGGAAGTAAAGGAAGAAAAAAGTGAAAGAAGTTAGGTAAATCAAATAGTCTACTGCAAACTAAATTTGCATTGGTTTTCAAAGTCTTATGGTATTTAGATCGATTTAAACTACGTTTAGTATGAGGAAAATTAAAACGGAGAAAAATTTGAAATTTAATTCAGTTGATTTATCTAATACAATTTACCATATTTGGAAAGAAAGGAATAGTAGAATTCATGGCAATCCTCAGCAAACCCCTATGCAAGTATTTGATGCAATCAAAGAGGAGATTAGATTCAAGTTGGCAGAACTCAAAAATTTAGAACCAGATGATGTAAATAGAACCGTTTGTACAGCTTGAGACTTCAATAGTTCCACATTTTTCACTTGATTCATTCATTAATTTATTTGCTAGCTGACTTGCTCAGTTCTGTTGTGGGAGTTTACACTGTTTTTTGGATAAATAAAATGATTGCTTATCCAAAAAACACAGTTAAAATTTTAAATATAATTTATTTGCACGCTAATGTAATTATACGTGTCAAATTACATGTAACGCATGTGACATCAAATATATATAAAAATATAGATGGGGAAAAACTTTTGAATTAATGAAAATGATCATTGTTGATTACTATATTTTAAAATTGCCATTGTAAATATTTTATTATTAATAATATTTATTTAATTTATAAGTAAGAATTTTAATTTTATTAAAACACTTTCATTAAATGAAATTATTTGATAATAAATAAAAAATAGTTAAAATTTAAATTGAATTACATTATTTTCAAAGTTCTAATTTTTCATTAATGTTAAAAAGTAAATGAATTTATTTGATAAATAAAAAATTAAAGTTTATATTGAATTTCTTTATTTTCATAATTTTAATTTTACATTAACATTAAAAACAATAAACTTTATATTAATTTAATATAATTTGTATACGGAAACAAACTTTACATATTAATGTAAATTTTGGTTAATATACACTTTATTACTTTTATTTATTTTAAAATATACAATTGTATTATATGTTCAAAAATAAATAAAACAACGAGTATTCACGTATGACGCACGTGATAACAAATACTAATAACTAAAAAATAAATATGGCTATGCGAAGGATTAGCCTTCCATTTGATTAATATTTTTGTTATTTTTTATTTTCTTTTTTCTATCTATTTATTTTTCCCAAAAAAAAAAAAATTAAGCATTAGCCAAAGGCTAAAAACTCAATTTGGGACCAAATTTATTACCATTTGAGTGAATTAGGGTTAAACTAGACCTGCTCACGAGCCGGACAACCCACCTGGCCCGACAGGCCCGGCCCGTATTGGGCTGAGCCTGGGCAAGAGTTTTTTGATCCGGCCCGGCCCGGAACTGTGTTTTTGTATCATAATAATATTATTTTATTTAATTTTAATTATAAAAATATATTTAAAAAATTAATATTATATATATGAACAGTAAATTCGGGCTCATGGATCGGCCAGAGCCAGCCCAGGGCCGGGCCTGGGCAAAGAATTTGAAAAAAAAACCGATCGCGGCCTGGCCATGAGCACCTCTAGGTTAAACCTTTTATTTGAGTCTATTAAGGATCTAATCTTTTCGAATGTTGACAAATAAAGATTTTTTTTTTATGGAAATGAGTGTGCACTACACACGTCATAAAAAAGCATGATACATTAAAATTACATTATGACTTGTCATTTTTGTCTATGTGGCATGACAAATGGTTAAATATGCAATTTTGAACAATAAAAAAAATCTAAATCTTTTGTTAAAAAAAATCTAAATCATAAATTACTTAATTATTTCTAATTTAAATCAAATGATCCCAATTAAACACTTAACTTTTGAAGAAAAAAATTAGGGTTTATATTAGTATTGACTTGGGAAATAAAATCCCAGCAAAAATTCTCCGTAACTAGCTTCTCTTCCTTCTGTATCACTAAAAAATAAATCTTAATTTTCTTTCTTTCTTTGTTTTTCTCTTTTTTTTTTCTTTCTCAAGCCATGATCAATTTCTCTTCTCCCCTCTAACACTCTCTCATATCTGACTCTCTCTCTAACCTCACTTCTCTCTCTCTCTCTAAACCTATCATCGCTTACCGTCATAATTTCTCTTATCCCTTTTGTTGCCAACGACCTTCGTTTCTTTTTCTCTCTTTTTTTTTTTTTCTTTTTTCTTTTTTGTATTTCCATTTTTACTCATTGCTAAGCAAGACAATAAATGCTTCCAATCCCTTCAACAACAATTACTTTGTTGTTTGCTCTGTCACGAAAGGTAGCTAACTCCATCAACTTATTTATCCATAGCTGATTTCCATTTTTATCCTTTAGATCTCACTTTCATTTTCCATAAACATGGTACTGATCTAATGCTGCTGATTTTATTTGCAAATCCAAATACCCATCTCTTAGATTTGCATTTTTAAAGTGATTACAATATTGTTTTTGTAATTTGATTTTTTATGAATTTTTTCTTCTTATCAATGATTACTTTGAAATATTGTTTTATTTGCTTTGGAAATGGAAAATAGGCTCACAAAATAAATCCAGTTGAAGAACTTATTTTTTGAAGGCAATCTTGTTGATTAAAAGAATCGAAGTTTACAATTTTTGTGGAATTTTTAAAACCCTAAATTCTCGTTGATTAAAAGGGTTTCTTGAATTAGGGATTTAAGTTTTAGAATATAAATGTTTTATTTTTTGGATATAAATGAAAATAATATTTTATTTTAATATAAATGAAATTAATTTAAAAAAAAAAATTTGGCAGAGTTTTTTTTTTTTTTTTGTGATTTTTCGAGTGCCAGATCGAATTAAACAATTACATGTCAACATTCATTTTTGACAAATCAGTAGCGTGTCCTTCAAACACATTTTTTTAGTTGTCAAAAGTTCTTATTTGTCATAACTCGTAAAAGTTGAACCCTTAATAGACTCAAATAAAAAGTTTAACCATGATCCATTCAAATAGTAATAAATTTGGTCCCAAATTGAGCATTTAGCCTTAGCCAAATTGATCGTTCTATGACAAATATTAAATGTTGGTAGTATAAAATGAACTAATAAATCTAATTTTATTTCAAGTAATTTGGGTTACCAAGAGGTTATTAGTAAAAATTTGGTTACGTAACAGGTATAATTAAATCATACAAACAAAAATAGGTGTTATTAGAACTTCGTAACTTAAACGGGAACTAACTATATGTAGTTCAATGGTATAAAGAATTTCTTTTTTTTTTTTTTCATTATTGATAAAGATGACCAAGTCATTAGTCAATACTCTAAGGTGCTGATTGATAAAATTAATAAATTAAATCTTAAAAATTAAGTATTAAATTTTTAGTTTTTAAAAATTTAAATATTGAATTTATGATATAAAAGTTATTTGGGATACTACTAAAATTAAACGTTTAATAGATTTTTTATTAAGTTTTTAGTAAAAGAGAGATGCAATTTATAATTATTTATAATTAGTAAAAGTTAAAAAGGAAAGAACAAATAGTTAAAAGGAAATAATATAAAATTAATGCAAATGTTTAACATTTTTTTTATTGAAAATCTTTCATGAAGTGATTTCTGAAAATGATTTATTAAACACATTGAAAAATAAAATTATTGAATTTTTAATTTTTAATAGTTTATCAAACAAACTTTAAATTTATTATATAATAAAAGGATCCACTTGGCACGAATTAAAATTTATGGCTCAAGTGGAAAATGAGTTTAATTAGTACCAACATTAATAAAAATTATACTACTAATAATCTTAAAATAATATAAAAACTTTGGAAATAAATAAATATTGTTTTTTTGCTGAAAGTAAATCTTTTCGGGAATCTGGTGGCCTGCCAGACTCGGATGGGCAGAGCTTTGCATAGGATTTTTTGAGCTCATATCCAATCTAAAATATTATTTAATTAATAAAATATAATATGAAAGTAATATTTAAATAATATCAAACTTATTTGAATTTTTTTTATATTTAAAGTTGACAAAATTTAATTTTTAATCACTGAAATTAAAAATTACATTTTATAAATAAAACCATATTTTTTTAAAAAAATTAGTTAAATTTAATCCAATCCGTACCAACTTCGTATTAAAAATGAAGGCAAAAAAGTAAATAAAAGAGGTTCGACAAGTGAGAGTGAAGTAGGACCTACACCCCACTAATTTCCAATTAAAAAACCCTAATCTCCTTTGTTTTTCACAATCCCAAAGAATCTTTTAGGTATTATTAGGTTCTAAAAGTCCTAGGGCCTACAACTTATTTGATTTATATTTAAAAAAAAAAAATTGCTAAAGAGTGTTTTAGGTTAATTTTTAAGATTAATTAATATATTATTTATAATAATAATATTGTATTAAATATAAAATTAAATTAATAATTTTATTTATTATTTTTAATATTTTAAATAAAAATATTACTATATTTAATAATTTTAAAAAATATTTTTAAAATATTCATTAGTAAAATTCAAAAAAAAAAAAAAAAACATAATATATCAAAAAAGCAATGATAGATTAATTAATAGGTAGTGCTATTTGATTAGATGGTTAATTTAACATGATAAAGCAGTAAAGCTAAACTACATATCAATCACTGTATTGGACTATTGGGTCAAACCAAAATTCGATTTGTTTTTTAATTTTTTTTATCTAAATTCAGTTCGAGTAAATTTGAAAGTTTATATTATTTAAAAAAAAATAATTTTATATTAATATTAATATATTTATAATTAAGTTTAAATAAAAAATAATTTTTTATTAAATAAACAATAATTCAGATTGAATATTTATCAATATTTATCATTTATTTTTATTACTTAAACTAAATTTAGGTCAATATTTCATAAATTTTGACTATACAATTTACATAAAATTATAAACAATCATTTAGATAATTTTACTCTCATTGTATAAAATCATATATCCATCCTTGTCCTTGATTATAACTCTCTCCTAAAAAATAATTTTTTTAGTTTTCGAGACTAAGGCTTTGTTTGGTAAGGTGAAAAAAAAAATTAAAAAGATTGAAATTGAAGAAAGAGAAAAGTGAAAAGATAGAAAACGTATTTTTTTTCATTGGTGTGTTTGGTAAGAAAGATGAAAAAATAAAAAAAAAAAATTTTATTTCAATCAATTGCTTAGTATTATTGAAAAATGAAAGAAAATAAAAAAAATATTGTTTTACTATTATACCCATGTTAAGTTAAGATGAAAAAATAAAATTTAAACAATGATGGATACTTTTGTAATATACAAACTTGACTCACACCACTCTCATTTTTTTTCTTTAATTTGGAGTGATTTGTTTTTGTTAATAGATGTGAAAAATGATAAACTTTTCTATTTTTTTTCCTCTCACTTTTCTTTCTTACCAAGTATACCCAAAATTCATTTTTTTCCACTTTTTCACTCTCTTCTATCTATCCTTCCACTTTTTTCACTATACCAAACACACCTAAGAGCATTACTAGCCTTGCTAATATCTTGCCCAAAAAAAATACCTTGCTAAATTTTCTTCAAGAAAGAAAAAAGTCTACTAAATTTATTGTTAAATAAGAGTAGTTAGAGAATCCAGACTTTGGTTTATGCAGTTACCAAATTCAGCAGATTTGAGATTCGAATTTTAATATATACAACTTCTTCTCTTATCCATAAATTGCGAGTTTTAAAAAAAAAAAAAAAAAAAATCGTGAAACCATTCTAAAATCACCTCTGGCATTCAAACATGTAAAAATCGAAAGAAAAAAAAAAGGAAAGAAATTTACATGTTTAACCCTTTATCAAAACTAGATTATGACACATCTACTTTGTGGGTTAAATTGAAAAAATTAAAAAAATGTGTGAAAATGGGTAAAAAAGAAAATAGTAATTACATGTAGTGATTTTTTTTTAATGAAAAAAAATAGATAAAAGAGGTTTTCACTTTTTTTAAATTAAATTATTAATATAATCTTATATATATTATTTTTCATTTTATAATTTTATTTTTTATTAAATTTTTAACTAAATTGATGTAACTTGACAGTTGACACCAACTTAAGTTTTTTTTATCAAAATATAGCTAAAAAAAATTATTTACCAAAATACCATTCTTTTCAGATTAATTTTCAAAATCTTTTTTTTTTAAACCAGTTGGGAAATCGCCATGGCCCATGGCGATTTCCCAACTGAAATTTTTAATTTTTTTTTTAAATACCAGTCGGGAAATCATCATGGGCCATGGCGATTTCCCAATTAAAATTTTCAAAATTTTCATTTTTTTTCCATTGGGAAATTCACATATTTGTGAATTCCCCCATTGGGAAATCGCCATCCACGGTGGCGATTTCCCAAGGTAACTTTTTTTTTTCTTTTAATTCTTTTAATACATAATAAAATTTAAATAAAAATTATATAATTTTAAATTTTAAAAAATAAAGATTTAATAATTTTAATATATAATTTTTATCTATGGTGGTAGAAGTGTCCATGGGCCGGGCCGGGCTCATGTATGGTATCAACACCACATTTGCTTGCCCGAGCCACGGTGACAATTTTTCAACCTTTATTTATTTAATTTTTAATTTTATAAAATTATAAAAATTATATAATTTTTAATTTTAAAAAATAAAAATAAAAATATAACAATTTACCAAAAATTAAAAAATTATATTCGTAATTAGGCTTGCTCATGCCGGGCCGCGACCCGAAATTTTTCAATTTCCTTGCCAAGGCCCGGCTCGCGGGCCTGGATTTAATTATTTTAATATATAAATAGTGATCTGGGCCTGGTCGAACGGGCTGCCCAGCCTATGAGCAGGTCTATCCGTAATGTCAATCGAATTCGTTCAACTTGTATTCGTAATAAATGGATCTCCGAGAGAAAGGCCAACCAGAGTGTCGTATTAGTTCGGGCTTGGACAAGTGTTTTTGTAATTTTATTAAATAATAAATTTTAAATAAAAAATTATATAATTTTTAATTTAAAAAAATTTAAATAACAAAATTCAAAAAATTATAAAATATATAAAAATATATTTTTAATAGTGAAATGGGCTTTCGGGTCGGCACAACTCGAAATGGACTTGGGCAAGGGAAAAAATTTCGGGTCGCGGCCCGGCCCATGAACAGGTCTAATTACGAATATAATTTTTTAATTTTTGGTAAATTGTTATATTTTTATTTTTTAAAATTAAAAATTATATAATTTTTATTATTTTATGAAATTAAAAAAATAAATAAATAAAAATTGAAAAATTGCCACATGGGCAAGCAAATGTGGTGTTGATACCATACATGGGCCCGGCCCGGCCCATGGACACTTCTACCACCATAGGATAAAAATTATATATTAAAATTATTAAATTTTTATTTTTTAAAATTTAAAATTATATAATTTTTATTTAAATTTTATTATTTATTAAAAGAATAAAAAAAAAAGAAGAATGTTACCTTGGGAATAATGAAAAAAAATGAAAAATTTAAATATTGTAGTTGGGAAATCGCCATGGCCCATGGCGATTTTCTAACTGGTATTTTAAAAAAAATTAAAATTTTCAGTTGGGAAATCGTCATGGGCCATGGCGATTTCTCAACTGATTAAAAAAAATGAATTTTGAAAATTAATCTGAAAAAATAATATTTTAATAAATAATTTTTTTTGACTATATTAAAATAAAAAGACCCCAACTTAATCGTAAGTTTTTATACAATATAGATAAATTAATGGCCACAAAATTAGGCGGAGCGTGCACGGCGCGCGGAGCCTTGGATTATTGCTCTGTTCTTTGCATTTAGAACCAAATAATCGGGCGGGAACGAGAATCCAATGCTTCCAGCCGAGTTTTCTGCTTTAAAAATCGGCAACTCTAATCACAAATATGTTGGTCGTATTTCTTTGGGACAAAACATGAAACGTTGTCGTTTAGGGGATGTCATTATGTTTATTTATTTATTAATTTATGTCCATTAGTGTTAACTAATATTTCTAAGCCATTTTTTAAAATTTCTTTTGGGTACATATATACAATTACTTTAATTTTTCCCATAACATGAAAGGATGGATAAAAAGTCCCAAAAAAATGAAAAACAATCAATTATAGTTGATAAATTTTAATTAAATATTTACATTAATGTATTGTTGATTAATATATAATTTTATAGATTATGAATGAACTAAAATTCATTTATTTTGATTAAAAATATCACTTTCGAGTGCATATTTTAAATGTATTTTTAAAGTTAATTAAAATATTATTTTTATTCATATTTTTATATTAAATATGATTATTGATGATAGTTAATTTTATGAATTTTAATACATTTAACAAATAAATTATTTAATATAATAATATTAAAAGTGTCATAATAACCTGATTTAGTAAAACCCTTAAAAAGAAAACTTCGAAAAGATGATTATCCTCAAATTAATCATATTTTATTTATATCCACCGATGAATAAAAAATCGAACCAAAGATTAAATCAATTGGACTTTGATCATCGATTTAATCGGTTCAACCAGTTAAATTGGATGATTCAGATAAAAATAAATTAAATATTAAATATATAATTTTGATATTTAATAAGTATTAAATATAATAATTAATTAATAAAAATATCTATTTTGTTATACATGCATGTGGTAGATTAATGCATATGGTGGATGACTAGATTATGATGAATGCATATAATGAATGAATTAGATTAATTATTATGTGCATAATAATTATGGTACATTGTATTGAGAAATGTATTCTCTCATCCCTTAGAGTCCTATATAAGGATATCAAAAAAATAACAATAAAAAAGAATTTGTGACATAGCTAGTTCTTGAAAAATTAGATTCTGAAAGCACATATATATATATATATATATATTTTGATCTCTCTTTATTTACTTCTTTTATTTTATTTATAACATATTTAGCTTAATGATATGAATTTTAATATATAACTACAAAGCTTAAAGTTTTACAATTTTTTTTTAATAAAATTTATATAAGATTTTTACTAATTTAATTTGATTTTTATCGATTGAATAATTAAATCATCACTTTTTTGATAAACCAGACTAAAAAAATTTTTAATTCTCAATTAATCTGATTTAATTAATCGATTCGATTTTTTATATTTTCATAGTAATATCCCCTTGACATGTGAGAAACATAAACGTACTTTTTTTTTCCCACTTATTAAAGAAATAAACAAGAAGCCACACGCCCGCACCTGAACAAGCCAAGTTTTTCCTTTGTGTTTGAACCTTTTCAGTAATCCCAATTTGCATATGATAAAGAACTCCAATTAAACAACCATCATTTGCCTCAAGAATCTCAATGCATTAAAATATTTCATTATCATCGATCCATTTGTTTTGAATGTGAGATATTAAAATTGTTGATGTCTTTTTGTGTAGTGGTAGTGTTTCTGAAGTCTTTGGTGGTTTGAAGTCCTGAGAAGGAGGAAAATAGGTCAGAGGGTAAAGGAAGTTGAGCTCCGGGACACACTTCGATGGTTAAGTTAGTGTTTGAAGGAGGAAGGAAAGGTATTTGAGAGAAAGAGTAGTCTTAAGAGAGAGAGAGTGCGCTTAACCGTGAATAACCCTTGGGAAGGCTATATATAGAGGAGGTTGGGCGAGCTAGTGCTCGCCCTACTAGTTCCACGTGCCCGACTTTGATAGGTCGTCTAATGTAAGTGACCTTGGGGGACCTTGTCGAGGAGACGGCAGCATTTAATGTCTGTTGTCTGCAGACTGTGGCATTTAATGCCTCGCACTGCCCAAATGGGCGCCGAGGTAACTGGAGATGTGACCTCTGGGAGAAGGGGAGGCGTATGATGTAAGCGGCCTCGAGGGGCCTTGTCGAGGAGATAGTCGCATTTAATGTCCGTTGTCTGCAGACTGTGGCATTTAATGCCTTGCACTGCCCCAGGCAGGCGTCGAGGTGACTGGAGATATGACCTCTAAGAGAAGGGGAGGCGCCCACGTGTCTTAGGTCTCTATTCCTGGTGATTGTTGGGCTCGCTTGGTTGGGATGTTTAGCTGGACCTTGTGGTTGGCGGATTGGGCCCACTCCTAATGGGCCGAATGGGTTCAACAAAAACATTATTTTTTCCTCCAAAGAATAATTTATAATGTCTTTGGTACGTAGTCTTGGAAGTGGCGTGATTTTCCACATAATAATTTGATTAAAAAAAATTTAAACATGAATTTGAAAAATAATTGGATCCGCCTAATTAACACCTATAAACATCAATTAATAATTATTTATTTATTATTTTAGAAATTTTTTTACATTTAATAATTATTTTTATAAAATTAAAAAATATATATTAATATATTTTTTTATATATATATCACATTAATCAATATCTAATGACATTTATTAACATTTTTTTTATACATAAAAAAAAATGAAAGATTCGAATCTTATTTTATAAAAGATTGGAATATTAATCTTATAATAAAATGATTAAACCATAACTTGCTAACGATATGCACGATGGGATGAGAAATGGAGGGGGCTAGGATAATGATTTTTGTATTAAAATCGACTCAATCCGATTTGAATTACTATTCATTTAATAAAAATATTTTTATTTAAATTTGTTAAACTAAAAAACGTAATTAGATATATTAGGGATTACGATACGATATATTAAAATTACGATACGATATTTTTGCTTAGTTTTTTCTTAAATATGTGAGAAACTTCTATATAAATAAGATACTCTTGTACAAACTAATAAACAATTTAGAATATTAACAATGTAATCCTTTGGATTTTTAGGTGTGAATGCAGGCCACCATAGCCGAATCACGTATTCTTTTGTGTTATTTGATATTGCCTTCTCTCTTACTCTTTCCTATCCACACATACAATTTAGAATACAATAATCCATTTTCTTGTAACATGGTATTAGAATTACTTTTTCTTCTAAAATGGTATCAGAGCCAGGTTTGTTATGTTCTTCTGCCTGTGTTTTCCTGTTTTCCTGCTTCGTGTTCCGCCAAGTTCATGCTGTGTTTTTCGCCACGTTCTTCATGCATGTTCCGTCATGTCAGATTTTTCTGCTGCGTGTTCTGTCACGTTTCTGATGTGTGCGTCACATCAAATTTTTCTGTTCCTGCTGCGTGTTTCGTCACGTCATATTTTCTTATTTTTTCTGCGTGTTTCGTCACGTCAGATTTTGCTGTTTCTGCTGCGTGTTTTGTCACGTCAGATTTTTCTGCAACATGTTACATCACGTCTTCCAATCATGTGTTACGCCACGTCAAATTTTCCTGCAAAATATTACGCCACGTTTTCCTGTTACGTATTACACCACGTCTTCCTGTTCCTACTGCGTGTTACGTCACGTCGGATTCTTGTGTCATGTGTTCCGCCACATGTTCCTTTATTAGTTAATAAACTCAAGTTAATATTTACAATACCACTTTGAGTTTAAAAAAGGTGTTAAACTAATAAATGTAATTAAATATATTATGGATTACGATACGATGTATTAGAGATTACAATACGATATTCTTACTTAGTTCTTTCCTAAATTGGTGAGAACCTTCTATATAAATATGACACTCTTGTACAAACTAATAAACAATTTAGAATATTAACAATGTAGCCCTTTGGATCTTTAGGCGTGGATGCAGGTCACCATAAACGAATCACGTATTCATTTATGTTATTTGATATTGCCTTCTCTCTTACTCTTTCCTATCCACACACAATTTAGAATACAATAACCTCTTTTCTTGTAACATGGTATCAGAGTATCTTTTTTCTTCTAACAAAATTTAATTATAAAATATAAAAATATTTTTTAAATAATGAAATGGATTTTCGTATTCGAATCTGACCCAATCCATGGACACCTCTATTGCTTAATCGTCTTTAGTTTTAAGGCAAATCTAATGAAATATTGTCTCACTTGGATCATCAGAGTTATCCTCTTGATCCAATGAAACATCAACCGATAAAATCAAAGGAGGAGAAATATCTTTGGGTAAATATGAAAAACATGCTCTCAATAGTCAAGTAATTGTTAAATGATCTAATGGATAAAAGTTATTCGAAAAAGAGAAATGAACAATTAGAAATTATTATAAAAGATATTGTGTCCTTAATGAAAAAATATACTTTTCCTTTCTCCTCTATTAAGAAAATATTATTTTTTAAAAATTTTAATTGTAAATAAATTTAAAAAATAAAATATTTAAATATTTATTTTTTTAAAATTTAAAAAAATAAATAAAAATTAATTTTAGAAATATTATTTTTATTTTTTAAATTTTTAATTTTTAAAACTAAAAAAAAATATTTTCAGAAAAATTTATTTTTTAATTAAAAAATAAGAGGAAAATGGAGGAGAAGTTTTTTTATCAAGGTAATTTTATCTTTACAATTTCTTCTTAATAATTTTTTATTTTTATTTTTCATTCTTACTCATTATACCATTTAACAATTATTGTATTGTTGATGGTATGTTTTTCAAATTTACCCAATATCTTTACGCTCTTGAAAACCATCATTGATTCGGTTGAACACCAACATACAAGTTAGGGTTATGAGAAGCATCATCTATATGTTCTGGAGCATCTGAGCCATCATCATCGCTCAGATTGTTCCAAGTTCAACCTGAATATAAAGTCACTTATGTTTAAAGGTTGTACACTTTCAAACTGATGTTTTGGTTTACACTGCTGATCAGGAATTTAAATAGCGGCCGCAACGCGATATTACGGTCGTTGTTTTGCAATTTCGGTTATCTTCGTGCCAATATTCACAATTGTCATTTACCGCAATTGATCGTGATAACATCTATTATGTCTACAATCATTATAAAAATAATACAATCGAAAACGCATACGCGATCACAATTTAAATCTCTGCTACTTAGCGGGAGCATTGTGGCATGATTCACATCAAAAAACCTATTTTCTCCGTATAGTCTTTGCATTTGCATCTCTCACCAATTATTGGAGACATTTGCAACAAATGTAGAAAATCGCATTAAATGTGTTCTGATTCAACTAACCTGAGTTTAATCCAATTGGTTCATGCAATTATCCTCAAGAAATAACATCCAACAAATTTAAAGTTCGAATATCAATAATTGTAATTTTTTATCTTATTTTCAAAATACGACCTTCTTTATATATATATATATATATATATATATATATATTAAAAAAAAACATTGTCCAACCGCAGCACATAAACAAACATTCAATTGCAAAATGATATACCATCTGAAATCCGCTCTAGGGTGGCATCAAAGATGACAAAAGAGATTTTCCAGAGTTTACTGATCTGGATGCAAGTAACAAGACTTGGCACGTTACAGTCATTTCAATACATTTTTCTCCAATCCTGAATTATGTTGGAAATTCTCTTTCATCCTCTACTGATTGTTTAAGAACTAGAAAATATTCCTTTCACTTTCAAATATAGTTATCAATCACTTTCAAATATAGGCATCTTCTAATCCTAATCCTAGTCCAAATTTATGTTGAAAAAAGACAAATAATTGCCTGATCATAAACCCAATAAATTGATTTTTTTAGCGCATTATTGAAGAAAAAAATTTGAGTGAGAAAAAGTTTGTTTAAAAAAAATATGTTTAAAAAGTGCGATGAAAAATATGATTTAATAATTTTTAATGTTTAGTATTACTGTGAAAAAGTATTACGAGAAATTAAAATGTCTAAAAAAAATGTTTAAAATAATAAAAATTTAGAGATGTGAAGATAATAAAATTATTTTATTTAAAAGTCAGCTTTCAAACCGCAAAATCTTTATTTTTTTCTTTTTGATTTGGATTGCCAAACCATAATTTTAACTGCAAAAGCCTAAAAATTTTATCCGTTTAACATTACGTTTGCAATGAAACACAATTTTTAACATAAAAAATTATGCCAACAATAATACTAAACGAAATCTTAATAAAAAAAAAAAAAAAAAAAACAGTTAATAATTAACAAATGGATCAACTTTCATTTTGTAAACACATATTCATATAATACCACTTGATTCCTTAAAAAGCTGAGAGAGGCAGAGACACAAGTAAACAGTAACTAATTAACTCAACATAGAAGAAATTTTTATGTTTAAATTGGTCAACAAGATACAAATATAGAATAGAAGATGTTAATAAAAGTATAGGCTTTGACAAGAATGGCTATTTCTAGATCTCAACCTGTAAGAGATACTTGGGATTACAATATATCAATTAAGCACGTAATTAGAAGGGCAAAGGGGGTAGAGGTATATCTTTTTCAAATAGAATGAGATGTAGTTAAAGTACTTCAATAGTTCTTGTATTATAATTAAAAGTGTATTTTAATCTTTGTAATATAAAAATGGGTAACAGTGTTAATGAAAAATCGTCTAAATGCTGACATGGACATGTGAAATTGACAGAAAAAATGACTTGAAAAAAAATGATGATGTGTCAAATTTTTTTTGCTCAAGTAGAATTTAGAAAAATATAAATTTTTTTACCCAAATCCCTTCTTTACCCATAAAAACATGTCATAATTTTTTTCTTCGAAGTCATCTATTCTATCAGTTTTAAATTCCACCTGAGTAAACAAAATTGTCACGTCATCATTTTTTTTCAAGTCATCTATTCTGTTAGTTTCACATGTCTACGTCAACATTTAGACGATTTTTATTAACACTGTTATCAATTTTACTTCTTTGTATCAATTTCAAACGTATAATAATTAAATTACTCACTTCTATAATACAAAAACTAAAATACACTTTTAACTATAATACAAAGACTTTCTAGATAGTTTAACCAATGAATTCCTATGTAGTATATTTTCAGAATCAAAATCACAATGCGAACACCTGAATATCTTTTCTTCAAACAAGCTTCTTTAGTGAGAATCTTCGCGTGCGATACTAATTAGAGAAAATGTTTAATCTTGAATGGTAGAATTTACTTCTTAATTTGACTCTAAAGATGATCAATTTCAAACCTCTCATTAATCAAATTATAAGCCGTGCTCAAATATAGATCTGTCTAAAAGCTGAGTTATCCGTTCGACCCGTCAGGATCGATCCAAAGATTTTTTTTTGAATTCGGGTTGGTCCATTCCGATCCAAATTAATGTTCATTCATTAAAATTTTAATTTTAATTTTAATTTAATTATAAAAATAATAATATAAAAAATAATTTTTTAAATGTTTTAATATTTATGAACAGTCGGACAGGGCTTGTGTAAGAGAAGGCCTATAGACAGTTCTACTTACAGAGAAGCAATGTTCAAAAAATCGAACCAGAAGTCAAACTAGTAAGACCTCTGATCACCAGTTCAATCGGTTCGTTCGGTTGGACCGACCTATTAAATTAAAAAAGAATTTTAATATTAAATAAGTATTAGATGTAGTAAAGATTTAATAAAAATATGTATTTGACTAAATGATTTGAATTTTAATATAAAATTAAGATATTAAAAGTTCAAATCTCATTGTATAAAATATTTTTTTAAGGAAAAAAAAAACTAAAATCGATTTTTTTCAAAATTTTACCAGTTTAACCGATTTAATAATTCAATCGATTCGACTGACCGATCCAATCTAATCCAATTTTTTCAACAGTGCAGAGAAGCAACCATTAGAAAAGGTTGTCCAAAATAGCCGGTCATCTTTACCCTCAATTAATTGAACAAGTGTCAGTCGATCCACAATATCCTTTGAAAGAAGATTAATTGAGACCAATCCCAGTTACCATTCCAGTCACTAAAATCACAAACCCAAACTTTACTAAGGAATGTTCCGACGTTAATTCTTTTATCTCAATCCAATATCAAAAATGTGACCAGATTTTATGTCATTTTGGACCAATTGAATGGAATTAGGGGAATGTTCTTTTGAGAATAAATAGAATTAAGCAATAAGCAATAACTGATATTGTCCCAGATGATCCATGATTTTTTCTATCATTTTTTTTAAGGTGAAGAGGTGGATAGAATAATAAAAAAGATAGAAATTTGAAAAGAAAAATAAAAAATATATATATTTTTTTTAATATGCATGATAAAAAAGATAAAAAAAATGAAAAAAAAAATAATAATTTTTTTTCTATCCATTATTTAGTATGATTGACAAATGAAAAAATATATATATATATATATATATTGTTTTACTATTATACTTATTGTAAGTTAAATTAAAAAATTAAAATTTGAACTAATAAATTAAAAATATATTGTTTTACCAAAAATCCACTCTACCAAGCACACCTTAAGACACGGACACCAAATACCGAAAATCTAAAATAATTTTTGCATTACTCCAGAAATCATACATAGTAATCCAAATTGAGTGATACGGTACACTGACAACTTAAGAAACAAATACACTGCTAGTGCCACTATTTGAACTTCATAATACGATAGAAAATAGTCTTAAAAGATGGATTTGTGCCTTTTATTGGGAATAAAGATGAACCAAAATATAAACCCTTAGCAATCATCTATTACCTTTTTCATGGGAAATGTTGGTTCCAACTGCACATCATCGGGACTAAAATTTCCTTTGATTCTATGTCAATACTACAGATTTGTCTTTGGTTTCCCATCTACGGTAATACGCCGTGAAACAGACCGCATCGTCACGAACTCCTCAGCAGCCGAAGGATGTATGCCGACCTGTAGGAAACAGTTCGAAATGAGTTGGGATCGGCAACAACGGATAATCCTCTGCTATATTACCCGGACTCAAAAGTGAATGTCGTTTATGGATATATATCTGACATGAGTATACTCAATTTTTTTAAAGTTTTTTTCCATATATTTGAAGGTTCATACTTCCATACTCATGTTCGAATAAGTATCGAACATAAGTGTTGAATACGGATACTTAAGGAAAAATGAAGAATCCGGATAACATAGGTCCTCTACGAAGAAACAAACTAATCATTCTTGGAAAGAAACAGTTTAAGTGTAGCCAATGATTATCTTGTGCTTTTATCCACCTCCAAACATCTCTTCAGCAAAATAATAATGATAACAAGAAGAATGTCAAAGTTTTGATCAGACAAACACATAGTTGATGGTTTATGGGTTAAACCATTTGCTACTTAGGCCTATTTAACATTGTTGTAAAAAAATTTGGGTTGAAAAAAATGTGTTTTAAAAATGTGGAAAGAATGTAGTTTAAAATTTTATAGCATTGCTGTGAAAAAATGCTATGGTGAATTGAAATATCCGAAAAGATATGCATAAAATAATAAAATTTTAAAAATGTGAGGATAATAAAATCATTTCATCTTCAAAAAGTGCAGTTGAAGCGCAAAAGTCACAAATTTCTACCTTCTTAGTTTGGGTTTCCGAACCATGAATTTAACAGTAAAAACCAATTTTTTTTACCCATTTAACATTGCTGATGCGATGAAACACACTTTTTATCTCAAAAGTCGTGCCAAGAACAATGCTAAAGGCACCCTTATTGCCCCAAGATAAAATGTAAATAACTAGAGCTAAAGAAACACCTTTACCAAGGCCCCCCTTTACCAATCAGTTTACATGATACAACAAAAATTGGTTCAGAATACCAAATTTAGCTTGATTTTAAATCAATCTGACAAAGTATAGTATTGGAGTGCATAAGTCAAACCAGAAGAGTTATCTAGTTCTAAAGAAAAGTTCAACTTACCGTGCTGTCGAATTGTGCCTTGGTCGCTCCACACTTAAGTGCAACAGCAATGCCCTAAAAAGAAAAACCAAAATTAGAACATAAGAGTTATGAATTATCAGGCCTACAACTAGCAGTTTAGTTCACCTTAATTCCTAAATGCAGCTTATTGCAAGACAAAATGATGCATAAGACTATCAGGCCTACTAGGGGTGTAATCGAGCCGAATTCAAGCTGTAAGAAACTCAAGCTCGAGCTCGATCGAGTTTCACTTTTAAAGCTCGAGCTCGATTCGAGATAAAAATCGAATTGCTCGAGCTCGCTCGATTAGGCTCGTTTATGAGCTCGATTCCCATGCTCGACTTCAAACTCGATTATTCGTGTTCGAGCTCGAGTTCAAGTTCGAATTGAGATTTTTCAATACTAATTAAAAATAAAAAAACTCAATTAGGCTCGCGAGCTACTCGAGTCAAATATTAGGATATTCGAATTTGGCTCGCTCGATAACTCGACTCGATAATAATCGAGCTGAATTCGAGTCTTTTTCGAAACGAACCCAAGTAGCTTGCGAGCACAAATATCGCGTTTACACCCTTAAGGCCTACAACATGCAGAGTCGATCACCTAATTAATAATGCGGCGTATGCAATGGAAAACTATGCCTAAGGACATGGGCCCATCTAATCATTGCCATTTGCATAATATTTTGATTTGACACATAACAGGATCGAGCATTAACTGTTAGCATAAGATGCTGCCTCTACATTCTACTACGAGGCGGAAGGTTTCTAAGAAGTCTGCAGTGAACTAGAAATCCTTTGTCATCAGAATTTTCAATATTCTCTAGTACTTAAATTATCCATCAAGGAAAAAAAGGCAACGTCATTCACGGATAAGAAAATGTTGCACTAGCTCAATCCAATAAAATTTTCTAAAGGCTATGCCAGAATTACACTATGCACTTGCAAAATCAGACCACATTACCAACTACATTCATATTGTTTACAATAATCTGTATTTAAATTACAAAGGCACGAGTATTTACAGCAAAACAAGGAGATAAGTGTGTACATCAAAAGAACCAGCAAATTAAGTACCTGCATAATTTCAGGTGCATCTGGCCCACACATAGATGCCCCAAGTACTTTATCAGTCTCCGCATCAACGACTAACTTCATTATTGTCTTTTCTTGCCGTCTAGAAGCAGCACAGGAGAAATTTACGAATTGCAAAGTAAAATATTAGTAGGATATCCGGGAATTGCACATATGGTTGCTGATCAAATGAACAAGGAAAAGGAAATATTGACATCTGGAATATTGGAACATATGAGATGCTTAATTGACATTATATTAGATAAAATAGAGGATTTTGAAAAGCATTTTAGCTGATAAGGAAGCCACTTACTGAAGAAGCCAAAACCGAATAACCCCAGAACATCCCAAAACAATAACAAAACAAAAAGATGTTCAGGCCTTTTCCTAGCAGGCTACAGTGATATCATGAAACCACAACCATTACTATCTAAATGGAATGCAAAATCATATCCCCACAGCCACGTTGCACGGGCTCTTCAATTTATCCTTAACTATCCTAAACTATGAGCTAAAAACATGATGCATCTAAGTCCGAAACCAAATCTTGAGTCCACATAGAAATGAAGACATATGACTCAAATGATGGATAAGCTCTGTTGGAAAAAGGAGGGGGCAGGAGGGAGAGGGGCAAAGACGGCTGCATAATTTTATTTATTTATTTATTTTGGCAATAACATCTGAAATCATCATCATACCCAGATATAGTATTCTTCATTGGATTGAAGGTTGATGTGAAAACCAGAACATCGCCATTTGCTTGCTCAATTGCTTGCTCTTCACTGAGACCAACAATGGAAAGTGGTGGTATGCTGCAAAATAGCGAAATAGCATAGCAATTAATTTACCAAAAAAAAAAAGCTTCAAAGGAAACATGTTACAATGAGTTAGACACTAGCCACATCAAAAGATAAAATATGTGCATATGTCCAAGATAAAATGAGGTACTCAACAAAAAAATTTGTACAATCCTCTAGGGATAAGAAAACCTAATAACTACAATAATTCTAAATCCTATAGTCCTCTGAAGAAAGAGATTTAAACATAATTTTCCATGACTGCTTCACTATATTTTAATTTAAATTATTACATACACAGACCAAGTCACCACCAGAGGCATGTTGTAAGAGAGAAATTATTACCTAAACACAGCACAAGGTATAAAGCCGTAGTCTGGTTTGCTAGATTCGCCACCAAAAACGGTTTTCTGCAAGCATTTTCCCAAAAACAAAAAAGAAAGGGAAAGGGAAAGGGAAAAAAAAAAAAAAAAAACTTAGTTTAACATGTAATCATATGTGGTTGTTACAATTGAGACAAATGGAAAAAAAAAAAACATGTTTGGTACAGGAAAAATAAAAGGGCTTCAGAGTACAGACAGAACACTTACAGCAAAGCAAGTTCCCTCCATTAAGGCCACTGGAGTCAGGTTCATTCGATTTGTAACATCACCAACAGCCCATATACTGGGAATGTTAGTGCGTGAGTACTCATCCACCTGCAAGATGAAGATGGATAGACCTCAGTGCTGTAATAAAAATTCACCCAGGTCATGCAACTGTTATTTTCAGACAATGTGAGAGAACACACACAAAGCAATTAACATAATTAAGTCAACTAAATATCCAACAAACCCTTCAACAAATAAAAATTGAAAAATAAAGTAATCTTCATATAGATCAAAGAAATGGCCAAAATGAACAAAGTACACAAACAAAAGGAAATGCACCACAGACAATGTCACTTAAAGGACATTTTAGCTCTACACAATTTAAGCCCCAAAACCAGACATAATTCTTTCCAAGGCATGCCATCTTCTTAAACAATATCAGGGAATAAGATTGCACATCCTATCTGGCAACAGTCAAAATCATTTATCGAAAAGAAACAGGAAACCAGAAAAGAAATAGAACATTAGAACCCATGCTGTTAGTAACATCAATTATAATGAAATCATAGCCATACAAGTTGACATAATCTATAGAAAATCCAGTGAGCAGATGCCAACTTATTCCCAGAAAATAATTTAGTAATATTTGATGATAAGAAACGAGAATAAGAGACAACGGAACAAGTAACCTTCACAGCTCCTGTTTTATCAAGTTCAACACCTACAGCTTCCAAATTCAACCTCTTTGAGTTTGGTACCCTGCCTGTAGTAAACAAAAGAAAAACATTACTACACACTCCCAAGTCCCAAACTGACGACAAAATTAAAATAACTGTCAAAACAAAAGGAGTATGTTCTCAATGATATAGCGGGCCATCAGTACACCAGGTTTGTGAAAAAATATCAAAGTTCAAATGCAGAACATTTTCAGATATAAACAAAAATTCAATAATATTGATTAGGACCTTCAAAAGCATGACTAAGTACTTACATAAAAGTGCACCAATTAGTAGCAAGTCATTCAAAATTTCCCTAAACATTCTAAAAGTATAGAGCAGTAGAGCAAGGTTCAAGGTATCAACGGTTAAATGTGATTACTTTACAAATCCTACAAAGAATAATAATTAAAACAAACATGCCAAGCTCTATATTTCATAGCATATAACAGATAATAAAATATTGCTACTGCATGTAAGTTTCATCATCCAGATCAAGGGATAGTTGAATGACCACAAAGTAAACATTTATCGTGGAGAATATATACACACATGATAGAGAGAGAGAGAGCTAAACAGCAATTTTATGACAAATTGAATAAACAAAGCAAGCAGGCAGATATTCAGGTCTCTAAAATAACCACAGCAGCACATAATGCCACTAAGCATCAATGGCATTAGAACTGATTGTCTATGTTATATAGACTCGGGCACGAGTATCCAATACAGGTATGTATCTAAGGGTTAGACTCGTCATGTGTGCAAAGTTTTGGACTGGCGGAGTCGACTAAAAAGTGTCCAAAAATAAGATATGGGTGCACGAATACGTTTATACGTTACCTAAAAATATTAGGAAAAAATATATTAAAATATAATTGTGTAATTTTTTTTTCTATTTTCCCATACTAGAAAACCCAAAAAAAAAATAACTTATCTTGATACTCAAATTCATAATTTTTTCTATAAAAGAATAGTTAGATTTTTTTTTTCCTTTTAGTAACCTTAAATTTTACAAATTAAAATTGGATTTATATGAACAAAAGCCAAAGGTATAATAAAAAGGTCCAATTGTCCTTTTGGGCCTAGAAAAGATTAATTATTTTTTAAGAGAATGAATTATAGGCCTAAACATTTGAAGCCCACGTTAAAATAAAATAAACCCTAATTTCTCGTCATAACCCATTTTGCTTTTTCACCTCTTCTTCTCCATCTGATTTTTCTTTCAGCCGCAGCCGCATACCAGACTACTCTTTATGTTTTTTTGTTCATAATAGCTGCTCTTGTGGAATTTGAAAATTGAATTCTTTACATCACTCCCTTTTCTCTCTTAAAAGAATAGTTGTGATAAATCTTTTCAGTTGCCTTTTGTTTTGCCTAATCTTTTCAGACATCAATATAGAATTCCACAAAATATGGAGAGAGAAATAAAACAGAATAAACTGAATGACAAGGATATAGAAGTGGGAAAAAAAATTGCTTGGAATCTTGTAATTACCTGTGGCAAAGAGTACAACGTCGGCTATCAATTCTTCACCATGATCCGTAATAACTTTTATGCCATGATCTGTTTTAATCAACTGAACTCACAGATATTAGAAGAAACATTAGTAGAAAGTAACAGATATTGATGGAAAATAAAAGAAATGCAAACTGAATAGAATTGGCGATTGAGTACCTCAGTCAAATTTGTCTTTGGGTGCAAATTAATTCCCCTTCCTTCCAGATTTCTTGCAACCACTGCCCTCATTTCATCATCAAACCCTCTGCAGCATACACACAATAAATTTAGTCTTGGTCAGTCCTCTGTTACAGACCTAAAGCCCATCTCATCCTATTTGATAACAGTCTGGTAATCTTCTTATGACTACCTCTAAATCCTTTAAAACACTACCAAATACCAATAACAGATTGGAATAATGTAAATTTCGATGTAAAATGCCAGTACTAACATCAGAAGTACATATAAAGTTCGAAGCAGAAATTTCTTAACACTTTATGAGAACAAATCTAAAACAATTACGGTCACCATAAGACTTGTAACAAACATCAAATGAAATTAACTTAGACCAGATCTGAGAACTCTTATGAAATACCAGAAAAAATCTGACAGTAATAAATAAAATCAAACTGAATAATAACCTCAAAGGAAGTTCCTTTCTGAAAAAGAGATCTACAGTAGCACCCAATCCTCGCCATATTGATGCAAACTCAACAGCAATGTACCTGGAGAACCAAAGTACATATCATCTGAAGGCATTAGCAAACTAAGCAGATTGAAAGAACGAAACAATCAAATCAGGAGATCTGTCATACCCTGCTCCAAGTACAACAGCACGCTTAGGTAAGTCATCCAAACTCAATGCTTCATCAGAAGTTATGCCCAACTCCTAAAACATCAAAAAGAGGGACAATTAAGAAACAAGAAAGGAGAATGTTAACAGTGATATCTTACTTAAAAACATATCAAATCTAATAACAAGTTCCAATTTATCCATAAATTAAGTTAGGTCATTAGTCATATTTCTGGCACTAGTAACAAGTACCGAACAATGAAGTGCAAGAAGCATCGAACTAGAGAAACAAAGAGGTTAGCTCATAGTTGGTAGGAAAATTATGTAAACTATGATTCCCTGTAACTATAGAAAGATTGTGAAAACATGAAATTAAAGTTCATAAAAAATTATGTGAAATCAATCTTTATTCTCACTTAAAAAGAACATGTAACAATATGTATGATGAACCAAACCTGCAGGCTTGCAACTACAGCCAAGCTGCAATCTACATACACAAAATTGGTGGTTTTGATAGAAAAAAAAAAAAAAAAAAAGATCCTTCATAATTAGGTATATACATATATACTCCAGTATTCTAAACCATACTATCTGTCAAGCTACCATTATGCACTCTATAAGTTTGAATAGCTTCTATGGCATATGTTGCTACCAAATTAACATCAAATGTAATTGTGGTCCAGCTAAAAATATAGCTTAAAAGCAATTAAAATAAAATTTCAATAATGAATCACAAGTATGGCAGTTATAAAAGGTTTGTTTACACAATTATTTGGTGCAATAAATGAGATTCTAATTTATAGATACATAGTATTATAGAGTACCTAATTCATCGTGTTGAATCAACTTTTGATCATTCTAGAAGGAAATCGGTGTACATACCTGCCCAGGAATAGGTAGACGGTGTGCCCTGCTGCCAGTTGCAATCAATATATGCTTTGCTGAATAGGACAATTTAGTGCCATCTAGTTGTGTAACCTCAACTTCATTAGGACCTACAACCTTTCCCTCCCCTTCAAACAATTTAACCCCCGCATTTGACAATAACCGCTTGTAAATTCCATTTAATCTGATTATTTCATCAGTCTACAAGTTCAAAAGGTAAAACAGTTTAAAAAAAAAAAAGCAAAATATACAAGTATTTGGAATAGAAAGATACTACAAAGCACCTTTTTATGTAGAAGCTTCTTCCAATTGAAATCGAGTTTCTCATTCACCTCCCATCCATAATTTCGGGCATCCTAGAAAGAAAAAACAATACATTCATCAAACACTGAAACCAATTGGCTAACTAGAAACCTCGATTACTTTACGCCAAAATACAACAGAACACATTTTAAAAAAAGAGTCAAACAGAAAAAGGGGAAAAAAAGATTAACTGAACATCAAAATCAAGAAACAATAATGACAATGAGACAATTTTTTCATGATGAATACAAACACTTCATATAAAACTGATTGCTACTCTGTCACTCACATCTTTATTTATTTTAAACAAAAAGAAAAATAAAGCAATAACAGGATAGAGAATTCCCAAACATTTCAAATAAGTAAATAAACCAGAATGGAATTCTCGTGAGGGCTCATGCAACAGTGGATATTATTCGCTATTGGAGAGGTCATAGCCTGAAATAAATCTAGTTTGCGTGTCAACTTATTTCCCTAAAAATAGGGCCAAATTCGAAGGTATATGAGAATTCTGATGACTTTGGAGGGCCAATGAGCAAAAAGCTACATGTGCTCCAACCATGAGATAAGAAGTTACTAAAAAGATTATTGAATAGATTGATTCTATAGAAAGATCCTTACATTCTTGAATCTTATACAAATTAATAAGCCAATGCCTTGGCGTGCCAAGTTAGTCACAAGAAATAGCTCACAAAACCAAATTTTCCATGAAATTATCATTGAATTACAGATTTGCCATCAAATGTGATTCAGATAGGGAACACAGTCTCACCTCAATTTCACCTCCAAATGCTGCTCCATAGACCAAAATCTTTTTGGGAACACAACCACGAATAACACACCTATGAAACAAAATGTGAGACAGCTTTATAAGCAAACATAGCAGCATAAAGAAATGGAGCAAAACTATTTAAGTTATAACAGTGCTCAACTTACGTCCCACCAACTCCTCCAACGACTTCTGAGCTGATTGGATGAAACGGGAGCTCACAAACCCCAACCTTCAAACATGACATTTGATTTAATTAATAGATAGAGAGACATAACAATTGAATTCTTAAGCTACAAAAGTAATATTTTGAGAAGAAAACATTTATTTCCATAACATATAGGAATGACACCCTAACATTTTTTTCCATTTTATATTGTTTGGTAAGAAGCAATTAAACATGGGTACAGGTGGTTGCTTTATTTTTTTGCATTTTTTTTTTTTATATATTTTTCCTTCAAATGTTAGCATCTGCTAGAAACTATTCAATTTATCACACTACCCAAAACAAAATTGTAGTCAAATATCATACTCATCACAGTTGCTAATTTAAGGAATATATTAAGCCAACGCAACGAAAATCATCCCATTTAGAATCGATTACCACATTTAATATATATAATCAATATTTATCCAACTAAAACATTAACAAAGTGTTATTTTTTCGAATTTATTCGATTGGTTTAAATTCAGAGAGGCATGGAAATTGGAATACCTTAGCTCCATAGTTAGCGGAGAACCTCGCAGCGCGAACGCCACCGCTTCCAGCACCAATAACAAACAAGTCATAGTCAAAATGAGCCTCCTCTTGATTCGTTTGGCTCAATTCTCCATCAACTAAAATCTTCCTCGCCATGATTGCTTCAAATTAAATTTTTTAAAAACTGAAACAAAGGATTCAAAATTAAAAGAAAAAGAAAAATCACTAAGCGTCAGAGCCTCTGTTTGTCTTCCAAGAAAATGATTTTCGAAAGAAAAGGTAAATTACCTGAGTGAATGGAGGTGGAGATTGGGAAAAAAGAAATGGAGATTGTTTAGGGGCTTAGACTTTTAGAACGAAAAATCGACAAAAGAGAGGCTTTGGGGTTGGTTTTGACGTTTGACTCAGTTTGAAGAGTCTAACTTTTCTCATTTGTGATTTGGCGTTTTAACTCTTAAATTGGTTAAAATAATATAAAAAATTCGTAAACTTTACTACTTTATTTAAATAAATTTTTATATTTTTATTATATTCAAATAAATATTTAATATTTAATTTATATTTAAATAAACTTTTAATTTGTAACATGTATTTAAATAAGTTTCTAATATTTAATTTATACTAAAATAAATTCTTAACATAAATTAATTTTTCATTTAAAATAAAAACTTATTTAGATACAAATAAAAGAATAAAAATTTATTTAAATACAAATAAAAATATAAAATCTTATTTGAATACAATAAAAATATAAAAATTTATTTTAAAAAATGAAATAGTTCATAATTTTTTTTAATATTTTAGTCATTTAAATTTTTAATGTTAGTATATTTTTTTTGGATCCTTGTCTGACCGTATTTTTATTTTCCTTTTCTCCTCATTTTTATTAAAAAGGGAAAAATTAGGAAATATATTAAGTAAATTATGTTTTTATAAAAAAAAGATTTTAAAAAACCTTATCCAACTTTTAAGAAAATCTATTCATTATTACTCAATTAACTTCTCTTGTATTAAAAAAATTATCCATTTTTTTAAAATATTATTTTTTTTCAAAACACAAAATTTATTTTTAAAACAACATTTTTTTTCATCTACAGTGTGAATGTGCCAAATTCTAGTATAAATGATCTTATTAAGAATATAATTTTAATTCAACTCATATTAAAAATTATATATATCATTAAAAAAATTCATCTACACGTAGAAATGTACTAATAAATTTAAATTCATTAAAAATTCCATTTTTGACTAATATATTCCATTTTGTACACGTATAGATGTGCTAATATATATATATATATATATATATCACTTAACTATTCCAAAATTATATAGAAATTTAGTAATTTTAATTTCAATGGTTTTAGAACAAAATTTGAACAACAAAACCATAATTTACCTTATTTAAAGAAATACACTTTTTTTAGCCAATATAATGAAACATAAATTAACAAAAAAAAACGAATTTATTTAAGAATGTTATTTGATTTTTCTTATTTAAAAAAGAGAGGTTTGAATTTTATTTTTTAATTACTGAATTAAATATTGGAATCAGTATTATTGTTGTCTTATAAGAGAATTTTCCCATTGGATTGCTTATCAAAATTTGACGCTGGATAATTTGGAACAAAGACAATAAATTCTTTGCTTTTGCTTTTATTTTATTTTATTATTATTATTATTATTATTATAGGAGAATTCAATTTTGGCAATTGCTTTCAAAAGTGACCTCTTCTGTGTTAGGTATCGTTTAATATCGATGTTGATACAGCTTTTTAAATAAAAAATTATGTTTTATTGCAAACGTAATGTTAAATAAGTAAAAAAAAAAATATTTTTGTGGTTAAAATCGTAGTTGGCAATTTAAATAAAAAAATCAAAAAAAAAATGAAGCTTTTGTTGATAGCTAATTTTTAGATAAAATAATTTTATTATCCTCACATCTCTAAATTTTAATTATTTTAAACATTTTTTTATATTTTAATTTCTTGTAGCATTTTTTTCATAATAATGTCAAACACTTAAAAGCTTTTAAACTATATTTTTTATCACACTTTTTTCAACCAAAATTTTTTCTAACCCAAACTTTTTCTTAACCTTAATTTGTCCAGCCAAATGTTTGAGGGTTATTTTTTTTTCATAATAACAGCTACAAAAAAAATACTAGTATATGAGATTTTTTTTTTTTTTTGTATTTGATGGTACATAAATTAGATTTGATAATTTTAAACACAATATAAAAATATAATACAAATACTAATAAACAAGAAAACATTATATTAAATAAGATTAATACACGTTTCGTATTCGTGTTTATAATTTTGAGATATTTAATAATTTATATTAATTTTATATTTACATAATTAAAAAAAACAAATTGCTAAACACAACACACATACATTAAATGTGTTTAATTTAAACATATTTAATAATTTGTGTTTCGATAATTTAGATAGAATTTTAAATAAGACTAAAAAACAGACCTCGTTTCATTGGGGTACTTTTAATTTTTTTAATAAAATTTTTAATTAATTAAAAATAAAAATTAAATTAAAAATTTTAAATAATAAGTTTCTAAAATTTAAAATTGTAATAATATTTATATAATTATATTTTGTTAATTATGAAAAATAAAATTATTATAATTATTTATTTATAAATTACGTAATATAAATGCATTTTCAAATGTTTTATATATATATATATTTAAAAATATTTAGATTTTATTGTATATTGTATATTTTTATTTAATAGGAGATAAAAAATAATAAATAAAATAAAATTGTGGTTTGTATTTTATTCTCCTGTTGGATCGATTTTCTCACATAGATTAGCAGCAAGTTCAATTTTTTTTTTTACTTTTTGTTCCCGAGCGGATCATGTACTGATTTTAAACCAACCCGCGACTCAACGTGCGGACTTACCCCTTTTAAATACATCATTTAAAATTAGAATAAAAATAATTAATAAAATATATTTTTTAACTTTTACCCCGAGCCGATCGGGTACCAATTATAAATCGACCCTCGAGTAAATATACGAACCAACCCCTTTAAATATATTATTTAAAATTAAAATAAAATTATTTTTTAACTTTTTTTCAAGCAGGTCGGACATGGATTCTAAATCAGGCCGCAAATCAACGTGCAAACTAAGCCCTTTAAATATATCATTTAAAATTAAAAGAAAAATAATTAATAAATTTTTTTTTTTAAAAAAATCCCAGCAGATCGGGTACATATCCTAAACCGACCCGCGAGTCAACTTGCAGACCAATCTTTTTAAATACATCATTTAAAATTAAAATAAAAATAATTAATAAAATTCAAATACATCATTTAAAAATAAAATTAAAAATAATTAATAAAATAAATTTCTTTTTTAATTTTTTTTTCAAGAGAATCGGGTACATATCATAGATCGACCTGCGAATCAATGTGCAGACCAATCCCTTTAAATACATCATTAAAATTAAAATAATTAATAAAACAAATTTCTTTTTTTAATTTTTTTTGAGACGGTCAGGTGCGGATCCTAAATCGACTCGCGAGTTAACATGCAGACCAACCCTTTTAAATATATCCTTTAAAATTAAAATAATAGTAATAATAATAAATATTCGTACAGGTCTAGTACGGATCTTAAATCAACTTACGAGTTAACATGCGGACCAACCACTTTAAATATATGATTTAAAAACTAAAAAAAATAAAATAAAAGAACTTAATTTTTTTTTTAAGAAAGAATTGAATATAAATCCTAAATCAAATCGCGAATCAACATACGGATCATTTAAAAATAAAAAATATATATACATCTAAAAATTTATAAAAAAAAAATAAAAAAAAAAAAAACTCACCTGTTGAGAAAAAAAGCTCGACACGTTACGAATAAAACTCATTAATTTTTTATATTATATATAGAAAATGATAAAATTATCCTAACCTATTTAAATTTTTTTTTAAAATTTTTAAGAATTCAAAAAGTCTTTGAATTTGGGTGATTCTTCAACGAATTTATTTATTAAATGGTTTCCTAACAATTACAAAGCACTTAAATAATTTATTGAGTCAA
This sequence comes from Fremontodendron californicum, assembly GCA_030761205.1. Taxonomy (NCBI): domain Eukaryota; kingdom Viridiplantae; phylum Streptophyta; class Magnoliopsida; order Malvales; family Malvaceae; genus Fremontodendron; species Fremontodendron californicum. Next base: position 15,837,334 of record JAULJL010000023.1, read on the forward strand.
TGAGTTTGATTTGAACAAGTACTAAAAATGTACTTAACCACTTTTCCGGTCAATATTCACTTTTGAATGAAGACAAAATATACTTATTGCTCAACAAATTGTACATTCCCATCACTTGTAGGGCAATGTCAATATCTGATATTATTGCTAGGGTGAGCAAAATCCGACTCGACTCGAAAAAACTGAAAAAAATTTCAAATTTCGAATTAAATAGTTCGGTTTATTAGAGTTATTCGGATTTTCGGATCAACTCGACTAAGTAATTTGAGTTATATAGTTTAGCTAGGATTTGATTTATACAACTCGAATAACTCGAAAATCCGAATAAGATATTTCTATACGACGTCGTTTTACTAATTTGAGTTTGATACTAAGCTTGAGTTTTGCGCTTTCCTTATTTCGTCTTCCTTTTTTACTCTTTAGCCCATTTTTGTTGGGTCATTTATTTTTGTTGTTTGTCACAATTCAGTAGAAAAATAAATCCACTTATTGTCTTAATAATTTATCATTCATTTTTTTTTCCCTTTGAAATTGACAAGTCTAGATTGAAAGTTTACATTGAATTTTTTGAGTTTCAAAAGGGGAAGGCTATCACTCAATGCTTCATTCAGTTAAAGATTGAAGCTTTTGGTTGATATCATGCACATTACCAAGCTAACCAAACGATGAAATTCAAAAGATAATGAATTCTCTTTTTTTTAAAGGTCAATAGTAGGCTTTAGTATGACAAGTCTTTGATAGTTATATTTATAAGAAAAGATAGAACAAAAAATATATATATATATTTGTAATTTCATAGAACTAAATTTCAAAATTATAGATATACATGCATTTACAAGATAACAGTAACATGATCTAATCAATCAACATTTACAAGATAACATTTTAACTCGAATAAATTATTCGACTCGACTCGAATTTGTTTTAACTCGACTCGATTCGCTAAAATTTCAAATTGAGTTTGGTTGATAAAATAGGACTCGTCAACTCGACTAATCCGAATTTTTTTTCACTCGACTCGACTCAACTCGATCGAACGCTCACCCCTAAATTTATTGCGTATCAAAATTGCCGCACGCAACTTGTCTGAAACTATGAGATAAGCGTCTGAGTTGGATTTGATCCGACGATCACTTCAAATCTAGTTATTTTAAATAAAAAAATAAATAAATTATTTTTGAATCAATTTGAATTTAGATAGTTTTAGATTAAAATTATTTTAAGTTGAAATTATTTAAGATTTGAGTCTTTTATATTTGATTCTCGAATTATTCGAGATCAATTCATTGAATTCAGATATTTTTAATTCAAAATGTTGAATTTAAAAATCGAATCAGCCTAATTTCAAATCATTTTCAATTAGATTTTCAAGTTGTTCGGATTTAAATCATTTTAAAATGAAATTAATTCAAATTCAAATTATTTTGATTTGGATTAATTCGTATTTAGATAATTTTGATTTTGAGTTGAACATATTTGATTTATTTTTTTAAAATCAAATTAGATCATATTCGAGTTTGAACCAATTGAAAAAAGTTCTAATTCAAATTCAATTAATCAGATTTTTATATTTTGGATTCAAGTAAACTTTGACAGCTATATTAGAGAAAAAACAAAAAGGATTATCCTTTCTATGTTTTGTTTGGGGTTTTGGTTTGCCTTTCATTTAATTTTTTCTCTGTTTTCGCTTTTTTGTATACCATACATTCCTAGTTAAGACAAGTGACTGCCAATGTGACAACAAAAGCAAAAACAGAAGAAGTCCAAAATGTTTTATTTGATTTCAAGTTCCGTTTATGTTTGTTTCACAAAAAATAACTTCTAGAAATGAACTATTTTAATGTAACTTGGAATTTGATAAAAGTACAAATAAATAAACAATCAATCTGTTCAACAACTTCATGATGGAATCATGTCAATAAGGGAAAGTTTCAAATCAATATAAGAATAAAATATTAAAAAAAATCCTAAACTATATCTCTGAATTCAAGTAAATTCTTGTATTTTGATTGTACTCAAATAAAATCTTATTTTTTAATTTATATTTAAATAATTATTTATTTTAAATGAAAGATAGATTTATGTTAAGGATTTATTTAGATATAAATTAAAGATTAAGGGTTTATTTGAGTAAAAGTTAATGATTAAAGATTTATTTGGATGCAAATAAAAAGTTAAGGCTTATTTGGATGTAATAAAAGTAGGGTTAATACACAAATTGAATCCTGTACTATATCTTTTTTACGATTTGATACCTAAAAAAAATTATGATTAAATACTCAGACTTTAATTCCGTCACGCACGTTAATCCAATGTCTAATGATATGCTAACATGGGCACTTTTACCTAATAAAAATGTGACACGTGACAATTTTGACATGTCAGCAATGCCACATCAGCGTTTAAAAAAAATTTATTTTAAATTTACTTTTTTCAAAAAAAAAATTCAGAAACTTTTTATTTAATTTTTATTTTAAAAAATAAAAAATTACTAACGTGGAAATGTTGACATGACTGTTGAGTTAGACATGTGGTGACTTTCTATTGATCGATCAGGCCACATCAGCATTAATGTAACGACGTTAACCATTTGGGATAACTTGGTTGACGGAATACAAGTTCAGTTACCTAATAGTGAATTTTTTTTTTTTTTAGGTATCAAATCGTAAAAAAAGATATAGTACAAGAGCTGATTTGTGCATTAACCCATAAAATTATAGAGCTTAATTAAGTAAAATGATAAAATTCATAGGTTTCTTTTTGTTATTTTAGCCAATCAATAATAACTATAAGCATAAAAAGACATGTGAAATAAACAAAAGAAATTAGCTCCATGTAAATATGGATTCTCTTTACTCAAGTTGCTATAAATTGTTGTCTAATGTTTAAATTCACACTCAGAGCTTAATCTAATTAGACTTGAAATTTAAATTCCAACATTCGCAATTTATTTTCTATTTCCAGGTGTGACCTTTTTTATATAAAAAAAAAAAAAAATTTGTGTTCAAATTTGCTTACCATTTCAAGCAATGTCAACGGAAAAATCACATTTCTTAACAAGAAAAATGTGGTAATCAGAACGACTCTCTATATTCATTTGACTGCTACATTTTTGCAGCCCAGCTTGTTATTCCCCGAACCTATAACCGAAAGAGCTCCCCTAAACCTGCCCCAGCTTAAAATTCTACTGAAAAGGGTTAAAGGAAGCAAACAACAACTTAATTAACATGTTTTCTTTTTTACATACATGAATATGAGTGTTACTTGAATGATCAGTATGTACCTTGCAACTATGTTATTTGGATTCAAGTATGAGTGTTAGATATAAGTATGTGTTCGACACGGTGTATGTTCAATTTTTTCTAAGATTGTCATGTATTTGGAGGTTTTTTGGAAAATCATATCTCATACCCATGTCCGGATATGCATAAGATACGAATATTTCAAAAAAAATAAAGAGTCGGAATAACATATTCAGCATGTACCTTGCAATACCGAATTTCCGAAGCACTTTGCTTTATTTGCAATTTTTCAGATTCCTGTTTCGGTGAGAGACAATGAAAATGTTGCGGGAGAAATGAGGATTCTATCCATCATATTTATTTTAGGGGCATCAAGAATTGCTTTAGGTATAGACAGTGCCCATTACAGTGAGATAGCAGTGAACTTAAGAAGTTATTGACTATATTACCCGGATTCGGGTGAATGTTGGATGAAAGTATGTATCTGACATGGATATCTTTAATTTCTTTAAATATATATATTTTTATATATTTGAAAAATTATATTATATATTTATATCCGAAAAATATGTGTCGAATATATATGTTAAACACGAATACTTAAAAAAAAAAATTAAAATTGGATAACCTTCGGATAACATAGGTTATCGATGACTATACTCGGTGAATGTACATAAGACCCTCAAAATTAGAGGCTGTTGGAGTTCAGGTATGAAACCAGGTTTAGACTTCTATAAGGGTAAAAGCTTAATATATGAGATATCAACATTCTTTTGATAGAATATCATTCTAATGTTTATATTAATTTAAGCTAAACCAAGATGTAAAAGAGTGGCCATGGCCCATGGGCACTTAGTATGAGTACCTACACTTAAGGGATCCATTTTTTTTTTCTTTAATTTTTATTTTTAAGGATCGTTCCTATATGTAGGGGTCAATATCTAAACAAGATCAATGTTTTTATTTTGCTTCAGCTTTTTTAAAAATGTCTTTTGTTGGCTCGAAATTCATTTTTTGTTGATTAAATTATTTTTCGCGAAAAAAACATAAAAATATTTTTCGAAAATCATTATTTGCGAAACAAACGGATCTTAAATAAGAATTTTTAAGTTTGATTTCTGTCCATATAGGGAGAGAAGAAAACGAAGAAGATAAAGATACAGTACACAATGAGAAAACTTAATGACCTCTTAAAACAAAGAAAAATGTTAATCAGTTCCTTCGGCATTGGTTAAGGTAATATATAAAAAAAAAATGTAATTAATGACTTATTTTTTTTTTGAATTCAGTAAAAATAATGTATTAAATGTAAAAAAAAAAAATTCAAAATTAGTAATTAAATAATCCTTAACTGGTGCCTATAGACACCGGTTAAGCGAATCTTAAAACAAATTATTTAACCCCACTTGTAGAGTTAAAAAATTTCACTTCAATGTATCAAAAGACGAATTCTTATTTAAAGATTATTATCCCATACCCTGACAATGAAGTCTAAAGACTCTACAAGTGAGATTAGTAGGATGACACATACCCTTAAAGTATATTTAAAAAAATTAAAAAATAAATAAAATATATGATAATTTTTTAATCTAATTTATAAAATTAAATTTTTTTACTACTAATCTATCAAAAACGAATTTCTTTTATCTAAATGATTACAAAAATACTAAAACTAAGGGAGCATTAAAAAATGACTCTGCTGCCAGCATAAAATCAACTTTGCCAATTCTGTCAGTAACTGTTGTCAAAAGTTAGTCAAACTAAAGATGTAAATCAGTAATCCAAAGAGTGTAACATCCCACCAAATGCCAAGCAAATGCTGTAAGAATCACATTTTTTTTTCATTTTTTCCCACCCCAAAGATATATCAAATCCCATGACAAAAGGGAATACGCTTTATAGAACTTATGTTATTCATATCATAACGGTTTTTTCGACCGCTACGACGAATTTGATGAAAACACAAAAAATGGAGTCGCCACCAATCTTTTTTTTGCTAGGTGTGATTGGCCACCTATTAAAACCGATTTTAGTAAAATATTTTAAAATTAATTAAAACATTTTTTAAAACCAATTTTGAAGTCCGCGCTTTGAACCAGAGTAAAAACAAGTTTGGGTTCGGGAGTCGGTTACGTGTGGGGAAGGATTAGCACCCCCGCAACGCCCGTTTAGAAAACGGTACCACTTGATCACGTGTTATCTTTAATCTCGATTTAATGGATTTAACATCGGTATTTAAAAATAATTCTCTTTTATTTTTTTATTCTTAAAAAAACATGTTTATTATTTTTTTGGATTTTCTTGAACTGTTTCTTTTATTTTTTAAAAAAATCGAAAGTGAACGTAAATTTATTATCGAAAATACTCATTAAATATTCTCGACACTCTCGGTGGTATTTAACGAGATCTTCTCACCTCAAGACATCTTAGGAATCACAACCGTGATATCCTTCGAATTCCGTCGTCGGCAATTTACATCCATTTTTTTTTATCTAAATGCGTATGATGCGAATATTTAAATATCGGATGCATACGGCTTAACACATAACTATAAAATTAAACATGCGAATCGTAATATTAAAAACACGAGCATGGCAAAATATCGAGCGCAATAAACATTCGCTCTTTATTCACTTTTTTTTTGTTGATTATTTCCATTTTTTTTAACGAAAAAGAATTTTCGTATCGAGCATGTCGCCAAATATTCCCACCACTCGTGGTGATATTTAACGAAACTCTCTCACCTCCAGATATCTTAGGAATCACTACCGTGACATCCTTCGAATTCCGTCGTCGGTAATTCGTATTTATTAAAAACTTTTTTTTTTGAAAGGTAAATTAAAATGCTTTTAATAATTATTTCCGAAATAAAAGAAATTATCTATGTAAGAGTAATTTCCGAATCACTCCGATACTTTCGATAGTGTCTCGATTATTATTCTCACTCGAACCTTTTCGAAGAACGATCGATACTCCGACCATCCGAGAAAGAGATCCGTTTTTAGAGAATTTTATTTACCGAAAATAATTTTAAGAAACATGTATTAATTAAAAATTATTATTTTAATATTTTAAAATCGAAATCGAATAACAAAAATATATCGAATGCCGGACAAAATAAATAAATACAAATAGTAAATGAAAATAAATAAGAAAATCATACTTGACGAATGTCGAGAATCTGAAAAATCAAAATGCCGGACTTGATCTTCGTAAAATCACCTGAAAATGTTAATAAAAAAAATCAAAACTTCAAAAACGATCATCGTGAATTTTTCTTTAATTTTTTTTATATTTTTTTATATTTTTTTATATTTTTTATTCTTTTCTTTCTTTTCCTTTTTTTTTCTTTTTTCTTTTTCTGGCCCCAAAACCAGGCCTGTTGGGCCAGGTTCGGCCCTGGCCTGGCCTGCTGGGCCAGGCCTGGCCCAAAATTTTTTTTTTTTTTTTTGGGGAACCCGCGCGGACCCCGGGTCGGATCCGGGTCCAGGCGCGGATCCTCCTCGGGCAAAACGGCGCCGTTTGGGCGCTTACAAAACGGCGCCGTTTCGGCGCATTTCTCTCTTTTTTTCTTTTTTTTTTCGGGTCGAGCGCGCGGACCTCGGGTCGACCCGCGGGTCCACGCGCGGACCCTGGGTCCAAAACGGCGTCGTTTTGACGCCGTTTGAAATTTTTTTAAAAAAATGGGTGACCCGCGCGGACCCCGGGTTGACCCGCGGGTCCAGGCGCGGGTCACCTTGACCCGGCTCAGGGGGCTATATAAGCCCCTTTTTTTTTTTTTTCTCTTCATTTCTTCTTCCTTTTTTTTTTTTTTTTTTTTTTCTATCCCTCTCTCTCTCTTTTTCTCTCTCAGCCCAGAACCTCCCCAGAAACCCAGAATCCGACGGCCGGCCACCGCGCCGGCTGTCGTACGCCGTCGCCGGCCGCCGTCCACCGTCGCCGGTTTTCTCCAAAATTTCCGATCCGAGGGGTTTCGACCCCCTCGTCACGGATCCGGGCTCCGTTTAGCCCGGATCCCCACCGAATTTCGTAGATCTAGGTTTTTTGTTGGTTGCTGTGTGGTTCTTTTTTGTGTTTTCTTTTGCAGGTTTTTTTGGTTTCGAGGTGGTGGGGGGTCGGGATCTGGTTTTTTGGTTGTCGGTGGTGGAGGAAGGGGGTCCGAATCGGGATTTCGGACCCCGATCTGGGTTTTTGGTGAACGTGGGGGGGGGGGGGGTCCGAACCTGGTTTTTCTTCAAATCTGGGGACCTCCCTCCCCTCCTCCTTGCCTGAGGCTTCGGCCTCCTTTGGTCTTTTTGGGGGGTTCGGGTCTGGGGGGATCCGAATCCGGGGTCTCCTCCCCTCTTCCCCCTCTCTCTGCTGGCTGTTTGGGGGCTTTTATGGGGGGTTGAGTGTGGGGGCTTGGGTTGCGTGGAGGGTGGTTGGCGTGTTGGCAGGGAGGCTGGTGGCAGAGGGAGTGGGTTGGTAGAGGGAGTGGGTTGGCAGGAGGGGGTTGGGGCTGTCAGGGGTAGGGTTTGGTTAGGGAAATGGGTTTGGGCCGGGTTGATGAGCCAGTGGGCAGGCCCGAAAATTGGGCCTGAAAATTGGGTCTGGTGCTTGGGCCTGTGTTTGGGTTTTGGGCCCGAAATGGGCCAATGGGCCTGGACAGCAGATTGGGCCTGCTGAATAGTAGGCCCGGTTCGTACTTGGTCCGGGTCAGATTCGGATCCGACCCGGACGAAAATTGGTTATTACAGCTGCCCCTCTTTGCACATTGCTGAGAATCAGGAATAGGGCAAAGACAGTATAACCAATTTTGTCCGGTTATTGAGATCCATTTTTAGCGAGGTTCTATCATCTGGAAAATAAATCGCTCCTCTAATCAGAGGCTCTATCACTTGGAAAAATAAATTGCTCCTCTCATCAGAGGCTCTACAACTTTGAAAATAAATTACTCCTCTTATCCGAGGCTCCACAACTTTGAAAATAAATTGCTCCTCTCATCAGAGGCTCCACGACTTTGAAAATAAATTGCTCCTCTCATCAGAGGCTCTACAACTTTGAAAATAAATTGCTCCTCTAATCAGAGGCTCTATCACTTGAAAAATAAATTGCTCCTCTCAGCAGAGGCTCTATCACTTGGAAAAATAAATTGCTCCTCTAATCAGAGGCTCTATCACTTGGAAAATAAATTGCTCCTCTCATCAGAGGCTCCACGACTTTGAAAATAAATTGCTCCTCTCATCAGAGGCTCTACAACTTTGAAAATAAACTCTTTTCCTGTGCCCGGAGGACTTAAAAGAGGTAACCCGTATCTTTTTTTTTATTTTCTTTTTCTTTTGCTGTGCCCGGAGGTCTTAAAAAATGTAGCCCGGAGGTTTTTTAAAATGGATGCCCGGAGGTCTTCTTTTTTAATTTTCCATCACTTTGAAAAATAAATTGCTCCTCTAATCAGAGGCTCCACAACTTTGAAAATAAATTGCTCCTCTCATCAGAGGCTCCACAACTTTGAAAATAAATTGCTTTTCCTGTGCCCGGAGGACTTAAAAGAGGAAACCCGGAGGTTTTAAAAGAGGTGCCCGGAGGTCTTGGTGATCATACCTGAAGATCATATCTTGGAAGAAAATCTCACTGAATGTTCGAATTCAAATGTCAAAATTTCAAATAATCAATGCCATGTATGAAATGTGAATGTCATGCGATGTCAATGCGTATGCCCCTGATGATGCATGTGCAAGTACCTTCGGATACTGTACACATTTTACGACACGATGTAGATGCAAAACTTAATAAATATGCGAATGTTCATGAATGATGCGAATGCCCCCAATTTTTTTTTTCTGATCTTGGTTTAGCTTTTCCAAATTGTTTTTCCTCTTCGAAACAGAGTGTATCCTGAAACGCTCGTGCCTCGTAAGAGATCAACATTTTTCTTCACTTTGGAACTATCCCATTGCCCCGATAGTTTTTCAACATCAACTGGAATCCGAGTGTTCATTTCTTCTACCTCAATAGTTCCATGCCTCTGGGCCAAAAGAACCTTCGTCTTGTGCCAACATCGAAAATGGTTTCTTCCAAAAATATTTTCATTTATCTGCTTTTGCTTGCTTCTTTTTTTGAAAAATATTTGCTTATTTACTGAAAACTTTTGAGCTGAAAATGTCATCGTCTGATATTGTGATATCCACATCTCTTGAAAATTGATGATCATTGTTAGAAGTTTTTCTCAGTGTCAATTCGGGTTTTTCAAATTGAGTCGGAAGGCTTGGTACCACAAGATTTTGGTTGATCCAAGGAGACTTCGCAACAGGAAAAAAATGCATATCCTTTCTAGACTCACAAATGGAACATATTTTATAGAACATGATTTTTTGGACTCAAACAAATTCAACCTTCTTTTAGTTTCCAAATTATGGCGTTTTGACAAACGTCAAGATCAGCTGGGATGTTCAAACTGGAAAATTAATTCTGGAAAGGAAAACGGTCTCAGTTTTTAAAGTCAACCCTCCGAACGATAGTTGACAGTTTTGGGATATTTTGGAATTCCCAGATGTTTCTTAACTTCTTGAAAATGACCTCTTCTTTTGTTATGGCCTCGACAATACCATAAGCAGCACCGAAATTCTCCCATTTTACTCTAGACTGCCCATGTCGGGTTTTCACCCTAGAGTCTCATTCTTTCCATTTTTTTTTCATTTTTTTTCATTTTTTTTTCATTAAATGTTTCACCATGCATTCAAGAAATCAAGACTTATCCAAAAAAGATTTTTAACCAGAAAGGAGACCCAAGTCTCATGCATTTCTCTAAGAATAGACTCATCAATTTAAATGACCATGCTCGATCGAAATGGTCTTTTCCAGGTACGTAATGTAGGCCAAGGTTCGAGGTACTGAAAGAAAGATAGATAGGCCCAAACATGTGTTTAAGGTGATCAAATCAAGGATCATTTCATGAGGAGGATTCTCTTTGAAACACTTGTCTTTTCTAAGCTTTTCTCTTTATTCGATGATTTTCATCCGTTCTTTTCTTCCTTTTCTGTTTTTGCTTTCATCTTTCTTTTTATCTCCCTTTTTTTTTTTTTTGCATCTCTATTTTGACAAGGTGAGCCCGTAGTCATTTGGAAGCTCAGATTTCTCTTTGATTCACGACATTCTTTTTCGTTTTTGAACCAAGACTTCACTATCCGTGACCTTTGAAAAGATCCTTCCTCGAATTTGCCCCCCTAGTGTGAAGGGTGATCCTTGATCGGGGTTGAAAGAACAAAAGTATTCACTAGGCTCAAAAGGGGTAGCAAAAGGATATTTTCTATTTTGTGAAAGGATGATGAAAGATGGCCATTTTTCATCTCGACACAAGCACATAAATCGAAGAGTCATTCCTTAGAGGAAAATAATGAAAAGGTTTTTTTCTTTCTTGAAACCGTCTTGAATTTCATAAATGCATGATGTCACACTCATTTTTCTTTTTTCTTTTTTCTTTTTTTGTTTTCTTTTTTTTTTTTTTTCATTTTTTTCATTTTTTTTGATGCATGCTCCGAAAATTACTCCATCTTTATCCACCACGCCTCTTCTGTATCTACAAATGATGCACCATTTGATTGGTCATACAAATGAGAATTCGTATCATAACGAGGAACACCTAGAGTCTTTTTTGCTCTCCGAAGGGACAAGAAAGAATATGGCTCGAAAACAGCTTTTTTCTAGAAACACGAGAAAATCAGGTTTAATCATTGTTACCCGAGACGTTAATCATGAAGTGACGTCTAGGCAATTGTGGTTACGGAAAGGGATGTGAATGGTTTTGGCATAACCTTGACACACATCAATTTACCATAATTCAGATTCTTGAAAAAGGTTTCACTTGTTTGAGACACCAAAAAGCTCGGATTTTTTTTTTCAAAAAGTTTGTTCCATTGCTCATAAACTAAACTAGGATCTGCATTTTTCTTATTGCACTGACTATGGTTTTTGAAATTCAAAAATATATTACTGCAAGCATTGGTTTTTTCAACTCAAAGGATTCAAGGATAGACAAGTCCGAAAGAGAGATGGAAGGATGTTGGGTCATTTCTAAAATTGATCATCAATAATCTCAAGATATCTCATCATATCTTAACGTGAAGGAAGATTTTTTTTTTAGGAGCGCGCTCTTCAAAAATCAAGAATTTCAAATTATCATTAAAACACAATAAACACAAAGCATTTGAAATTCGAACTTATTTATTTATGAGGATGCCAACATAAGACAAGTGCTTTCATGATGAGGCATAGAACTACATGCATATTCCTCAATGCTTGTTGACATGCTTTTAGAGGTAACCATTCTCATCCTCCAAACCCGTGGCGAAGAAACCGATTTATGACAATGCGGATTTCCACTGTTCGACTAGCTCTGGAGTCAAAATGCCATCGTGGACCAGACCTTCAATCTTTTCCTTCAGTCGTCTGCATTTTTCAGTTGAATGTCCAATTGCCCCCATGTGATACTCACACTTGCTATTCGGGTCATAACTCCTTGCTGATGGGTTTGGAGCTGTTTTCAAAGGCACAGGGGTGAGGTATCGGTTCCTCATTAGTAATTGCAACAGGTCGGAGATTGGGATCGAAAACTTCTCTCGGTTGCCCCTCGGTCGTTTCTGGGAAGCAGGCCTAGTTGCAAGGGCTGGCATAGGATGAGATGTTTGAATATCTGGAAAGTAAGGATAATGACCTGAAGAGACATTGGTAAAGTAACACGATTGATATGGAGAGACCCGACGATACGGAGTGAATTCTCCCATAGCCTGGACATGCTCCTCTTTCCTTTCAAGTGTCTCGTTTCGCTCGGCATTGGATGTCTCATCTCTTTCGAGTTTTCCGTTCTTAATAGCATTCTCAATCATCTCTCCTGAGGCCACCATATCTGCAAAATTCTTTGTGGCATTTCCAACGAGTCTATCATAGTACGGAGCATGCAGTGTACTCACAAAAAGGACAGTAATTTCCTTTTGAGTCAGAGCCGGTCGTACTTGGGTGGCCATGTCCATCCACCTCTGAGCATATTCTTTGAAGCTCTCAGTGGCCTCTTTCTCCATATTTTGCAAGGTCAACCTATCTGGTGCCATGTCGATCATGTGCTTATACTGAGTCTTGAAAGCTTTTGCCAGATCTTTCCAAGAACGGATATGGTCCCGATCCAACTGATTATACCATCTTGCAGCTGGCCCTGTTAGACTGTCTTGGAAGCAGTGGATTAACAGCTTGTCATTGTTGGTGTTGCCAGCCATCCTCCGACAAAACATCATGATGTGGATTGATGGACATTTCGATCCGTCATATTTTTCAAATTCAGGGACCTTGAATTTTGGCGGAATCACCAAATCTGGGACCAAGCTGAGCTCATTCGGATCCGTATTCCCGAAAACGTCTATTCTTTCTATGGCTTTGAGTCTCCTTTCAAACAAATCAAACTTCTGTTGCACCTCTATGTCTTCCACTTGCTTTGCCACACGTTTTTTCAGCTTTTCTTGTTCTAGTGAACCATCTCGGCTTGGAATAACAACTGAGTATGAGGGGTGAAATTCCGAGTTCAATTGAAATTTTCCTCGACCTTGTTGACTTGGTAGGTGAATCGGATCTTCGTTGTCATTTACTCGAGGTCGAGGTTCTCCCCTTATGATCGATTCTTCAGCAACCCATTTTCCTCGGGTCAGTCTAGTCATCATTTCAATCATCTTGTCAATTTGCTCGCGTGACTCATCTCGAGATTTTGCTATCTGTTCTCGTATTTCTTGCTGAGATCTGGCTAACTGTTCTTGTAATTCTCTCTGTTCTCTTTCCACTCTATCCAGTCTATTTTGTTCATCCTCCATGCTTCCGGCCTGTGTCATAGAGGTATGCAGTGATTCTTATACCTCTGATTTTGAAGAGAAATCCTTGCAAAGCTAAACCGACTTCTTTTTTATTCTCCAAGTGTGTTTCATGATGCATGAGCTATGAATGCCGTGAATGTAACACGATGCCCATATGATGCATGTAAAGAAATAAACAAATTAATGCATGAGTATGTACAATGAGTGACCATGTATGTCACGAATGCAAGACCTTATTGTAATGAATGCAATCACGATGTCGATATGATGCATGTGCAGAATAAATAAAATGGTATACTGGTATATACAGAGAATGATCATGTATGTCACTAATGCATTCTACAATGAATGACCATGCATGTTATGAATGCAATATGGTGCTAATTTGATTCGTAAAGAATAAACAATATAATGCATGAATATATACAGAAAACTATTTATGATTTAGACTGAACTTGATCATTCAACAATTTTATTGCACAAACTTTGCCCCCAAATTCAATCCGCAAAATTTTTGCTTTTTTTTTTTTTTTTTTTTGAAACATTTTTTTTTTCGTAAAAAATCAAAATATTATTTTCACAAACCAATTTCTATCAAAAACTTTTGTGGTAGTGGGTCTTATTATGCCACTAATGTCCAAATATTTACTTAACACTACCGGTTTGCAATTCTCATTTAATCAACAACAAGTGTTTATGCAACTTCTCAAACGAGATTATTATCACCGTGAAATCAAAAATACAATTATAAATTTAAATGCTTTATTTACAAGTGCATCAATGCATGAAATGTACGAGATGTACGAAAAGAAAAATTTTCATATTTACAAACTCAAAAAGTTAACGAACATTTGCTCCGACAGTATCAACTTATTCAAGCATTACGATGCATTCGGAGCGAAAAATGAAACTGAATTGCGGGTAGCACGATGTGCGTTCATCATTACCCGATTTACAGTTCTTGTTCGGAATGTAAACAAATAGCGAAAGATCACCATGTTCCTTCCAAATTTCGAGGATATCCGATCGGAAATTCGATATGGCTCTACTCAAGTTCACTACATGAGGTTGAGTTAGGTTCTAAAAGGCTCCAAATTGCTCCTTACTGTCGCCCGTGAAGGCTAGTAAGGCATCCCGATTTAAAACGGGTTCAATTTGTTGGAGTATATTTTCCAGGCTTATGCGGAGGTTATTGCCTCACGAGAGCGTAGGTACTTTACTTTCACCTAAAGGGATAAAGCTCGGGCATAGAGCTTATGTATGAAATGCACGTGCTCGTGTGTGAGAAGGAAAAAGCAAACCTTCGACTATTTGTCTACGACTCTTTATTATAAACATTCCAAGATTTAAAAAAAATAAACGACATAAAAAAAATGAACAAAGAATTAACAAATATCAAAATGTAACTGCCAGCAAAATAGAAATACAGAAAGAAAGAATATAAAGAGAATTAAAATTAAATACCGAGATTTTAAAACAACACATGATCAATGTGTGGCTCGACTCTCAAAGGTTCCCCAGCGGAGTCGCCAAGCTGTCATAACGGTTTTTTCGACCGCTACGACGAATTTGATGAAAACACAAAAAATGGAGTCGCCACCAATCTTTTTTTTGCTAGGTGTGATTGGCCACCTATTAAAACCGATTTTAGTAAAATATTTTAAAATTAATTAAAACATTTTTTAAAACCAATTTTGAAGTCCGCGCTTTGAACCAGAGTAAAAACAAGTTTGGGTTCGGGAGTCGGTTACGTGTGGGGAAGGATTAGCACCCCCGCAACGCCCGTTTAGAAAACGGTACCACTTGATCACGTGTTATCTTTAATCTCGATTTAATGGATTTAACATCGGTATTTAAAAATAATTCTCTTTTATTTTTTTATTCTTAAAAAAACATGTTTATTATTTTTTTGGATTTTCTTGAACTGTTTCTTTTATTTTTTAAAAAAATCGAAAGTGAACGTAAATTTATTATCGAAAATACTCATTAAATATTCCCGACACTCTCGGTGGTATTTAACGAGATCTTCTCACCTCAAGACATCTTAGGAATCACAACCGTGATATCCTTCGAATTCCGTCGTCGGCAATTTACATCCATTTTTTTTATCTAAATGCGTATGATGCGAATATTTAAATATCGGATGCATACGGCTTAACACATAACTATAAAATTAAACATGCGAATCGTAATATTAAAAACACGAGCATGGCAAAATATCGAGCGCAATAAACATTCGCTCTTTATTCACTTTTTTTTGTTGATTATTTCCATTTTTTTTAACGAAAAAGAATTTTCGTATCGAGCATGTCGCCAAATATTCCCACCACTCGTGGTGATATTTAACGAAACTCTCTCACCTCCAGATATCTTAGGAATCACTACCGTGACATCCTTCGAATTCCGTCGTCGGTAATTCGTATTTATTAAAAACTTTTTTTTTTGAAAGGTAAATTAAAATGCTTTTAATAATTATTTCCGAAATAAAAGAAATTATCTATGTAAGAGTAATTCCCGAATCACTCCGATACTTTCGATAGTGTCTCGATTATTATTCTCACTCGAACCTTTTCGAAGAACGATCGATACTCCGACCATCCGAGAAAGAGATCCGTTTTTAGAGAATTTTATTTACCGAAAATAATTTTAAGAAACATGTATTAATTAAAAATTATTATTTTAATATTTTAAAATCGAAATCGAATAACAAAAATATATCGAATGCCGGACAAAATAAATAAATACAAATAGTAAATGAAAATAAATAAGAAAATCATACTTGACGAATGTCGAGAATCTGAAAAATCAAAATGCCGGACTTGATCTTCGTAAAATCACCTGAAAATGTTAATAAAAAAAATCAAAACTTCAAAAACGATCATCGTGAATTTTTCTTTAATTTTTTTTATATTGTTTTCTCTTTTTTTATATTTTTTATTCTTTTCTTTCTTTTCCTTTTTTTTTCTTTTTTTTTTTTTTCTGGCCCCAAAACCAGGCCTGTTGGGCCAGGTTCGGCCCTGGCCTGCTGAGCCAGGCCTGGTTCTGGCCTGGCCTGCTGGGCCAGGCCTGGCCCAAATTTCTTTTTTTTTTTTTTTTTTTTTTGGGGAACCCGCGCGGACCCCGGGTCGGATCCGGGTCCAGGCGCGGATCCTCATCGGGCAAAACGACGCCGTTTCGGCGCTTACAAAACGGCGCCGTTTCGGCGCATTTCTCTCTTTTTTTCTTTTTTTTTTTTCGGGTCGAGCGCGCGGACCCCGGGTCGACCCGCGGGTCCACGCGCGGACCCTGGGTCCAAAACGGCGTCGCTTTGACGCCGTTTGAAATTTTTTTAAAAAAATGGGTGACCCGCGCGGACCCCGGGTTGACCCGCGGGTCCAGGCGCGGGTCACCTTGACCCGGCTCAGGGGGGCTATATAAGCCCCCTTTTTTTTCTCTTCATTTCTTCTTCCTTTTTTTTTTTTTTTTTTTTCTATCCCTCTCTCTCTCTTTTTCTCTCTCAGCCCAGAACCTCCCCAGAAACCCAGAATCCGACGGCCGGCCACCGCGCCGGCCGTCGTACGCCGTCGCCGGCCGCCGTCCACCGTCGCCGGTTTTCTCCAAAATTTCCGATCCGAGGGGTTTCGACCCCCTCGTCACGGATCCGGGCTCCGTTTAGCCCGGATCCCCACCGAATTTCGTAGATCTAGGTTTTTTGTTGGTTGCTGTGTGGTTCTTTTTTGTGTTTTCTTTTGCAGGTTTTTTTGGTTTCGAGGTGGTGGGGGGTCGGGATCTGGTTTTTTGGTTGTCGGTGGTGGAGGAAGGGGGTCCGAATCGGGATTTCGGACCCCGATCTGGGTTTTTGGTGAACGTGGGGGGGGGGTCCGAACCTGGTTTTTCTTCAAATCTGGGGACCTCCCTCCCCTCCTCCTTGCCTGAGGCTTCGGCCTCCTTTGGTCTTTTTGGGGGGTTCGGGTCTGGGGGGATCCGAATCCGGGGTCTCCTCCCCTCTTCCCCCTCTCTCTGCTGGCTGTTTGGGGGCTTTTATGGGGGGTTGAGTGTGGGGGCTTGGGTTGCGTGGAGGGTGGTTGGCGTGTTGGCAGGGAGGCTGGTGGCAGAGGGAGTGGGTTGGCAGAGGGAGTGGGTTGGCAGGAGGGGGTTGGGGCTGTCAGGGGTAGGGTTTGGTTAGGGAAATGGGTTTGGGCCGGGTTGATGAGCCAGTGGGCAGGCCCGAAAATTGGGCCTGAAAATTGGGTCTGGTGCTTGGGCCTGTGTTTGGGTTTTGGGCCCGAAATGGGCCAATGGGCCTGGACAGCAGATTGGGCCTGCTGAATAGCAGGCCCGGTTCGTACTTGGTCCGGGTCAGATTCGGATCCGACCCGGACGAAAATTGGTTATTACAATTCAGATTTTTTATTTTTTATAAAGTATTAGTGTCCAAATTCTATTTTCAATTTGATATGGATATAGAAATATAATATTCTAAATATATGAATTTTTTTAAAAAATTGAATATATCTATATCACATACATACCTATATCGTACACTCATCTCAAATCCGAATAATCATTTTTCATTAACAGAAACACAATTTTATGGATTAATGAAACACTATTTCGTATTTGGTATCTGCTGGAGTCCCTTTGCCTGATTTCAATGATTTTGACTCTTACCTTTCTTTGATTTGCTCTTCTTGCATCTTCTTTTTCTTTGCTTCAGCTGTAATCCAAGTATATAATCTTGGAGGTATTGCAAATGGATCTTGAAGATTTTCTATCTAATTGTAACTATAACTGGATGGGCTAGGGCGGCGATACACTGATACTGATATGCTGCTTTATCCACTTTGGACTTCACTTTTGGTATTTATTTTTAATTTTTATTTTTTAAAATAAAAAGATGTTTTATCTTTACTTTTACAATAATTTCATTTCATTTCATTTCATTTCATTTCATTTGATTTTTATTTTTATTTTTATTGAGTTGGTGTTAATTATTTCGTGACATCAATTTAATCAGAAGTTATATATATATATATAAATAAAAGATCCACTTATACTAATGTAAATTAAACTAATTTTACACGCTTTCATAATTTTTTTATATGATTTATATTTGTTTAATTCAATCTTCGTATTTCATGTTTTATTCACGTATATCATGCACGTCGAATTTTGAGTAAATTAAAATGTCTAACTATTTGTTTCATGTAAAAATATTCAACCGTTAAATATATATTGAAAAAATTCATATTCTCGACCGATATGATAGAGATATCGGATCGATTCGAAACTTTATGAGCACGAATACGATTACATTGCTAAATCCAATAATCAAATTATAAAATATTAATTATATACAAAATTATAAAAATATATAAAATTAATTAATTTTACATTAATATAATATAAATGTATCCTTCCTCGTATATTTATCATCCATGGCAAGTCTGATATCCTTAGAGAGAAAATTTTTCTTTTCTTTCCAATTTAGGCATGCACCACGTGCTAATGATATATTGCTCTAACATCATTTTTTTATAGTAAGGAATTGGTTACACCAAATTCTTAGAAACTGTTACGTATGGCATTTAAATTTAATTATTATTTTTATGTTCACAATTTTTTTTGTTATTTCTCTTCATTAGTAATTCGTAATTATTTTATATTTATGCATCTTATAATGATTTTCTTACTTATATTATGAGAAATTATCACGTACATTGACCATAGAATTATTAAATTTTACAAACAGATTTAACAGGATGATATATACATTTTAAGGTATAGTAAAAAATAAGAAAAAACTCTTAAATTTTGCACATTTAGCAACTCGCCATTGTATGTTAAGCTCTAAAATTTTGTACTGGTCAATTGATTATCCAGGCTTTCTTTCTACATCAAGCCATCATGAACGATGCTATAAACATTTAAGGTTGGAATGAAAGGTTCTTTTATTTAAAAAAAAAAAAAATTAAAAAAAACATGTGATAACTTCTTAATCCACTTGTGAAGTTAAAAATTTTCAACTGTCATATGTTAGGATTCGGCTCATGCTCAAACAGAGATAATGTATAATTTAATCAACAGTTAAATATACAACGCAGCGGAATTAAAACAAAACAAAGAGACACTGAATCCCTTCATGGATCTGCTTATGAATTCAAAACGATCAGGCTGTCAAGAACAGATAACAATCAAAATCTCATACCTCTGTAATGGAGATTATCGAAACCACATCACAGATTCTTGATGTTCTTGCTCTTGTACACAATGCTAGCTTGTCGAAGACCAAAGTCGTCCAATTGTCTCACCTCTAACAGTAATCTACACAGGTGATCTGAAAGTCTTCACAAGGTTGAGATTATATTTTGCCAAGATGATGCTAGTGGTCTAGGTTGTGAGAAACCTTCCTCCTCTTCCTTGGTTAGCCAAAATTAATTAGAAGAATCGAATTCCTCTTGGTTATTTTTGCTATCGGCCGAAACACTCTAAAGGGGAGTGAGGCGCCGATTCCAGGATTTCCTTTGGGGGGAGACGACAACAACATTAGGCTATTTATAAGTAGGTTTAGTGTATGCCAACACTTGGACTAACTGCACTAAAGCCCTTATAAATATTATCGAATATTCACAATAAGCCTACAACGCTTAATGAATATTTAATCTGCCCCTATCTCATTTTAATTTAGTTAATCACCTTTTGTGTGTGACCCATTAGGCCCTTAACATGTTGGAAATAAATATAATTAATTCAATTAAGAATTTTCTTTTATATTTATAGATCATGAGCGACATCTAGCAATGCATCATGACCACCCAAATGCCAAGAGAGTCATCAAGCTTCAACTAGCCTTTCGTGTACAATATGTCTGTGTAATTCGATCCCTTCATCAAATATCCCGGGATAGGAAAGAGCATGGTTCAGTGTCTACTCTTAACCCATTCCATATTAGATCTGCAGCTTTAATATTAACTCCTTAAGTATTACCTTGGCCAAGGACTTCCATAAGTTAATATCAACCAGATACATGTGAGATATGTCCACTTAATCACTTGGGGTGATGAATCCTCTCTGGACCACTCATTCATCTTCGTATGCTTCATGTCATACCCAATAACACCCTACTTTAAGCATCCTCGTGATTAGGACCCGTTCGTGATGAAATCTAAGTATGACAGTTCACATACAAGATGCCCTGGTGTCACAAGTCAAAGGATTATTTACACTATTAACACATAAGAGTATTTACCATAGACACTTGAGTCAAATACCAACTGGAACTCTCATAGCGATTCATGTTCAGTGAACTTGTTCAACTAACAAGCACCCATATGTTATCCCCAAGTAAATCTATATTTTCAACCTATGAGACCGGTTGCATGCATCAAGTGCATGAATGCTTAATATATGCCAGTCTTTGAGCATTGTCAATGCCCTGTCTTGACAATACAATGACCAGGAACTGTTTAGAAACATGGCATTGATGCATAAGGATCCTCATAATTGTAACACCTTACAATTCCTCTGCAATGCCATTGTGTCTCATGGGCTTTCTCTTCACAAGTCATTTATAACAATTATAACAATACTTATGGATAAAGAAATACCTCAATTATAATTAATAAACTATAATGTGCAATACATGAATATATAAATAGTGTTTTACAAGCCTAACTGGATTGGCTTGTAAGGCTTACACCAACATCATGTGAGGGGATTCTAGACTTCTAGTCCTACTATTAGGTGAGTGGGTCCTTTCTTCTAAATTTCTTTTCTAGTTAAACTTATGTTATTCGAACTCGAGAATATGTGTCCGATACAGGTATACTAAGTTTTTTTCTAAATTTTTTCATATATTTGAAGGATCATATCTCATGCTCATACTCGAATATGTGTCAAATACAGATGTCTAATACAAAAACTTTAAAAATAACGAAAACTTCAAATAACATAAGTTAAAATGGTTCCCTAAATGTCCTCGCTAGAAATCATGATGAACATGGTTTGCTTAAAGAGAGAAAAAGAGAAAGAGGACATGGAATGAAATGGAGAAAATCAAAAAAAGAAATTATATAGTTTGGAGTGATTTTTATAACCCAAATTTTTATTTGTATTATGCATTCAATAAAGATTTTTTCTAAGTTTCTTTCCCATATAGTAATGTAAATTATAAATAAATAAATAAAATGTTTTTCATATCATAGGCAAGGCAGGCAATGATGAAATAGATCTGGCAATTCGTGTATCCGTATCGTTTTCATATTTTTTTGTGTGTTATAATTGTGTTTAAAGTGTTTAATATTTATATAAATTTTGACGTGTTAATAATTTGTATTATATAGATTTTGACATGTTCGTGTTTATTTTTCTTGTCATGTTTCAGTTATTTTTTTCGTGTCGTGTAATCGTGTTGTGTCAAATATTACCATGAAATTATAACTTATTATTGCAACAATATAAGTTGGTACATGAATTCTATAGGCTTTAAGCTTCCAGTAGCATTAGAGACTTTGACACAACATGATTACACGATTAGAGAGTTCCACGATTACACACTTAAAGTGGAAATTAAAAAAAAAAAAACAAAATAGAAATGCAAGGGAAGTGGAACAAGATGAAATGATGATGATGCAGGGCAGGGCTATTTTTAGAGTTTAGAATCTCTTTAAGCAGCGATACTATGGAGCACCACGGTCTCAACTGTGAGCCCAGGTCCAAACCCAAACAGGACTCCCCACTCGAGCCCTTCTCCTGTGGTTTGAAGCCCATCTTCATTTGATTTCTTCCTCATCTCATCCAAAATGAATAAGACACAAGCACTTGACATGTTGCCATACTCTGAAAGAACGTGCCTTGTGGCTCGTAGCTTTTCAGGCTTCAGGGCTAACTTGGCTTCTACCTGGTCCAATATTGCTGGCCCACCTGGGTGAGCAATCCAGAAAATGGAGTTCCAATCAGAGATGCCCAATGGCTGGAATGCCTCAACTAGGCTTTTTTCAATGTTCTTAGAAATAAGCCCTGGAACATCCTTGAGGAGGTGAAATGTCAGCCCAACTTCACGAAGGTGACCATCAATGGCACCATCGCTGTCTGGCAAAATTGTTTGGGTTGCTGTGACAAGTTCAAACAATGGCTTCTCGATCTCGGGCACTGGGTCTGCACCAATTATAACAGCAGCAGCACCATCACCAAACAATGCTTGGCCCACAAGACTGTCTAGGTGAGAGTCACTAGGCCCGCGGAAGGTGACGGCAGTAATTTCTGAGCAAACAACGAGGACGCGAGCGCCTTTGTTGTTCTCGGCCAAGTCCTTGGCCACCCGGAGCACCGTGCCACCGGCAAAGCAACCTTGTTGGTACATCATGAGGCGCTTAACGGATGGGCGAAGGCCCAAAAGCTTGGTGAGTTGGTAGTCAGCTCCAGGCATGTCGACACCACTAGTGGTGCAAAAGACAAGGTGGGTGATCTTGGACTTGGGCTGACCCCATTCTTTAATGGCCCTGGTGGCTGCTTCTTTGCCTAGCTTTGGTACCTCAACCACCACCATGTCTTGCCTAGCATCTAGCGAAGGTGCCATGTATTCGCATACATTGGGGTTTTCTTTCAGAATCTCTTCCGTTAGGTGCATGTATCGCTTCTTAATCATGGATTTTTCACCTGAAAATGGAAGATCATTAGTTTAGTTGCTAAATTTAAGCATACCATAATAGAGTATTTTAACTGATTTAGATCTGATAATTTTGAATATCATACAAACATGATACAAAAAAAATAACTAAAACATGAAATGACACGAAAAAAATAATATAAATACGACACGAATATAAGAATATATCAAAATCTGTATAACATAAATTATTAACAGTATCAAAATTTATATAAATATACAATATTGTAAACACAATTATAATACAAAATAATAATATAATTACACGAATTATCAAATCTATCATTGACGATGAAATACACTAACTGAAAAATGATTTCTCATTTTAAATACAAATATACGAATTATCATATATACTATTTACGATGAATTATCAAAATTTTCATTTTTTAAAATCTTTTTCTGGGTCACAAAGCAATGCAATCTATCGTTTCTGTCTCTAACAGGTGGCTGACAGCTGTAATTGCAAGCACATGGATCTTGCTATTATTGGACTGAAGAGAAAGAAAAAAAAAGCTATTTAGATTTTATTCTTTATTTGGTAAAAACTGAAAAGGTTTCAACTTTCCAATTTAAAAATGTTTTAAATAAAAAAAATATATATTGACATTTATCATGATTGAATGCAAAGTTTTCAAATTTTAATTTAAAAATCAACATTTAAACTTTTTAAAAAATAAAATTATTAGATAGATTATATAATTTATACACCTATATATAAAAATGATCCCATAAGTTTAAGCTTTTGACAGCTGTCATGGGTTATTATTTGGGTTTTGCTTGTATAACTTTTATTTATATACAAAAATGTAATAATATAAAATTTTAATTTTAAAAAAATTTAAAAATATATACATATTTAATTTATGTTAATAAAATATGTATACATAGCATAATCCAAACTTTAATTATAAAAAATTTCAAAAAAAATCATTTGCCTATATTCACTTTAAAATATTTTAATTTTGTTTTACTCTCTCATAAAAGCGTAAAGTTGACAGTCCCTGTAATAGGTATTTATTAGTTTTAATGTCAATTTAATAAAAATAATTATAAAAAGATAAATTATTTTAATATTAAATAATAAAATAAAATTATTTATGCTTTTTATTTAATAATATTTTTTAAAAAAAATTACCTTTTTTAAAAAATTGTCAAATTTTTTTTTTTAGATTTTAATTTTTTTTACTTATATTGTGAGTGTGCAAAATTTTAAAATAAATTATTTTTATGAAAAAAAAATTTCCTTAAGCAAGGGAAACCAATAAGGTTTCTAATTTCTACAATTACTACTGATTTTGCTTTCCATCATCAACCGACAAAGTTTTTCTTCCTTTAGTAATTTTTTTCACTTATAAGTCTGAAAAAAAAAAATACATACTAATATTAATATTGATTGATTAAATAAAAGGTGGAATATTTTATTTTCTCCATTTTTAAACATTTTTTGATGCACGCTTTCATGTCTTCTCTAAGGACGTGCCAAAAAAAATAAAAGAAAGCTGCAAAAATCTGTAATGTCTGCATAAATATTAAATCATATGGTCCGAGCGATTATTAATATTATAATATATATTTTTTTTTAATAAATTTAAAATATTTTACTAATAAAATGAATTTTCGAATTTAAAAAATTGAAATGAGAATAAATAATTTTTTCATTATTCGAATATGAATACTTTTATTTCTTATATGTTAATATAACTTTTCTCAAAGTATTTTGTTAATCAAAACCACATTTTTCTTCATGTTATAGCAAATTGAACCTTGGATACAAATTAAGTTAGAATATTTGAGAAATTTGTCCTCACCATTTACAAGAAATGAACCTCTCTAAACAAAATTTTTTTAATCTATTTTTTCAAGACAAACTTAAAGCCTTTGCATGAAATTGATATGAACCATGCACATCCCTCATCCCCTTCTATTTTCATGCCAAAATCACATATGATACACCAATATTAACTTAAATTTCTATATAATATAAGCTAAATTTCTAGAACAAGTGACCAAGCATAAAAAGAAAAGGAACTGAATCAACCGATCAGATTCGATTAATCGAAAATTAAAAGGCTGTTCTGTCCGATATAGTATATTTTTGCAAGTGATTAAAAAGAGAAATAACCACAAAAAAAAAAAAAAAGTAAAGAGAAAATAGAAAAGAGACTTACACATTCGCTTGAATTTCTCTTTCAGCTCAGTTTTGTGCTCACTATTTGTGATACGAAAATAGTAGTCAGGATATGCACTCTGATCAACACAATTTGGTGGAGTTGATGTGCCGATTGCCATGACAGTGGCCGGCCCTTCTGCACGTTGTGCCTTACGAACTTCCTCGACGGACACCATTCTTTTCTGTTCGAAGAAAACAACCCAAAGAGTTAGCAGCCGATGGCGGTGGTATTGGAGTAGCTGCTATGAGTGGTAGAAGGAAGTGTTACAACTTAAAGTTTGCAAAGAGTTTGGTCATATAAATAAGATTTAAGGCTAAGGAGCGGGTAGCTGAGAGTCACGTGCGTGATCCGATGCTTCTAGCCTTAAGGCTTAAAGCCCCCAAACCAACCACTACTTAAGATTGACTGGCAAAATTAATACTATATATATATATATTGCATAATATCATCTTTTTAGTAAGTAGGGAATTGGTTACACCAAATTCTTAGAAACTGTTAGGTATGGCCGTATGGCATTTAAATTTCAATTACTATTTTTATGTTCACAAAATTTTTATTTTTTCTTCATTACTAATTCGTCATTATTTATATTTATGCATCTTATAATGACTTTTTTACTTATACTAGTGTTTAGACCTCGCGATATTTCGATTGTAGATTATGCTAAACGTTGAGTAAGATGTTAAGATAGTTATATTGTGTCCATATCAAAATAAAAGTGTTTGTACAGTATATGGTTGAAGCTAAGGAGACAGTATTAGAGTCCGATATGCAAAAGTAAATCAAATATCGATAAGTGATTTAATATTTGGTTCAGATAATAAAAACGTTTATTTGATTCGGTTTCATTATTTTTCATTTTATTTTTTATATATTTTATAAAATAAAAATATTTTTTATTTATAAATTTAAAATAATATTAAAAAATAAAGAATTTTAAATTTAAAAAATTGATATCGAACCGTGTTGAATTTGTGAAATTTGGTTAGAGGTCGATTAAATTTTTATGCTAATTAGATTTGATTTAAAAAAAAAAAATCAATTCATTAACCCAATTTTATTTATTCTTTAAATCAAATTGAGCCTATTTGAACAATTATCTATTATTATTCAAATATTTTAATTTTTACCAATAATTTATCAATACAATACTTTTTTATTCAATAATATAAAAATAAAAAATTAATATGATTTTATTTAAAAATAAAAAAATAAAGAACAAATCATTATACAACATGTGACACAAAATTAGGAGTTATTTGAATATTGTCCCACACGAACATGACATGAAAAAATAACTAAAATACGACATGACAAAAAAAATATGACCACAACATGAATACACGAATGTGTCAAAATTTATATAAAACAAACTTGACACAAAATTGAGATTTATTTGAATAATGCCAATTAAACCTGCAATTTCGAAAATGAAACGAATATGAAAAAATAACTAAAACACAATAGAACACCAAAAAATAACACTAACACAACATGAATGCACGGATGTGTCAAAATCTATCAACACGATACAAAAAAATAACGGGACACAAAATTGAGAGTTATTTGAATAGTGCTAATTAGACCTGACAATTTCGAACCCGGCATGAACACAAAAAAATAACTAAAACACAATACAACACCAAAAAAGAACACCAACACAACATAAATATGTTAAAATCTATACATAACGTGTCAAAAATTATATATATATAATTTATAGAATACGATTATAACACGAAAAAAATAATATAAACGCAACAGAATACTTAAATTTTCTAAATATAATTTTTTTTAAAGAATTACTTGACACACAATTCAAGAGCTTCAAAAAAATTTAGGGAAAATATGAGAAACATGCAATGCAAAAGTAATAATATGTAGATGGTACAAAAGCCAAAAGTTATTTTGAAAAAGGAAATGTAAAAGTTTTATATTATTACAAAGGAAATTAAAATTACATTTTTAACCTTTGTTTTTCCTTGATAAAAATAGAAGATAGAAATCGACCCAACATTCATCCTGCACTTCTTCTTCTCGTTTTATTCTTCTCTTTGTTGTTTTGAGAGTTATAATCCAACCAACGTTTTTAACCTAGTTGTATTTTGTTCAAAATCATTCACCCAGCTGAGAAGTTAAGGTTTAGGGATTGAAAACCCATTTCAAACTTTGTTTAATTTGTGAGTTTATTTGGGTTTAGGTCAGCGACCAAAATAGGAAACTGAGGAAGAAGATTGAGGTAAAATTTTGTTTGTTATTTTGATTTGTGGGTATTATGTTATTTCGGTTTTAATTTATGGGTATGTTGTTATTATAAAAGAACTAGAAATATGAATGTGTTATTATAAAAGAATGGTGCGATTGTTTCATCTTCTCTTGTTAAAGAACTTTCAGAAACTGTTAAATTTATTTGAGATATAGTGTTCTGTAATTATTGGCTACTAGAATGAGAATAATATATTGACATTGTTCCAAAATGACTTATCTGTATGTATATTATATAAATTAGACATTTTTAATTTGATATGACATATCTCTTATGTTCTCTTGTTACTCTATTGACATGATATTTTTCCTATATTAGAAGGTTGATGTGTATGTTCTTGGGGGAGCAGTATACAAGGAAAGCAACTTTACAAAACCAGGTGAACTTCTTCTGACCTTGTTTTAATTTTTGTTTATCTGTTGTTTTATAGATTCTATATATATCCATACACTAATTACTGTTGTTTTCTGTCCTAAAAGTAATCGTATAGAGAATTCATTTTTGTTCGATTTATCATTGAAAACTTGGTTGGTCTTGTGATATTGTAGTTTAAATTTTTTTGCCCCTTAATATTTGTAATGTGCTTCACCTTTTTAAAATTTTAAAAGTGATATTAACATTTTAGCTGAAATTTGTTGGTGGTTCCTGACACTCTTATATTCTGATGCGAACATAAGTCAAAGTGAAAGGGGGAAAGATCATTTATTCAGTAAGGTTGCCATCAATTGTAAGAATGGCTTTAATTCATTACTTTTTCGAGAGGGCAAACAATGAAGAGGTAAATAAGCATTTTATGTCCAAAGCATTTTTAAATTTCAATTTATATGAACATAAACAGAGCGTTTGCTATAACTATATTCACATTCCAGCGAATTAAATGATAAATGAAGGTTGGTGGTGTTAAGAATAGGAGTTTCTGCTGTAGAATTCAATAATTTAGATGCATTTTTGTCTGTTTAGTTTCTTCCATTTTATAATTTGCAGCTGTTTACCCTTTGTTATGAATTATATTTTACTTCATAAATTGTCAATTTGGTTTACATGTATGATTTCTTTACCTTCAGTTGTATCCCTTATTTAGTTGATGAGAGGCTATTGAGTTTGATTTGTTATATTTTCCATGCACATGGTTTCCTTACACCAAACTTGGTTGTTATGGGCAGGTTTGGATATGTATAAGCAGATATTTGTAAGAGTCTATGAACATATATTTGC
This sequence comes from Fremontodendron californicum, assembly GCA_030761205.1. Lineage (NCBI taxonomy): Eukaryota > Viridiplantae > Streptophyta > Magnoliopsida > Malvales > Malvaceae > Fremontodendron > Fremontodendron californicum. Next base: position 15,865,707 of record JAULJL010000023.1, read on the forward strand.
AATTTGACATTTTTACTTAATCATAAGTTATAGAACTGATAAACCATTTACTTAAAATAATAGTTTTAACTTTAAACTGCTTTTAAAATGAATTTGAAAGCTTTGATATTTGTTTAACGTCATGATAGTGTTTGTGCCTCTATTTAATTGAAATGATATTCCTGCTTGTTGTTTGCTTTCTTGCTTGCATATACAAGACTGAAGAAATTGTCAATATAAAAAAGTACATAAATGTGCGTATAGTTATGCTACATGTACATATTGTTATGCTATATGTACATATTGTTTTGCTATATGTACATTTAAGTGGGCTTATTTTGTTGAAGCATTTCTTATAAATTGTGTTAGTTTAAAGTGGTTTTAAATGACAAAAACGATAACGACATTGATTATGTTTAAGAGTTTGGCTTCTGGCTTTAGGGAGCAAGAGTGTTTTAATTTACTAGTCTTAGTCATTTTGTATGAATCATTATATTTTTGTTACTTTGGTAATTTTAAATAGATGGAAGTCTTTAGAGCTTAATTTCTATTGGGGTTTAGAGTAGATTTTGTGACTAGGGTGAATTTGAAAAACAACCAGTCTAATAGGATTTTTTTTTAATTGATACCATTGAGAAAGATTATTATTGAAAAGCTAATAGAAAAATAAAAAATGTATAAAGAGGAAATCGCAATTACTAATTTATCCTTACTCTTAGGTTAAAAAAAGACATCAGTTGCTTCTTTCTTGTGTTCATCTATGTTATTTTTTTTCTTCCGTTCTGCTATCTTTGTGTTCTTCAATCTTTAGAGTAGGTAGTGCTTTAGTCATTTTTCTTATCAGTAGTTCACCAAAATGTGCCCCAACATAGTTCATAGCAGTTCTTTTACCATTCAATAATCTCTTGTAAACATTGACTGTTTTCCTTTTTTTTTTTTGTTGTTGTTGTTGGTGTTTCACCTTATTTTGTTATACATAAACTTCATTACGTGAACTATAATAGCTTAAGACTAATTTGGAAACTTAAAAATAAGTCATTTTAGTAGATGCTATGGTTGATAATATCATCTCTTGACCTGTTTGCAAGTGCAAACAAATACCTAGTGAGTACAAAACCGAGAGGAAAGACAAAGTCATAACAAATATTGCTTAATAATTTATGAACTTTTTTCTGGTGCATATTCTGTGAGACCTTATAGGCATGTACACCTTCGGTTATGTAGTTTTCACAACAGAAATGTACATATCTTGAAGCTTCCTTTCCCAAGTTTCTTATTGACGTAGATATGGATATTATGGTGCTAGCAAACATGATTAGTTTTAAGTATTTAGCCAATTGGTGGTTTGTGTTTTATAACTAGTTTGCTAGATTATATCCCTGTAATGGAAAATATACTTATTGTTATTTTGAAGATGATATAGGAAGCTTTATATTTTCAATTTCTTTGTGTTCTACAAATGCGCAGCAAAGTTCTCCTACCTGCTTCACTTGTAGTTGTCTTTGAAACTAGTTTGGTCTTATAAAATACATTGTGTTAGTCTTCTTTGCCTCGTTATCTTATTTGTTTTTTTTTTTTGTTGAAAATGAAAATTTTTACGATTACATATCTTTCTTTTATGAACTATAATGCTATTTATATATATATATATTATATGATTAGTTGAGTTTTAAATAAAGCACAAATCTTGAATCTTGATGATACAACAGAAGCAGGTTATTATAATGCCATATGAATTAAGCATTGATGAATTAATTAGTACCATAATTTGAGAGGCATAAATATAAAATTGTGCTTGTGGTGGGCTATACTCTCAAATATGCCCTTCAGCTTTGGAGAAACACTCCTAAGACACTTATTAGGAGCACTCCCACCCTGGTGGGCTGCACTGCAGTGCAATGCAATGCAATGCAACCAAACCAATCCTTTGGACAAACAGTCCTCACAAATTGGTTGTAGTAGCAGTAGATTGATTAGGTTGATTACCCACCATATTAACTGTTGGATGCTATTTGTTGTATTCAGCATTAGATGTAGGCTTCTGAGAGCCATTATTTTGTTGTAATCAACTATTGCAATGCATATTTCCCTGTGAAATTCCGAAAACAAGATTGTTGAGTGTGAAAAGTGAGAAGCTGCAATTTTCAATTTGCACATGCATACACAATTCAGGTTGTATTTCTTTTTTGGTCAAAATAAAAGGGAGGGATAGACGTTTTCTTACGATTTCTTTGCAATTTCACCTACATTTGTTTATTATTTCTAGCAGAATGTTCACTTTTTAGCTATATATTTTTGGGTTTTCAGCTTTAATTGTGACACATACAAATTTGGGAGAAGAACAAATGGAACGACGTCATAGTTCACGGCATTTAGCAAGAAAAAATAATAGTCTTGAGGTAAATTATTTTTCTTTCATTCGACATTTTCTTAATGATAATATAAATTATTGCTAGATTGAACATAATCTATTCATTACGAAATTGCAGTGTGATGTTCAATTGCGCACAAGATGTAGCCCTAGTAAATTGGTTAGGGTTATGAACGAAGTTGTTAGGGGTGATGTTATGAAGGAAAATGGCGTGCGAGAGATAGGTTTTGGTGGGTTTCTAAGTTTGAGATGTACAATTTTGCGTCACCATCTATGTGAGTGGCTTATTAAACAATGTGAGCCATTAAATTGTGTTTTAAGATGGTGTAACCATATCTTAGCTATTAAAGATACAGATGTAGGTTTAGTGTTTGGCGTTCCATGTACAGGAGAAGAGGTTAGAGTAGATGTTGTAAATGAAAATGATGAGATAAAGGGTTGGTGTGATAGATTTTTAAGGGTTTGTTCATTGAAAGAAGTAGAGATCTTGTTACATAATGTAACAGATATAGATGATTGGAAAAGGTTGTTCGTCTTGTTTGTTATCGGTACTGTCATGGCGCCTTCTAGTAGGCCTGAAGTAAATAGAAAGTTGGTTAGCACGATTTATAATTCATCCCAAATTCGTTCCTACAATTGGGGTGGGTTTACACTTAAGCAGTTGATGAATGGCATTAGAAGGTACAACGGAAGGCAAGATACAACATATATTACAGACTCCTTACTCTTCCTTCAGGTAAATATGTATTATATTGTTTGATTCTATTTTCAATGTCTTTTACTAATAAGTAAAAAAAAAAAATTATATTTATTATCCTATTGTTAATATAGAACATTTTGGATAGATGTTTTATTTGGATAGAGTTATCCCATCCGAACGTTTTGTTGTTCGTGCAATGCCCCGATTAATGGGATGGGATGATGCGTCCGTGAAGAAGCGCCTACAAGTTGAGGAAGAGTTAGGGGGGTATGGGTTAGGGGAGGTAAGTAATGTTTGATTCATGCTTGTATTTATTTATATCAATACTCTTTGCGCATTCTAATTTATAAATAGAATATTAGTTCGTATTAAAAAAAGTTATTGAAATCTACTTGTTTATGTAGGTTGTAAGTGACATTGATCCTCCTATGGATGAGTGTTTTGGAGAAGTTTCAACAATGCAGCTTGATCCAGAGGCAATGGTATGTCGACATTTTTTCATTTAAATTCATCTAACATTGTAATACCTTTCATAGCCTTTAAAATTGTTGCAACAGTGTCCATAAATATTTAAAATTTATAATTATGTGTTTAGGCTTTATTTGAAAGGATCAAAGGTCGTACGGAGAGGATGATTAAGTGCAATCAAGAAATGGTCCAGCTTCATAAAGACAATGTTCTTGATTTCATGGCATTGGCGAAGTTGTCTCCAGCACATGTCAATGCTGAAATGGGAGATCAGTTCGATGATTTCAATACAAGGACGGAGAAGGTGGACAATGAAGCTTCTCCATCATCTATGTTTAGGCCATTTGCAAAAGGGTCAACTTCACAGACAACTGCACCTCTATCAAATTTTCAAGTGGAAGAATGTAATGTTCCTTCCAATGTTGAATTTGAAGATGGGGTGGAATTTGTAGAGGAAATTCGTGGAAATCGAAACAGGGAAATACATGATTTCCCTGTTATTAGGAGATCTCCACGAATTCCTAGAAAAATTAGGACTTCTATTAATCTTCAATCACCATTCTATGTTAATTGGCCAATTGCAACATTGAAGAAAGTAGAAAAAGCTGTTGTTAATTATGCTTGGGATGAAAATGCTAATCATGAGTAAGTTACACAATCCAATTGACTCTCAACTTTTTACATAACATTATTGTGACGACAATGCGATATTTGAACAATGTTTTTTAATGATGTAGGGAAATTTGTCCGCAATGCATGGTTGGTCATTAACTAGGTCGAACATACTCTCTTTAGCCGGTTCGAATTGGGTGAATAACATGGTATAATGAAGTTCGTTAATTACACATTTGCATAAACGCTTTTATCGTAAGGTATCGTAATTAATATTTCTTTGGAGTATGGCAGGTTGTTGAGATGTATGTTCGTGTAATTAATGCCACCAAAATCTATATGGGTAGGAAATCGATTGGAACTCATGTTGTTCTGAGTTCACAATTTGCGGTATTAATTTTGATCCCTCCTAATTACATCTCTATAAAAAAAAAGTGTAATTCTTATTGTATGTTGATTAAGATTATAAGTATATAGTATAGGTTATTAATGAAATTTCGTTTCAATGTAGTGTAACATTGTTAATTACAAATTTGGGAGAAAGACAGCTGATGAAGTGGCCAATAATTTTGCTAATTATCTTGCAAATGAACCGTATAATGCTGATATTATGCAAGCTCAACTGGTATGCGTACATATATGCTTATTTTTATGGATATTCACATTAGTATAAGATGTATATATATATATTTGAAGTTGTTATTTCTGATTTGTCATTAATAATCAATTCATTGGTTTAGATTTGCTTACCCTTATGTGCAAATAATCATTGGGTTGCATATTGCGTGAATACGGTGTCTGGTGAGATTGAAATCATCGACTCAAGAAGGACGCCGTTTGGGCGTCTGCATGTTGGTTTCCCGAAACGTTTGGTAATCTTTAACTCATATTCTCAACTAGCTTGTTCGTAGTGGAATATTTGAGTGACATGCTTTTTATTGTGTTTTCAGGTAAAAGTTTTTTCAGCATTATTACGTGCTTGGAATCATCCTGCTGCAGATGCAATGAAAGAGTACAAGGAAAAACGTGTACAATTTGATTGGCAATCAGATGACGAGTAATCTCTTACTTTTAATTCATTTAAGAGTTATACATGTTTCTTTAGTTATCACTACTATTGATGCAATATATTTTGTCATTTCTCTTACAGTTCATCTGATTGCGGGGTATTTTTAATTAAGCACTTACAATCATGGTTTGGCCGAATCAGTCCACCGCTTAATCGGGTGAATGTCATATAAATCACTTCTTTTTCCTTTAACACTAATGCAAAGAATTTTAATGAGTGTACATAATTTTTTTTAGGATGATGCGAAGAAGTACCGTCTGCAGCTCGCCGCCCAGTTGATTTTGGATACAAGAAATACAGAAAAAGAGCAAGTTCTCAGCAAGTCCAGCCTTTGTGGATTCTAAACATGGATTCTGTGTTTTCTGCACTTTCATGATTGTTTATGTTGTTTTAACCTTTTAGGCTTCATGCTGCAAAAGTTCATTTAGGAATGCAGGAATGTACATATGGGATTTTAGAGCTGTACATCTAAGTGATCTGGTTGGGGAATAGTAGGATTGATGTAAAGGCTGTATATCAGGTTGTAGAATCAAAAGTTGGAAGATATTTAAGTGAAATTCACCACAATCAAGTAGTTTTTGTGAAATATAACTACTTAGTTTATTTTCTTTTAGCTTTTTATTAAAGTTTGATTCAGTTTTTTACTTTCATAGTGTTTCACAGCTCGTTGGTTTTGTTGCTCTGCCATCGGCAACCATAATTTGAAATTCTAGAACAATAGTAGGATTGCTTAGACTCCCTTCATGTTAGCCAAAGTTTGATTACATTAATTGAAGGAACATGTGCAGAAGGCAGTGCTTTATACGGTATATGCTTATAATTTGAAATTGAGGTAACGGATTAGCTGCTGGTGGTGGCAAGAGGAACACAAGACAGGAACATGTTATTGTTTTCTCTTATACGTCATCCATTTTCACTCCCCTAATGCTTCAACAGATTTTTTCCATGACCTGACTGCATTCATTTGAGGAGAGAAAATTACATAATAAAACCATAAACTAATAAAACCATAACTAATAAATACCCCCAAAAAATACATAATAAAACCATAACTAATAAATACCCCCAAACTTAAATCAAGTTCATTGTCAGCACCTAATCAGTTCTAATCTTCCTCATCTTCTTTCTCTTTTTCTTCCGCTTCTTGGAGAGCCAAAGGTGTTGGTGGTGGTGGCATAGTGGGATATTGGGTCGTGTTAGCACCCATATGACGAGCACAAAGATGGATAAGTTGTTCAACAGTTTTGAAGCATTCAGTTTGATGGGCATGATATGCAAGGTGATGCGCATTCTGAAGTTCAAGTCTTGTTATGCGCTCTGCCATAGTTAACTCCTGAGGTTGTGGGGTTGAGGATGAACTCGCACCAGGTCCGGGTGGGGGACGATCAATTTCTCGAGTCAAACGATACATAATGGTATCATCAATGGGACCCTTAAGATGTAACAACTCTTCACCATTATCCCATTGCACACCAGCCTGATCACACAGCCGAGTGATTAAGGAGGGGAACCATAGGCCCTCCCGTGTTGTTCTGACACTATGCATTACGGCCATGTAGATAAGCTGGCCAATGTCAATCGATTTGCCTGTAGTAATAGCATAAAGAAGAATTGCTCTATCTTTGGTGACATCGCTAACATGCTTACATGGAAGCATATTGGCCGCTAGAAAATACATCCACACCTTAACCTCTTTATCCAGTGTGTTGGCCTTGAACGAAACAAGCTCCTTTTGGATATTTTCCAAGTAGTCCCCTGTGGGCATAAATGTGTTGTGACTACAGTCATGTCAATGTGGCCATTCAAATACCGACTAAAGTCATCATCCACAATATTCGGTGTCTGGTAATATTGATTAATTGTCTGCGGATCAAACGGTACTTGACATCCTCGGACGAAAATCGTATCACCACTTGCTTCGGCTGCATTAGCATAAAATTATCTAACCACCGGTAGCACTACGGATTGAGGTGGAGCACAAAATTTCTGCCAATTGCGCGAATTAATTACCTGTTGATACTCACGATGACGCGGATCAAGAATCAACCCCCTCTCTGGAATAGGGCTTTTTTGGAGGAGAGATTGGGTATGTCGTAATACTGCCGCTTCAGACACGAACTTAGTAATATCAAAAGTTCTATTACTACTGCTAGCCTTGAGTTTCTTCTTCAATCCCATGACAGTAGTTCTAAGTTGGTTAATATCTACCAAATTCAACAATTTTCTTCAACCAACCAAACACCTCTAAAGCAATAGTTAAATTCTTCTACAATTTCCCACCTAAATTATTCACTCCACCCATTTATAAATCGAGACCAATCATCACGAAATAATCAAACACAATGTCATCACTAGCAATTTTTTCAATCTTGACTATAATTCAACAAAACCCAGTCCAAAAATTGCCATGATTTTCAAATAAACCAATCAACAATAACCATCGCTTTTGCATTTCAACCCACAACAACCAACAAATATAAAGAAACTTGAAGAAACAATATAAACTTACTTGAATTTCAAACTTTGATGAAATTTTTCCTTTGCTTCTAGTTTGATTTTGAGAAGTTGTCATTGTGAGAAATTGAGAGAAAGATGTATGGAGAAGAAGTTTGTTGGGAAAGATGAGAGCAAGTTCGAATGACATAAATGGGTTTTCTATAAGAATGGATAATTATGTTGGGCAAAATGTTGGGAGAGAAGAGATTCTGAAGAGAGACAAAAAATGGTGAAAAACATAAGGGTGAAGCTATTTTGGGGTTTTTAAAGCAGTTGATGGTGTTAGGGTTTTAAATATAAAACAAACCGTTTATTACTCATGGAGCCGTGGCTCTAGGCCGCGGCTTACAGCTACTGCCTTTTTCACGATTTCTTGGGCCACGGCTTAGGGCCGTGCCTCCGTGTTTCTGTCCGTTTTTTAATTTGTTCTGGTTTGCAAATCAGTTGTACGGCGCTGCGGCCTAAGGCCGCGGCGCTAATAATCTGTCCTATACTAAGGCTATAATTTCCTCTACATTGCACGCGCCGTGGCTTAACGCCTCGGCCATCATTTTCAGCCTTTTGCTACGATTGGTGGAGCCGCGGCCCTAAGCCACGGCTCCGTGTTTCTGTAAGTTTTTTGATTCGTTTAGGTTTGCAAATCAGTTGTACGGCGCTGTGGCCTAAGGCCGCGGCGCTAATAATCTGTCCTATACTAAGGCTATAATTTCCTCTAAATTGCACCCGCCGTGGCTTAACGCCTTGGCCATCATTTTCAGCCTTTTGCTACGATTGGTGGAGCCACGGCTCTGAGCCGCGGCTCCGTGTTTCTGTAAGTTTTTTGATTCGTTTAGGTTTGCAAATAAGTTGTACGGAGGCCGCGGCGCTAATAATCTGTCCTACAATAAGGATATAATTTCCTCTACCTTGTACGCGCCGCGGCGTAACGCCTCGGCCATTATTTTCAGCCTTTTGCTACGATTGGTGGAGCCACGGCTCTGAGACGCAGCTCCATGTTTCTGTCTATTTTCTGATTCGTTTAGGTTTGCAAATTAGTTGAACGGCGCTGCGGCTTAAGGCCGCGGCTCTAATAATCTGTCTTATAATAAGGCTATAATTTCCTCTACCTTGTACGCGCCGCGGCTTAACGCCTCGGCCATCATTTTCAGCCTTTTGCTACGATTGGTGGAGCCACGGCTCTGAGCCGAGGCTCCGTGTTTCTGTCCGTTTTTAAGAGGTTTAGGGTTAACACGGCCTTAAGCCGCGGCGCCCACAGAGGTTTCATTTCTGTTCTTCAGAGCTGCGGCATAAGGCCACGGCTCGGATAATCTGTCCTCATTATTGAAGGCTGTAATTTCCTCAACATTGCACGGCGCCTCAGCTTACGACCGCGGCCCTGAGTTTCTGCCTTCGCTACGAGTGATTGCGCAACGGCTTAGGGCCGCGGCGCCAAATTTCTGTCATTATTCAAGGCATTGACTTTCTATAGATTGCACGGAGCCACGGCGATGCCCCGCGGCTTAGAGTTTCTGACTTATTCCGGATTTTTGCGCCATGGCTCAGGGCCGTGGCGTCTTGTTTTTGTCTGGTTCAGAGGTTAAACCGTAAGACGGAGCCGCGGCCCTAAGCCGCGGCGTCTAATATCTGTCTTCTATTTTATTGAAGGCAGTATTTTCCTCTCATTTGCTTGACGCCACGGCTTAGCGCCGCGGCCGTAATATTTTGTCTTCGAAATTTTGATTTCGTGCCCATTTCGATTATATTCGTTCATCCGAGCCGCGGCCTTTGGCCGTGGCTCAATTATTTTTTTTAACTGAAAAAACTGTATATATATATATGTATATATATGAAATTACTAAAATCAAGTTCAATTGAAATATAAGTTTCAATGTACATATAAGTTTCTACTAATGTACATAAGAAAAAAAAAGTACATATTGTTTTGCCTTAATGTACATATAGGTATGCAGAAATGTACATATTGTCTTGTGGCCATGTACATATAAGTTATATTGTGAATTACATTTTTTGTTACTAAAATTGATGTTGTGTACGTCATTTAACTGCATCCATTTTTTAGACCCCGTTGATTTAGGGTTGAATTTAGGAGAAACTAAAAATGTACATATTGTTTTGCCTAAATGTACATATACCTATGCAGGAATGTACATATTTTCTTCTGCCCATGTACATATAACATCAATTTTGTAAATGACTTTTTTTACTTAAATTGATGTTGTATATGTCGTTTAAATGCTTTGGGGTTTAATTCCCACTTGAATTAGGGTCAAATTTAGGAGAAACTAGAAATGTACATATTCGTTTTCGTAGTTGTAAATATAAGCAAGAATGTACATATTGTCTTCTGTCCAAGTCCGTAGCACTACACAATAACAAATCCAACTAATATCATAAACTTCGAACCAAGATAGTTGATATTTTATTTCATTTATTCCAAAAATAGGATGTTCTACACAACACACGAAATTACAAAGTACAATGGTCCTATTAACATCAAGAATTTCGTACAACCAGCGTACAAAAAGGAAGTTACATACACCATAAATAAGAAGAGAAGACTAGAGTAAACAATAGTCCCACCTAAACCCAAAAGCTTCTGAAGCTTGTGAACCTAAATGCAACAGACCAATTAAACAAAAAAAGGTCTATACATTGCTGTATAAAATGTAAGGCATGCCAAATGCGACATGTGAGCAGGTTCGACGAATTAGACATCGATTTAGTGCTTTCACAAAAAATATAGCACGTTGAACCATTCAATTTCTAACCTACAAACATATTTCGGTGCTCGAACAAAAAAATATAGCACCTCTAACCTTCAAAACCCTAACCTACATATAGAATTTAGGTGCGTCAAAAAAAATATAGCACCTCCAACATTCATATTCTTCTGTTAGGGTTCAAAAAAGTATCATTTGACTTTACAAAAAAGTTGCAACTCCTTTACAAAAGGTAAGGTATGTAACCATGAACCTGCATTTAACACATGAAGAAGATATAAGTTATACCGTGTTGGCATGTAACCATATTTCAGAAAAAGTAAATTTAAATAGTAATCATGTAAAACTTACAATTGCTTTACACTGGATTTGGCGATCTGCATGAAGCTCGATTGTGACCAATTTGCTTACACTTAGAGCAATGAATTTCTCGTTTCTTGATAAATTGTGATTCAATGCGCTTGACTTTTGGTCGACCTGGTGGCCTCTTCGTTAGAGGAGGCTTCAACGATAAATGACTGCTGTCTGATAGGGTGAAATCAAGCAAGTTATGAGTCTCAACTGGAGCCATTGTAAGTGAATAAATCAACTCCTGTTTCGTTGACTTATAACAATCATCAACGAACTGATATATGTCTCCATGTTTTGCTTCAATGACTGCAGAAGCATGGGCACAAGGAAGTCCACTCATTTGACATCCTAAACATGTGCATTGTTGAGTACTCAAGTTAACAACAATGTCTTTGTTGCCGTGACTTACCTTAGCGGTGAAATCGCTATAACAAGAAACATGGAAGTATTTACTTCTTCCAATACTCTCCAGTAATTTTTCCTCAACATTCTTCCCAACTCCATATTTCCAATTACTGACATCAGACTTAGCTTTATAAATTTTTTTAGCCAATTTTTCTCTATGCTCATTGATCAGGGAAATGATGTTGTGTCGCCTCTCCTTGACTAACCATGCATTGAAAGACTCTGCAACGTTGCTAGTAATATGATCCCAACGAGGATGACTGAATTTTGACATGACCCAATGTTCTGGCTGATTATCTAACACCCATTCACCTAGTTTTTTTTTTTTGTACATGGTCAAATTTGTGAATGCAACATTGTAATCCTCTTCAAGTCTAGCATAAACCACTGTAGGGCTTGCTCCTTCACTTTTTTTCCCACCATGCATAAATTTGCTAACTTCAGCACTAAAGTTTTCCTTAATATGTCTGTAACAATAAGCATGACAAGCCGATCCAAATATTGTGCTAACACTAGTGATAATATTATGGTTCCTATCAGAAATAATGGTTACCGAAACATCTCTGGTAACATTTGACTTTAAAATTTTCAGGAACCACATCCAATTGTCTAAACTTTCTGAGCTAACAATTGCATATGCAAGTGGGAACAGCTGATTATTTGCATCTATTGAGCTAGCAGATAATAACGTCCCTTTATAAGGTCCACTCAAATGGCAACCATCAATAAAAATCAACCCTCGACACCCATTCAAAAAACCAATAATTGAGCATCCATAAGCGATAAACAATTGCTTAAAATGATTACCATTATCATAAGTGCAGATTACGACACTTTGGGGGTCAGCATCTTTGATTTGCTCACACAACCATGGAACAAAATTGTACGAGTCCTCGACTTTCCCATGCAGCAACTTCATAGATTGCTCTTTGCATGCCCAAGCTTGCTGGTAGGTCATTGGAATTCCACATTCAGATTCTAATGCAGCACGAATTTGATGTGGCGTTGTGTCCGGTTGCAAATTCATTTTCTCTGAAATTATGGCAGCAACAAATTTTGACTTCGAAGAAGGTCTACTTTGTATTGCATCTTGCGCACAGTGGTTGTGCACATTTAGAAATGTCCCCACAACCATAAAGTCAGTAGATCGCATCTTCGAAGCAGTTAAATGCCAAGGACAGCCTTCAGCCTTGCAGTCCACACTAATAAAAGACTTACTATTCCTCTTAAACTTATACGCAAATCCATTCGCAATACTAAATTGATAAAGACCCAGCCTAAAGGCAGATGCATCTTTGAATTTCTGACCGCTGCCAATAATGTGATCTTTCCAAATTTCGCTTGCAAACTGATTTTTGTTCGCAGCAGTACATTCAACAATAACACCAGATATCTTCGAAGTAGAACATTCAACAGAAGAACCTACATTACGTTCCATCTCAGAATAGTTTCCACTTATGTCTTCATTGTCAATAACCCCACTGCAATTATAACAAAAAGATGATTAAGACGTAACGCAATTATATACTTTTATGTTATAAAGCCTTTATATTTCTTACCATAACAGATCTTCGTTCGAATGATGCATTATATTTCTGTCATTATTGTTGGCAGATTCAATCACTTCAGTTCGAAAAATATACAAATTGCATAATCGATCAGTAAAATTTATCAAATCTGTCAAACCGACATCATTCACCAAACCAATTAGCTTGGTTTTGTCAAACTCCAGTGTATATCTAAATACATGACCATCAACACTCTTCCCTAATTTTTCCCCAACTTGATGCACTAATTCTTCAAAACTAGTGTTTTCATCGATCATCACACCCACTGTTCTTCCACCTCGATATTCTATACAGTCGCCATTAACAATCAAGACCTCACCATCAATATGACAATAACAATAGACTCTTTTGTTAACGCTTGATTCACTCATTTCAACTTTATAATGATCGAACAATATGTTTCTGCAATGTATAAAGCAACAATAGACTTTTACGTTTGAACCCATAAGTAAAAAGACCAATCAAGAGAAAATATAATATAATAATATGTACGTATAGCAAAACAATATGTACATATAGCAAAACAATATGTATATGTACATATAGCAAAACAATATGTATATGTACATATAGCAAAACAATATGTACATATTGCATACCTATATGTACATTCTTACAAATAATATGTATAAAAATGAATCAATTAAGATATTATGTGCCACATTCTTACAAATTTTATGTACATTTTATAAGATTCATAGAAATTTCAATTTTACAAGGACTAAACAAATGTCACATAAGAAAATTTACTCCATCACTTCCATATCTTGGGAGAAAGAAAGACTTTTGTCATTTACGCAACACTTAAATATTCACATATTATAAACAGTGAATATCAAGTTGAATTACAACTTTAATATCGCAAATACACGAGAAATACAATTTCATATAGTTGACTATGATAGTGGAGGAGGATAAGAACTCAGTCCCCGCACAAATATGCATCCAAATTATTTTGAGTAGCCCAAATTTGTTGAAGTTCTTCATACATGGCAAAACGTTTAGAGTTATAGTTAATACTGCAAGATCAGAAGCAAAGTTATATGTACGTATACCTATAACAATATGTACATTTAGCCTAGCTATATGTACATTTAGCATAACTATATGTATATTTTAAAAATAGTATATGAACAAATCTCTTAGAAATGTGGAAAAGTATTTGCGCACTTATATGTACATAGAAGTATAAAAGTATGTAATTATAACAAAACTATATGTAGATTCAACTAAACTATATGTACATGTAACATTCATATTCTTTAATTTCTTAAAGCAAAACAATGACAGTACATTTACAATACCAAAACGAAATAGTACACCATCAGAATTATTCGTAAAAAAAGTTGACATATACGAAGAAAAAAAAAGGGCAGATAGAATGGGGAAGTCAGGAAGTAAGGGAAGGGATGGAAAATGGGGAAAGGAGAAGGGGAAGAAGATTATCGGAAGCAAAATATCAAGTTTTGTTTTTGCTATTATGTTGATTTCATTAAGGGTATATTTGTATTTTCGATCTCCTTAGTAATAAATTCTTATTTCTTCAATTTCCTTTTACAAATATTGTTAAGATCTAGGACCATTTAACTATTATTCCACTCTTGACAGCATTTATTTCATATTAAAAATGTACTAATTCTTCAAAACTAAAAATGTACATATTGTTTTGCCTAAATGTACATATAAAGATGCAGGAATGTACATATTGTGTTGTGGCCATGTACATATAAGTTAAATTTTTTATTAAATATTTTTTTTACTAACATTGATGTCCTATACGTCATTTAAATGCATCCCATTTTAAGTCCCAGTTGATTTAGGGTTGAATTTAGGACAAAGTAAAAATCTATCACACGAACACTGCCATGTTATTGGTCATATCTTGCTGTCTATTGCAGCATCGTACCATCTTTCACATTAACCCATTTTTTTAGTATTTTAGCCTTTCTATATAAAGAAACATCGTAACATGTAAATTTGCTTAAAGGAAACTTTAAATACAGCACAAAACGAACAACCCTTGAAAATGTAAATGCAAGTACATGGTGGAATTTTTCACTTATTCTTACTCATTGCAATTATCTTTCAAGCCATCTTGATTAGATGGTAAACATGACCATTCACTCAAATGAACATCGTAGCAACATGTTGCCTGATGATTACAATTAGCCACATCATCAAAAAACGGGTATGGTAGATTTTTTTCTGCCTAGTCATCAATTGCAAGGAGAACTACCCAACTTAATTCCAAAATCCAAGTGAAGAATCATCTTGATTGCAAAAATAACTCAATATAAAAAATGCTTTAAGAAAAAAAAATTAAATCACTTGTATGTACATATAGTACAATTATATGTACATATAGCATAACTATATGTACATTCAACAAAACTATATGTACATATTTTTATAGCAGATAAGTTATCATAAATTCTCCATGGATTGCCAATGGCTTAACCTTTTTTTTTCTCTCTCTCAATATTGTGGGACATGCAACATAAAAGAAATATAGTAAATACTACGATGACACTAACATAATTGCAATTAAAAAAGTCTTGCTCCCTAAAGCCAAACCTTTAATCATACTATGTTTTTGGTAGGGGGGTCTGTTTTTTTTTAGGGCCCGACTCTGGGGGGTCCGAATCAGTGGCCTCCGATTGGGGGGCTTGGATCTGGGGGTTTTTTTTGGTGGGTTCCTCTCTGGGGGGATCCGAATCGGTGGGGGTCTCCTCCTTTTTTTTTTTAAGGTCCGAATCTGGGGGGTTTTATGGAGGATGGTTGAGTGTTTGGGGGTTCAGGGGTTGGTGGTCTGGGTAGAGGTTGCTTGTAAGCAACCGGTTGGGGTGGCGTGTGGGGGTTGGGGTTGTAGGGGCTAGTGGCGTGTGGCAGGGGAGGCTAGGTGGCTAGGGTTTTTGGCAGATAGGGGTTCCTAGGGTTAGGGTTAGGTAGGGTTAGGAAAATGGGCCAGATGGGCCAGTTGGGTTGGGTTGATTGGGCTTGGTGTTTACAGATTGGGCCTGCTAAATAGCAGGCCTTGTTGCAACTGGCCCGGGTCGGATTCGGATCTGACCCGGACGAAAATTGGTTATTACAGCTGTGCCTCTTTGCACATTGCTGAGAATCAGGAATAGGGCAAAGACGATATAACCAATTTTGTCCGGTTGTAGAGATCTATTTTTAGCGATGCTCTATCATTTGGGAAATAAATTGCTCCTCTAATCAGAGGCTCTATCACTTGAAAAATAAATTGCTCCCCTAATCAGAGGCTCTATCACTTGGAAAAATAAAATTGCTCCTCTAATCAGAGGCTCTATCACTTGGAAAAATAAATTGCTCCTCTAATCAGAGGCTCCACAACTTTGAAATTTAAATTGCTCCTCTCATCAGAGGCTCTACCACTTGGAAAATAAATTGCTCCTCTCATCAGAGGCTCCACAACTTTGAGAATAAATTGCTCCTCTCATCAGAGGCTCCACAACTTTGAAAATAAATTGCTCCTCTAATCAGAGGCTCTATCACTTGGAAAATAAATTGATCCTCTCATCAGAGGCTCTACAACTTTGAAAATAAATTGCTCCTCTTATCAGAGGCTCCACAACTTTGAAATTAAATTGCTCCTCTCATCAGAGGCTCCACACTTGAAAAATAAATTGCTCCTCTTATCAGAGGCTCCACAACTTTGAAAATAAATTGCTCCTCTCATCAGAGGCTCCACAACTTTGAAAATAAATTGCTCCTCTATTCAGAGGCTCCACACTTGGAAAATAAATTGCTCCTCTCATCAGAGGCTCCACAACTTTGAAAATAAATTGCTCCTCTCATCAGAGGCTCCACAACTTTGAAAATAAATTGCTCCTCTCATCAGAGGCTCTACAACTTTGAAAATAAATTGCTGCTCTCATCAGAGGCTCCACAACTTTGAAAATAAATTGCTGCTCTCATCAGAGGCTCCACAACTTTGAAATTTAAAACGAACTTTGAATTTTTGACAGTGAGTTTGAACACAACTTAGATCATCACCTCACTTACCACCTTAGTCTTACGAAAGTGAAGGCTCATTCTGGATATCCCCATCTCTTTATCGTTTAGTTTTGAAATTCCTTGTCAGATTCTTCGGATATCGCCACTTGACTAATCATACCGAGGCTCGACCTTTCTTAAAGTAACGAGTTTGACTTCCCAAGAATTGAAAATGGTACCCGGAGGTTTTGAAAAATGTCATTTTGAAAGATGTTACCCGGAGGTTTTTGAAAGCAGATACTTGGAGGTCTAAAAATGTTACTTCTTTGAAAGTGGTGCCCGGAGGCCTTTTTCCTGACTTTGAGAATGATGTCCGGAGGTCTTTATCAATGATTTTTTTAAAAAAGTGCCCGGAGGTCTTGAGAACATAACTTTTGAGAACAATGCTCGGAGATCTTGAAACAGGTGCCCGGAGGTCTTTAAAAATGTCTTTTTTTGAAAATGATGACCAGAAGTCTTATCGATGATTTTCGAGAATAGTGCCCGGAGGTCTTGAAACAGGTGCCCGGAGGTCTTAAAAATGTCTTTTCCTTGAAAATGGCGCCCGAAGGTCTTATCCATGATTTTTGAGAATAATGCCCGGAGGACTTGAAACAGGTGCCCGGAGGTCTTTAAAAATGTCTTTTCCTTGAAAATGGCGCTCGGAGGACTTATCCACGATTTTTGAGAATAATGCCCGGAGGTCTTCTTTCTTTCTAATTTTTCTTTTCTTTTGCTGTGCCAGAAGGATTTTAAAAAGGAATGCCCGGAGGTCTTAGAATAGGTGCCCGGAGGTTTTTTTCTCTAACTTCTCTTTTTTGCTGTGCCCGGAGGTCTTAAAATAGGTAATCCGGAGGTTTTAAAAACTGATGCCCGGAGGTCTTCTTTTTTAATTTTCTTTTTCTGTGCCCGGAGGACTTAAGAGAGATAACCTGGAGGTTTTTTTTTTATTTTTAAAAAGGTGCCCGGAGGTCTTGGTGATCATACCTGAAGATCTTTCATGATCATATCTTAGAAGGAAAATCTCACTGAATGTTCGAATTTAAATATCAAAATTTCGAATAGTCAATGTCATGCATGAAATGTGAATGTCATGCGAAGTCAATGCATATGCCCCTGATGATGCATGTTCAAGTACCCACGAATAATGTACACATTTTACGACACGATGCAGATGCAAAAACTTAATAAATATGTGAATGTTCCTAATTGTTTTTCCTGATCTTGGTTTAGCTTTTCCAAATTGTTTTTCCTCTTCGAAACAGAGTGTATCCTGAAACGCTCGTGCCTCGTACGAGATCAACCCTTTTCTTCACTTTGGAACTATCTCTTTGCCCTGATAGTTTTTCAAAATTTTATCAACTCGAGTCCGAGTGTTCATTTCTTCTACCTCAATAGTTCCATACCTCTGGGCCAAAAGAACCTTTGCCTTATGCCAACATCGAACATGGTTTCTTCCAAAAATATTTTCATTTACCTGTTTTTGCTTGCTTCTGGTTTTTTTTTTTTGAAAAATGTTTGCTTATTTACTGAAAACTTTTGAGCTGAAAATGTCATCCTCATGTTGTGATATCCAAATCTCTTGACGATTGATGATCACTGTTAGAAGTTTCTCTGAGTGTCAATTCAGATTTTTTCAAATTGAGTCGAAAGGCTCGGTACCACAAGGTTTTGGTTGATCCAAGGAGATTTCACAACAGAAAAATGTATATCCTTTCTAGACTCACAAATGGAATAGGTTTTGTAGAACACGAATTCTTTTTTGGACTCAAACAAATTCAACCTTCTTTTAGTTTCCAAATCATGGCGTTTTGACATACGTCAAGGCTAGCTGGGGTGTTCAAACTGGAAAATTAATTCTGGAAAGGAAAACGGTCTCAGTTTTTAAAGTCAACCCTCCAAACGAGAGTTGACAGTTTTGGGATGTTTTGGAATTCCTAGATGTTCCTTGACTTCTTCAAAATGATCTCTTCTTTGGTTATGGCCTTGACAATACCATAAACGACACCGAAATTCTCCCATTTTACTCTAGACTGCCCATGTTGGGTTTTCACCCTAGAGTCTCCTTCTTTCCATTTTTTCATCATTTTTTTTATTAAATGTTTCACCATGCATTCAAGAAGTCAAGACTTATCCAAAAAGGATTTTTAACCAGAAAGGAGACCGAAGTCTCATGCATTTCTCTAAGAATAGACTCATCAATTTAAATGACCATGTTCGATCAAAATGGTCTTTTCCAGGTACGTAATGTAGGCCGAGGTTCGAGGTACTGAAAGAAAAGATAAATAGGCCCAAACATGTGTTTAAGGTGATCAAATCAAGGATCATTTCACGAGGAGGATTCTCTTCGAAACATCTGTCTTTTCTGAGCTTTCTCTTTATTCGATGATTTTCATCCGTTCTTTTCTTCCTTTCCTATTTTTTTGCTTTCATTTTTCTTTTTTATCTCCCTTTTTTTTTTTTGCATTTCTATTGACAAGGTGAGCCCGTAGTCATTTGGAAGCTCAAATTTCTCTTTGATTCACGGCATTCTTTTTTCGTCTTTGAACCAAGACTTCATCATCTGTGACCTTTGAAAAGATCCTTACTCGCATTTGCCCCTTAGTGTGGAGGGTGATCCTTGATCGGGGTTGAAAGAACGAAAGTATTCATTAGGCTCAAAAGGGGTAGCAAAAGGATATTTTATAATTTGTGAAAGGATGATGAAAGATGGCCATTTTTCATCTCAAACACAAGCACGTAAATCGAAGAGTCATTCCCTAGAGGAAAATAATGAAAAGGTTTTTTTCTTTCTTGAAACCATCTTGAATTTCATAAATGCATGATGTCACACTCATTTTTCATTTTCTTTCTTTTTTTTTCATTTTTTTTATGCATGCTCCGAAAATTACTTCATCTTTATTCACCACGTGTCCTCCGTATCTACAAATGATGCACCATTTGATTGGTCATACAAATGAGAATTCGTATCATAACGAGGAACACCTCAAGTCTTTTTTTTTGCTTTCTGAAGGGACAAGATAGCTTTTTTTTTTTCTAGGAACATGAGAAAATCAGGTTTAGTCATTGTTACCTGAGATGTTAATCATGAAGTGACGTCTGGGCAACTCTTGTTTTGTGGTTACGGAAAGGGATGTGAATGGTTTTGGTATAACCTTGACATACATCAATTTACCATAATCCAGATTCTTGAAAAAGGTTTCACTTGCTTGAGACACCAAAAAGCTCAGATTTTTTTTTTCAAAAAGTTTGTTCCATTGCTCATAACCTAAACTAGGATCCGCATTTTTCTTATTGCACTGACAGTGGTTTCTGAGATTCAACAATATGTTCCTGGAGGCATTGACTGTTTGAAACTCAAAGGATTCAAGCATAGGCGAGTCCGAAAGAGAGGGGAAAGGGTGTTGGGTCATTTCTAACATTGATCATCAATAATCTCAAGATATCTCATCATTTCTTAATGTGAAGAAAGATTTTTTTTCTTTTAAGAACGCGTTCTTCAAAATCAAGAATTTCCTTAATGTTTATTTTTGCAAATTCAAATTAAAGCACAATAAACACAAAGCTTTTGAAATTCAAAATTTATTTATTTCATGTGGATGTCAACATAAGACAAGTGCTTTCATGATGAGGCATAAAACTACATGCATATTCCTCAATGCTTGCCGACATGCTTTTAAAGGTAACCATTCTCATCTTCCAAACCCGTGGCGAAGAAACCGATTTATGGCAATGCGGATTTTCACTGTTTGACTAGCTCTGGAGTCAAAATGCCATCGTGGACAAAACATTCAATCTTTTCCTTCAGTTGTCTGCATCTTTCAGTTTTCAAAACTAAGCCGACTTATTTTTTTATTCCTCAAGTGTGCTTCATGATGCATGAGCTATGAATGCTGTGAATGTAACACGATGTCCATATGATGCATGTAAAGAATAAAAAAATTAATGCATGAACATATACAGTGAGTGACCGTGTATGTCATGAATGCATGACCTTATT
Source organism: Fremontodendron californicum (assembly GCA_030761205.1). NCBI lineage: Eukaryota > Viridiplantae > Streptophyta > Magnoliopsida > Malvales > Malvaceae > Fremontodendron > Fremontodendron californicum. The sequence goes on from JAULJL010000023.1 coordinate 15,886,445, forward strand.
GTTATGAATGCAATCACGATGTCGATATGATGCATGTAAAGAATAAATAAAATGATATACTGGTATATACAGAGAACGATCATGTATGTCACTAATGTATTCTACAATGACTGACCATGCATGTTATGATTGCAATATGATGCGAATTTGATTTGTATAAAGAATAAACAAATTAATGCATGAATATATACAGAAAACTATTCATGATTTGGACTGAACTTGATCATTCAACAATTTTATTGCACAAACTTTGCCTCCAAATTCAATCCGCAAAAATTTTTTGTTTTTTTTTTGTTTTGAATTTTTTTTTTTTGAAAAATGTTTTTTTTTTCGTAAAAATCAAAATATTATTTTCACAAACCAATTTCTATCAAAAACTTTTGTGGTAGTGGGTCTTATTATGGCACTGATGTCCAAATATTTACTCAACACTACCGGTTTGCAATTCTCATTTAATCAACAACAAGTGTTTATGCAATTTATCAAATGAGATTATTATCACCGTGAAATCAAAAATACAATTATGAATGTAAATGCTTTATTTACAAGTGCATCAATGCATGAAATGTACGAGATGTATGAAAAGAAAGAATTTTCATATTTACAAATTCAAAAAATTAACGAACATTTGCCCCACGGTATCAACTTATTTAAGCATCACGATGCCTTCGGGGCGAAAAATGAAACTTATTGCGGGTAGCACGATGTACGTTCATCATTACCCGATTTACAGTTCTTGTTCGAAATGTAAACAAATAGCGAAAGATCACAATGTTCCTTCCTAATTTCGAGGATATCCGATCGGAAATTCGATACGCCTCTACCCAAGTTCACTACACGAGGTTGAGTTAGGTTCTAAAGGGCTCCAAATTGCTCCTTACTGTCGCCCGTGAAGGCTAGTAAGGCACCCCGAGTTAAACAGGTTCAATTCGAGCGAGAGATTTTTCGCTAGCCCGTGCGGAGATTATTATCTCTCGAGAGCGTAGATACTTTTTCTCTCTAAAAGCGTTTCGCTAGCCCATGCGGAGGTTATTGCCTCACGAGAGCGTAGGTACTTTACTTTCACCTAAAGGGATAAAGCTCGGGTATAGAGCTTATGTATGAAATGCACGAGCTCGTGTATAAGAAGGAACGGACAAACCTTCGACTACTTGTTTACGACTCTTTATTCTAAACATTCCACGATTATATATAAAAAAATAATAATAAACGACACAAAAACAATATGAATAAAGAATTAACAAATATCAAAATGTAATTGCAAGCAAAATAAAAACAAAGAAAGAAAGAGAATAAAGAGAATTAAAATTAAATATCGGTTAAATCGATTAATTTGAGATTTTAAAATAACACATGATCAATTTGTGGCTCGACTCTCAAACGTTCCCCAGTGGAGTCGCCAAGCTATCATAACGGTTTTTCGACCGCTAAGACGAATTGAAAACAAAAATGGAGTCGCCACCAATCTTTTTTGCTAGGTGTGATTGGCCACCTATTAAAATCGGTTTTAGTAAAATATTTTAAAATTAATTAAAACATTTTGTAAAACCAACTTCGAAGTCCGCGCTTTGAACCAGAGTAAAAAAAAATTGGGTTCGGGAGTCGGTTACGTGCGGGGAAGGATTAGCACCCCCGCAACGCCCGTTTAGAAAACTGTACCATTTAATCATGTGTTATCTTTAATCTCGATTTAATGGACTTGACATCAGAATTTAAAATTATTTCTCTTTTTATTTTTTTATTTTATTTCAAAAAAAAGATGTTTATTATTTTTTTTTGAATTTTTTGAGCTGTCATTATTTTTTTTTTCAAAAACGAAAGTGAACATAAATTTGTTATCGAAAATACTCGTTAAAAATTCCCAACACTCTTGGTGGTATTTAATGAGATCTTCTCACCTCAAGATATCTTAAGAATCACAACTGTGATATCTTTCGAATTTCGTCGTCGACAATTTACATCCATTTTTATTTAAATGTCGGATGCACACGACTTAGCATATAACTATAAAATTAAACATGCCAATCATAATATTAAAAAATACGAGCATGGCAAAATATCGAGCGCATTCACTATTCATTCATTTTTATTATTTTCATTTTTTATGAATTTTTGTATCGAGCATATCGCTAAATACTCCCACCACTCGTGGTGATATTTAACGAAATTCTCTCACCTCAAGATATCTTAGGAATCACTACCGTGACGTCCTTCGAATTCCGTCGTCGGTTAATCCGTATTTACTAAAATCTCTTTTTTTTTTCTTTTTTTTTTATAAAAAAAATAAATTAAAATGCTTTTAATGATTAATTTCGAAATAAAGAAAATTATCTATGTAAGAATAATTCTCGAATCACTCCGATATTTCGATAATGTTTCGCTTATTATTCTTACTCGGACCATTTCAAAGAACGATTGATGTTCCGACCATTCCGGGAAAGAAATCCGTTTTTAGAGAATTTTATTTACCGAAAATAATTTTAAAAGACATGTATTAATTAGAAAAATTATTATTTTAATATTTTAAAATCGAAACCGAATAACAAAAATATATCGAATGCCGGACAAAAATAAATAAATACAAATAGTAATGAAAATAAATAAGAAAATTAAAATCATACCTCACAAATGTTGAGAATTCGAAAAATCAAAATGCCGGACTTGATCTCCGTAAAATTCTTTGCTCGTCCTCGACCACCTGAAAAAATCAAAACGTCAAAATTGATAATCGTAAATTTTTCCCTTTTTTATTTTTTTTTTGTTTTTTTATTTTTTTTTAATTTTATTATTATTATTATTACTATTATTTTTTATATTTTATATTTTATATATTTTATATTTTTCCTTTTTTAATTTTACTTTTTTTCTTCTATTTTTTCTTTATTTTTTTATTATTATTTTTATTATTTTTTCCTTTCTTTTTTTTTTTCTAAAATTTAATTTTATTTTTTAAAATTTTAATTTCTTTTTTTCTTTTTTTTCTTTTTTTTCTTTCTTTTTCTTCCCTGGCCGTCCTCCCTAGCCTGTTGGGCCCAAGGCCTAGGCCGGATCCGGTTTGGTCCGAATCCGGTTTGGGCCTGATTACTCTCTTTTTTGTTTTTTACGAACCCGGGTCGGGCGCGCGGACCCCGGGTCGACCCGCGGGTCCACGCGCGGACCTTGGGTCTTAAGCAAACGGCGCCGTTTTGGCGTCGATTTTTTTTTCTTTTACGAAACCGGGTCAGGCGCGCGGACCCCGGGTCGACCCGCGGGTCTACGCGCGGACCCTGGGTGGAAACGGCGTCGTTTTGACGCCGAATTTTTTTTTTTTTTAAAAAAAGGGAGCGGGTGATCCGTACGGACCCCGGGTCGACCCGCGGGTGACCCGCGCGGACCCCGGGTCGACCCGCTCCAGGGGGCTATAAATAGCCCTTTTTTTTTTTTTTTCATTTTTCATTTTTTTTCTTCTCCCTCTCTCCTCATTCAAACCAGAAACCCCCCAAACCCAGAATCCTGCGGCCGGGCCACCGCGTCGGCCGCCATGCCCCGTCGCCGGCCGCCGCTCGCCAGCGGCCGGTGGGCTCCAAATTTCAGATCCAAGGGGGTTTTGACCCCCTCGTTACGGATCCGGGCTCCATTTTGCCCATTTCTCACCTGAAATACCTAGATCTAGGATTCGAAAACGTTTTTTTTTTTGTTGTTTTCTTGGTTTTTTTTTTTGTTTTGCGTTTGGGGTTTTGGTTGGTCTTTTTTTTTATGGTGTGGTTGTTTGCTTTTTTTCAGGGGAAAGAGGGGGCTCGAACCGTTTTTTTTTCTTTTCAGGGGGAGGCCGGATCTGGTTTTTGGTAGGGGGTCTGTTTTTTTTTAGGGCCCGACTCTGGGGGGTCCGAATCAGTGGCCTCCGATTGGGGGGCTCGGATCTGGGGTTTTTTTGGGTGGGTTCCTCTCTGGGGGGATCCGAATCGGTGGGGGTCTCCTCCCTCTTTTTTTTGAAGGTCCGAATCTGGGGGGTTTTTTTGGAGGATGGTTGAGTGTTTGGGGGTTCAGGGGTTGGTGGTATGGGTAGAGGTTGCTTGTAAGCAACCGGTTGGGGTGGCATGTGGGGGTTGGGGTTGCAGGGGCTAGTGACGTGTGGCAGGGGAGGCTAGGTGGCTAGGGTTTCTGGTAGATAGGGGTTCCTAGGGTTAGGGTTAGGTAGGGTTAGGGAAATGGGCCATATGGGCCAGTTGGGTTGGGTTGATTGGGCTTGGTGTTTACAGATTGGGCCTGCTAAATAGCAGGCCTTGTTGCAACTGGCCCGGGTCGGATTCGGATCCGACCCGGAAAAAAATTGGTTATTACAGAATGTACATATTGTCTTCTAGCCATGTACATATAAGTTATATCTAAATACATTACGAACAACACTCTTCCCTAATTTTTTCCCAACTTCATGCACTAATTCTTCAAAACTAGTGTTTTCATCGATCATCACACCCACTGTTCTTCCACCTCGATATTCTATAGAGTCGCCATTAACAATCAACAGCTCACCATCAATATGACAATAACAATACACTCTTTTCTTAAGGCTTGATTCACTCATTTCAACTTTATAATGATCGAACAATATGTTTCTGCAATGTATAAAGCAACAATAGACTCTTACGTTTGAACCTCCTTAAAAAGACCAATCAAGAGAAAATATAATATAATAATATGTACGTATAGCAAAACAATATGTACATATAGCAAAACAATATGTACATATTGCATACCTATATGTACATTATTACAAATAATATGTATTTTACCAAAAATGAATCAATTAAGATATTATGTGCCACATTCTTACAAATTTTATGTACATTTTATAAGATTCATAGAAATTTCAATTTTACAAGCCCCAAACAAATGTCACATAAGAAAATTTACTCCATCACTTCCATATGTTGGGAGAAAGAAAGACTTTTCTCATTTACGCAACACTTAAATATTCACATATTATAAACAGTGAAGATCAAGTTGAATTACAACTTTAATATCGCAAATACATGACAAATACAATTTTGGGAGAAAGAAAGAGTCATAGAAATTTCAAAGCAAATTTTATGTACATTTTATAAGAGTCATAGAAATTTCAATTTTACAAGCCCCAAACAAATGTCACATAAGAAAATTTACTCCATCACTTGAGGAAAAGGGTGCAAATGGTCTATATGTTGGGAGAAAGAAAGACTTTTGTCATTTACGCAACACTTGCAATTATTCACATATTATAAACATTAAAGATCAAGTTCAATTACAACTTTAATATCGCAAATACATGAGAAATACTTTGGTCATATACTTCACTATGATGGTGGACATATACAAACATGAACCACCAAAACCAATAAATTCACATCATTGCAGTCAATAATTTTAAAAAATTAGATTGCTCGAGGAAGAAAAAAATACTTCAAAATCTCTTAATTCCTTGCAAGAAAGATAAGATTGATGAGAATATTGTGGATATATAGAACAACTGTGAAATAGGATCAATTATGGTCCACATAGGATGTTTTAAATAGATTTCATCTAGGTAAACTCCATAACTATATGTACATATAGTAAACAATATGTACATGTAGCATAACTATATGTACATTCTTGCAACTTATATGTACTTTTTTTACACTGACAATTTATTCATAGTCCTATATATGCAAGCAAGCAAATAACAAGCATGAATATCATTTCAATTAAATTGAGGCACAAACAACTATCATGACATGAAACTATTTTGCCTGTAAAAAAAATTGAACTGCAATATATGGTGAAATTAAGACATAAACCTATAAAAACATACCAGCTTGAGAAGATTAATCTTGGTCTCAAAGTCACATTTAAAATTATCATACAATTATATCAGTGCATCTCCAATCTGAAATTTAAGAGAAAACAAAACATCATAAAAAGTTAGATAACCTAGCCAACATCTACCGTATGGGTACTCTAAGTTCATAGCAAACGAACTTATTTATGTATGTATGAATTCATACAAACATACATATATATATATATATATATATATATATATATATATATATATATATATATAAAGCCAACTCTTCAAAAATGAAAACCATTAACTAAACCACACTCCAAACTAGTTATCCGACCAAGATATACTGAATGACCCAAGAGACCAATAGGAAATCACGATTGAACTTTCCACATGTACCATACAAAAACAAGAGTGCTAAGAGAATGTAACATAAGCTTGCCTCTAACATTTTTCCTTGTACAATTAAGATAATATTTTTTTTATACTAAAATAAAGACGCCAAAGCTTAAGAAGCTAATGGTTCGTGATTTCATGATTTAGCTAAGATATAACATAAACTTGCTCATCACACTTTCCATTCTACAATTAAAAAAAAAAAAATCCTAACAAAATTTAGCCAAAGCTTTAGAAACTAATGTTTACCTAACTTCCATCCTACCATGTCTGACTCTACTGCAGTCCATGAACACATACTGTTTTCTCTTTTCCAAGACTCAAAAATTCTGAAACTACTGCCACCAATATATATGTTTAGGTCAAAATTTACAATAGACAAGTAATAGAACAAAACATATATTTATAATATTTGAAGCAGATCTTAAAATCAAAACAAATTAAGAGACTAAATAATAAACCCAAAAGTTAAAAAAAAAGGAAAACTTACAATATCCAGAAATCAGCATGCATCTTACGCCGCAACAAAGTAGGGTCAAACTCGGAATGAGTTTGTGACACGAAATCTCTTGTTCTGCTTGCCTTCTCCTTCACAGACAATGGATTTGAGAGGAGGTTTGTGGTAAGAGACAAGGAAAATAAAAAAAAAAGAGTGAAAATGGAGGGGAGAATAACAAAGCCAAACGGTCGAGGGGGGGGGGAGACTCTGAGATATAAACAGCTTATTTCATTAAGGGTATTTAGGACTTTACAGTTTCCTTCACAAGAATTTTTCATCTTTTCATTTCCTTTCTACAAATAATTTTAAGATATTGTACTCTTTAACAATAATGTTACTGTTGACTGCATGTTTCTCATATTTTCCCAAAAATTTATCCCTTCAATTGAAGGGATAAATTTCATTGTATTTATAAGATTATGAGAAATTATCACGTATATTGACAATAAAATTATTAGATTCTACAAGCAGATTTAGCAGGATGATTCATTCATCTTAATGTATAGTAAATAAAAAAATAAATAAAAAAATCATGTGAAAGTTTTTTAAACCACTTATGACGTTAAAAAATTTCCAACGCCCATATGTAAAAAACAAACTCATTAACTATAAATATCTATTAGTTATAGATGGGAAGGGATCCTAGACTTCTAGTCTAACTATTAGGTGACTGGGTTCTTTCTCCTAAATTTCTTTTCTAATTAAACCTATGTTATTCAGATTCGAATATGGACATGTGTCTGATACAAGTATACTAATTTTTTTCATATATTTAGAAGATCATACCCCATGTTTATGCCCGAATATGTGTCAGATACAAGTGTCGAACACGAGTACTTTAAAAATAAGGAAGACTCCGAATAACATAGGTTAAAACGGTTCCTTAAATGTACTCACCAGAAATCATGATTAGAGGTGTTTATTAATCATGTCGGGCCATGGCCTGGATTTTTTCCATAATCTTTACCCAAGCACGGGCCAGCCAGTAAGCCTGAGTTATTGTTTAAAAAATATTAAAAAAATTACATTAATATTTTTATATTTTATAATTAAATTTAATTAAATAATTTAATAAATAGTAATTAGGGTCAGGCCTAGCCGAATTAAAAAAAGCTTACCTAGGCTCGAGCCAATACGAGTCGGGCCTATCGGGTCGGATGGATAACCTGGTCCTTAAACATATCTAATCATAATTAACATGGTTTGTTTAAAGAGAGAAACAGAGAAAGAGGACATGGAACGAAATGGAGAAAATCAAAAAAAGAAATTATATAGTTTGGATTTTCTTTATATTTTGGAATATTTGAGATTATGAGTTTTTTTTAGGTAATTTTGAATTTTTGGTGAACTGGAGATGGTTTTATTTGAAGAACTCTATTGGTATTTCATTGATTACGAGTTGTTTGTCTTGTGATTTGGTAGTGATATCCTCGTTATTTAGGGATTGGTGGCTTGGTGTTTTTGGAATGATGTTGAAGGTGTTTATTATATTTGGGACTTGGTTTTATTAATTATGCTCTTCTTTAATTGTTACGTTTTATTATAAGTTTGTTTCTATTTATTTTGATCTTCGATGTGGAACTAATTGGGGTTGGAAGAGTTTGTATGTGAAGGTTGGATTTTTCAAGGTTGGTTGATTTTGAGTGATACGTGATTTAGGTTTGATTGGATTGGTCTCTTAAGGTTGCAAGTGATGAAATCTGATAGCGATAAGTGACTAAAGTTTGGTCATATTTGAGTTATCTCTTTAAGGTGTCCTGCCATTTTTGAGTGAGGCTATGGTTATTTATTTTTAATTTCATTGGTTTTCATTTTGTTTATTGGGGTGCAATATGAGGATCAATTTAGTTTGATCTTGAAGACTCTTCTTACGATTTCTATAGGAGGTATTTGATTTCAAATTTAGTTTTTTTCGTGTGGCTGTTTCAAGAAGTATTTCATGGAGGAATGGCATGAATTTTCTGATTTGTTAACGAGGCTTGTTGGAAGAGCTGATAATGGATCTAATGGTGACAATTAATTTGCAAAGAGCTGTGCTAAAGTCACTAGATAGTTTCATTCCCAAATCAGAAAGTGATTCCTTTGAATATGCTGAGCTCGTTTCTAATAACCTTCGTGCTTATGAGCATAGCTATTACTACTTAGACATATTCAAGGCTTTAATGAGTTTTTAAATGAAGGCTCTTAGAGCAGCAGATGGTAGATGCAACTAATGTTTCTTCCTCAGTTGCAACAGTTGCTTCCTCAGTTGCAGCAGTTGCTAATGAGAGGTGAAGACAGTGAGAAAGATTATTTGTAAAAGTGAAAGCTCTCTATTGGTTCTTGACGGAGCAAAGGAATTTTGATCTAGGGTAGCTTTGGTTCTTTATCTAATGTGGAATGAAGGCATCTGCTATAACTATGACTGGGTTGCAATAAGGTTGTTTTATTTTCTCAAGAAAGTTACAAAGTAATTTTCTAGCTTTTGGAAGATTGATTGATCAATAAAGAGAAACATACAACTTCTTTATGCTGCTCTCTAAAGGATGATTTTCTTTGTGTTGTTGGTTATGATAGTTTTGCTATGTCTTATTGTTGTGGTGCAATTTCTGCACAATTATTCCAAGAGGCTTGTGTTGTAATTCCTTTGGTGTTTGATCCTTTTGTTTTCATTAAGAGGTTTTCGTCAGTTTGGTCTTGATCTCGATGTGCTAGTTTTTGTAACTTTTTGGTTGCTTAATAAACTCTTTGGCTTAGCAACAAAAAAGAACTTTTTGAGTGATTTTTATAATCTAAACTTTTATTTGTATTATGCATTCAATAAAGAATTTTTATAATCTAAATTACTAATTTTATGTTCACAAAATTTTTTTATTAATTTTTCTTCTTTATTAATTCGTAATTATTTATATTAATGCATCTTATAATGATTTTTTTACCTTATATTTGTCATAACATCCCAAATGCGAATTCAACATGCTAGACGCAAATCAAGGAATCGTCATTAATCTTTTTTACTAAGTGTGATTAGTCACCTATATGAATCTATCCTTTTTAATGTAATCCTAAACTTGACTAAGACTCACTAAAAAGAATAGGTTCCGATCTATGTTTCAGAATTAATTTCGAGAGTTCGGTTACGTGTAGCTAGAGAAGGATTAGCACTCACAACGCCTATCTAAAGATAGTACCATATTAATCATATATTATCCTAAACTGGTCTTATCTAAATGGTCTTTTATTTATCCTAATTTTATTTATCAAATTTATCTAAGGTATTTTATTTTAAATAAGCATCAATCATTAAAAAATAATTAGTAAAATATATCTAATTCAATTTCAATTACCCTATCAGGAAATAAATAAGAAATAAATAAAAAATCTAAAACAATTTACTCAAAATAAAATAAAACAAATAAAGAAAATCAAGCAATAAATTAATCATCAAAATATATTCACAATAAATAAGATTTAATTAGAATCAAACAATCAAGAATTAATGACAAATAAGAATTAATAAAAAATTTAACAATAACATTTTTCTATACAATAAGAAATTAATATGCAATAAGCAATTAAAAAAACAAATATCAAATATCAAGTGTCAAGTAATAAAATTTCAAATATTAAAATAAAAAATAAAACAATTGGTTTAAACAAACTAAATAAATAATCAAAAGTCAAATTGATTAGCAAATAAATTAACAGACATAAATTAACAAACAACTAATAAACAAATAAATGGATAATTAGATATAGTAAATAAATTGGAAAATAAATAAATGGTCACATCAATAAATAAATGATTAATTAAATAAAGAAAGAAAGAAAAATAAAAAATAAAAACATACCAAAGTAGCGTTGGTTTCGTGCAGATGTCAAAGCTAAAAGGCTTATGCAACTATGGATCAACAACTGGGTTCTTCATTCGACTATTTCATCCATTACTCGCATAAAAAGATCACAACTCGAGGAAAGTGGTAGCAGTGTCAAGACCCACAGCGGCTCGTGCATTTTCTGTACAATTATTGTTGTAGTGCATTTTCTGCACAATTATTGCTATGTTTTATTGTTGTAGTGCATTTTCTGCACAATTATTCTAAGAGGCTTGTGTTGTAATTCCTTTGGTGTTTGATCCATTTGTTTTCATTAAGAGGTTTTTGTCAATTTGGTCTTGATCTCAATGTGCTAGTTTTTGTAACTTTTTTGTTACTTAATAAACTCTTTGGCTTAGCAAAAAAAAAGTTTGGAGTGATTTTTATAACCCAAATTTTTATTTGTATTATGCATTCAATAAAGATTTTTTCTATGTTTCTTTCCCATATGGTAATGTAAATTATAAGTAAATTATAGCATATGCAATGCAGGCATTGATGAAATGGTAACTTATTATTGCCACAATATAATTTGGTACATGAACTCCATAGGATTTAAGCTTCCAGTCTACAACACACCCACAGCATCAGAGACTTTGACTCTCTCACAATAACCATACAAATTCAAAGGAAATTAAAAAAAAAAAAAATGCAAGGGAAGTGGAACAAGATGGAATGATGATGATGCAGGGTAGGGCTATTTTTAGAGTTTAGAATCTCTTTAAGCAGCGATACTATGGAGCACCACGGTCTCAACTGTGAGCCCAGGTCCGAACCCAAACAGGACTCCCCACTCGAGCCCTTCTCCTGTGGTTTGTAGCCTATCTTCTTTTGATTTCTTCCTCATCTCATCCAAAATGAATAAGACACAAGCACTTGACATGTTGCCATACTCTGAAAGAACGTGCCTTGTGGCTCGTAGCTTTTCAGGCTTCAAGGCTAACTTGGCTTCTACCTGGTCCAATATTGCTGGCCCACCTGGGTGAGCAATCCAGAAAAGGGAGTTCCAATCAGATATGCCCAATGGCTGGAATGCCTCAACTAGGCTCTTTTCAATGTTCTTAGAAATAAGCCCTGGAACATCCTTGAGGAGGTGAAATGTCAGCCCAACTTCACGAAGGTGACCATCAATTGCACCATCGCTATCTGGCAAAATTGTTTGGGCTGCTGTGACAAGTTCAAACAATGGCTTCTCAATCTCGGGCACTGGGTCTGCACCAATTATAACAGCAGCAGCACCATCACCAAACAATGCTTGGCCCACAAGACTGTCTAGGTGAGAGTCACTAGGCCCGCGGAAGGTGACGGCAGTAATTTCTGAGCAAACAACGAGGACGCGAGCGCCTTTGTTGTTCTCGGCCAAGTCCTTGGCCACCCGGAGCACCGTACCACCGGCAAAGCAACCTTGTTGGTACATCATGAGGTGCTTAACGGATGGGCGAAGGCCTAAAAGCTTGGTGAGCTGGTAGTCAGCTCCAGGCATGTCGACACCACTAGTGGTGCAAAAGACAAGGTGGGTGATCTTGGACTTGGGCTGACCCCATTCTTTAATGGCCCTGGTGGCTGCTTCTTTGCCTAGCTTTGGTACCTCAACCACCACCATGTCTTGCCTAGCATCTAGCGAAGGTGCCATGTATTCGCATACATTGGGGTTTTCTTTCAGAATCTCTTCCGTTAGGTGCATATATCGCTTCTTAATCATGGATTTTTCACCTGAAAATGGAAGATCATTAGTTTAGTTGCCAAATTTAAGCATACCATAAGAGAGTATTTTAACTGATTTAGATCTGATAATTTTGAAATCATACGAACATGACAAGAAAAAAAATAACTAAAACATGAATTGACACGAAAAAATAATATAAATATGACACGAATACAAGAATGTATCAAAATCTATATAACATAAATTCTTAACAGTATCAAAATTTATATAAATATATAATATTTTAAACACAATTATAATTCAAAATAATAATATAATTACACGAATTATCAAATCTATCATTGACGATGAAATACACTAACTGAAGAATGATTTCTCATTTTAAATACAAATATACGAATTATTAGATATACTATTAACGATGAATTATCAAAATTTTCATTTTTTTTAATCTTTTTCTGGGTCACAAAGCAATGCAATCTATCGTTTCTGTCTCTAACAGGTGGCTGACAGCTGTAATTGCAAGCACATGGATCTTGCTATTATTGGACTGAAGAGAAAGAAAAAAAAAAAGCTATTTAGATTTTATTCTTTATTTGGTAAAAACTAAAAAGGTTTCAACTTTCCAATTTAAAAATGTTTTAAATAAAAATATATATATTGACATTTATCATGATTGAATGCAAAGTTTTCAAATTTTAATTTAAAAATCAACATCTAAACTTTTTAAAAATAAAATTATTAGATAGATTATATAATTTATACACCTATATATAAAAAGGATCCCATAAGTTTAAGCTTTTGACAGCTGTCATGGGTTATTATTTGGGTTTTGCTTGTATAACTTTTATTTATATACAAAAATTTAATAATGTAAAATTTTAATTTTAAAAAATTTAAAAATATATACATATTTAATTTATGTTAATAAAATATGTATACATAGCATAATCCAAACTTTAATTATAAAAAATTCAAAAAAAATCATTTGCCTATTTTCACTTTAAAATATTTTAATTTTGTTTTACTCTCTCATAAAAGCGTAAAGTTGACTGTCCCTGTAATAGGTATTTATTAGTTTTAATGTCAATTTAATAAAAATAATTATAAAAAGATAAATTATTTTAATATTAAATAATAAAATAAAATTATTTATGCTTTTTATTTAATAATATTTTTTAAAAAAAATTACCTTTTTTAAAAAATTGTCTAATTTTTTTTTTTAGATTTTAATTTTTTTTACTTATATTGTGAGTGTGCAAAATTTTAAAATAAATTATTTTTATGAAAAAAAAATTTCCTTAAGCAAGGGAAACCAATAAGGTTTCTAATTTCTACAATTACTACTGATTTTGCTTTCCATCATCAACCGACAAAGTTTTTCTTCCTTTAGTAATTTTTTTCACTTATAAGTCTGAAAAAAAAAAATACATACTAATATTAATATTGATTGATTAAATAAAAGGTGGACTATTTTATTTTCTCCATTTTTAAACATTTTTTGATGCACGCTTTCAGGCTTTTTTATTACAATATAGCCAAAAAAAGAAATTTTTACCAAATTACCGTTACTTTTTGATTATTTCCCAAAATACGACCTTTTTTTTTCAGCTGGGAAATCGCCATCCCCATGACGATTTCCCAGCGTGTTTTTTGCAAATTTGCAAAAAAATACCAAGGGAAATCGCCACCCCCCATGGCGATTTCCCTTGGTATTTTTAGCAAAATTTGCTAAAAACATGAAGGGAAATCGCCATGGGGGTGGCGATTTCCCTTCACGTATATATTTTTTTTCAATTCTTAGGAAAATTTAAAAAACATGACTCAATAGTAAATTTATTGTGAAATGATATAACGAATAAAAGTTATTTGAAAAAAAGAAATGAATAATTAAAAATTATTATAAAAAATATTATAAAGACAAAATTACTCTTAATGAAAAAACTTATTTTTTTTTCTTTCATTAAGGAAATATTATTTTTTAAAAATTTTAATTGAAAATAAATTTAAAAAATAAAATATTTAAATAAAAAAAGTAAATAAAAAATTTAATTTTTTTTTAAAATTTAAAATTTTTATTTTCAGAATATTTATTTTTTAATTAAAAATTAAATTAAAAAATAAAAAAAAAGGGAAGAGAAGAGAAGGTTTTTTTATCAAGGATAATTTTGTCTTTACAATATCCTTTATAGAGGTGCTCATGGGACGGGCCGGGCCGCGGCCCGTATTTTTTTTCTTTTCTGCCCAGGCCCGCCCGTTTAAGCCCGAATCACTGTTCATTGGAATAAAAAAATAATTTTTTTATTTTTTTAATTAAAATTAAATAAAATAATATTATTATAATACAAATTTGCAAAAAAACACGCTGGGAAATCGCCATGGGGGATGGCGATTTCCCAGCTGAAAAAAAAAGGTCCGTATTTTGGGAAATAATCAAAAAGTAACGGTAATTTGGTAAATTTTTTTTTTTGGCTATATTGTAATAAAAAAGCCCACGCTTTCATGTCTTCTCTAAGGACGTGCCAAAAAAAATAAAAGAAAGCTGCAAAAATAAATCATATGGTCCGAGCGATTATTAATATTATAATATATATTATTTTTTAATAAATTTAAAATATTTTACTAATAAAATGAATTTTCGAATTTAAAAAATTGAAATGAGAATAAATAAATTTTTCATTATTCGAATATGAATACTTTTATTTCTTATATGTTAATATAACTTTTCTCAAAGTATTTTGTTAATCAAAACCACATTTTTCTTCATGTTATAGCAAATTGAACCTTGGATACAAATTAAGTTAGAATATTTGAGAAATTTGTCCTCACCATTTACAAGAAATGAACCTCTCTAAACAAATTTTTTTTAATCTATTTTTTCAAGACAAACTTAAAGCCTTTGCATGAAATTGATATGAACCATGCACATCCCTCATCCCCTTCTATTTTCATGCCAAAATCACATATGATACACCAATATTAACTTAAATTTCTATATAATATAAGCTAAATTTCTAGAACAAGTGACCAAGCATAAAAAAAAAGGAACTGAATCAACCGATCAGATTCGATTAATCGAAAATTAAAAAGCCGTTCTGTCCGATATAGTATATTTTTGCAAGTGATTAAAAAGAGAAATAACCACACAAAAAAAAAAAAAAGCAAAGAGAAAATAGAAAAGAGACTTACACATTCGCTTGAATTTCTCTTTCAGCTCAGTTTTGTGCTCACTATTTGTGATACGAAAATAGTAGTCAGGATATGCACTCTGATCAACACAATTTGGTGGAGTTGATGTGCCGATTGCCATGACGGTGGCCGGCCCTTCTGCACGTTGTGCCTTACGAACTTCCTCGACGGACACCATTCTTTTCTGTTCGAAGAAAACAACCCAAAGAGTTAGCAGCCGATGGCGGTGGTATTGGAGTAGCTGCTATGAGTGGTAGAAGGAAGTGTTACAACTTAAAGTTTGCAAAGAGTTTGGTCATATAAATAAGATTTAAGGCTAAGGAGCGGGTAGCTGAGAGTCACGTGCGTGATCCGATGCTTCTAGCCTTAAGGCTTAAAGCCCCCAAACCAACCACTACTTAAGATTGACTGGCAAAATTAATACTATATATATATATATTGCATAATATCATCTTTTTAGTAAGTAGGGAATTGGTTACACCAAATTCTTAGAAACGGTTAGGTATGGCCGTATGGCATTTAAATTTCAATTACTATTTTTATGTTCACAATTTTTTTTTTCTTCATTACTAATTCGTCATTATTTATATTTATGCATCTTATAATGACTTTTTTACTTATACTAGTGTTTAGACCTCGCATGTTTCGGTTGTAGATTATGCTAAACGTTGAGTAAGATGTTAAGAGTGTTATATTATGTCCATATCAAAATAAAAGTGTTTGTACAGTATATGGTTGAAACTAAGGAGACAGTATTAGAGTTCGATGTGCAAAAGTAAATAAAATATTGATCAGTGATTTAATATTCGGTTCGGATTTTTCATATTCGGTTCAGATAATAAAAAAGTTTATTTGATTAGTTTTCATTATTTTTTTATTTTATTTTTTATATATTTTATAAAATAAAATATTTTTATTTATAAATTTAAAATAATATTAAAAAATAAATTTTTTTAAATTTAAAAAATTGATATCAAACCGTGTTGAATTTGTGAAATTTGGTTAGAGGTCTATTAAAATTTTATGTTAATTAGATTTGATTTATAAAAAAAAATCAATTCATTAACCCAATTTTATTTTATTTTTTTAAATCAAATTGAGCCCATTTGAACAATTATCTATTATTATTCAAATATTTTAATTTTTACCAATAATTTATTAATACAATAATTTTTTATTCAATAATATAAAAAAAAATTAATATGATTTTATTTAAAAAAAAAAAAAAACCAATCATTATACAACACGTGACACAAAATTAAGAGTTATTTGAATATTGTCTCACACGAACATGACATGAAAAAATAATTAAAATACGACACGACAAAAAAAATGATCACAATATGAATACACGAATGTGTCAAAATTTATATAAAACAAACTTGACACAAAATTGAGAATTATTTGAATAATGCCAATTAAACCTGCAATTTCGAAAATGAAAACAACACCAAAAAATATCACTATCACAACATGAATGCACGGATGTGTCAAAATCTATCAACACGATACAAAAAAATAACGGGACACAAAATTGAGAGTTATTTGAATAGTGCTAATTAGACCTAACAATTTCGAACCCGGCATGAACACGAAAAAATAACTAAAATACAATACAACACTAAATAACACCAACACAATATAAATATGTTAAAATCTATACATAACGTGTCAAAAATTATATATATATATATGTAATTTATAGAATACGATTATAACAAAAAAAAATAATATAAATGCAACACGAATACTTAAATTTTCTATATATATATATTTTTTAAAGAATTACTTGACACGCAATTCAAGAGCTTCAAAAAAATTTATCCCTTCAACTGAAGGGATAACTTTCATTGTATTTAAAAGATTATGAGAAATTATCACGTATATTGACAATAAAATTATCAGATTCTATAAACAGATTTAGCAGGATGATTCATTCATCTTAAGGTATAGTAAATAAAAAAAAAAAATCATGTGATAGTTTTTTAAATTACTTATGACGTTAAAAAATTTCCAACGCCCATATGTAAAAAACAAACTCATTAACTATAAATATCTATTAGTCATAGATGGGAAGGAATCCTAGACTTCTAGTCTAACTATCAGGTGACTGGTTCCTTTCTTCTAAATTCCTTTTCTAGTTAAACCTATGATATTCAGATTCGAAAATGTATGTCAGATATGGATATGTGTTTAATACAGGTATACTAAATTTTTTTAAAATTTTTTCATATATTTAGAAGATCATACCCCATGTTTATGCCCGAATATGTGTCGGATACAAGTGTCGAACACGAGTACTTTAAAAATAAGGAAGACTCCGAATAACATAGGTTAAAACGGTTCCTTAAATGTACTCACTAGAAATCATGATTAGAGGTGTTTATTAATCATGTCGGGCCATGGCGTGGATTTTTTCCAAAATCTTTACCCAAGCACGGGCCAGCCAGTAAGCCTGAGTTATTGTTTAAAAAATATTAAAAAAATTACATTAATATTTTTATATTTTATAATTAAATTTAATTAAATAATTTAATAAATAGTAATTAGGGTCAGGCCTAGCCGAATTAAAAAAAGCTTACCTAGGCTCGAGCCAATACGAGTCGGGCCTATCGGGTCGGATGGATAACCTGGTCCTTAAAAATGTCTAATCATGATGAACATGGTTTGTTTAAAGAGAGAAACAGAGAAAGAGGACATGGAACAAAATGGAGAAAATCAAAAAAAGAAATTATATAGTTTGGATTTTCTTTATATTTTGGAATATCTGAGATTATGAGTTTTTCTTAAGTAATTTTGAATTTTTGGTGAACTGGAGATGGTTTTATTTGAAGAACTCTATTGGTATTTCATTGATTACGAGTTGTTTGTCTTGTGATTTGATAGTGATATCCTCATTATTTAGGGATTGGTTGCGTGGTGTTTTTGGAATGATGTTGAAGGTGTTTATTATATTTGGGACTTGGTTTTATTAATTATGCTCTTCTTTAATTGTTACGTTTTAATATAAGTTTGTTTCTATTTATTTTGATCTTCGATGTGGAGCTAATTGGGGTTGGAAGAGTTTGTATGTGAAGGTTGGATTTTTCAAGGCTGGTTGATTTTGAGTGATACGTGATTTGGGTTTGACTGGATTGGTCTCTTAAGGTTGCAAGTGATGAAATCTGATAGCGATAATTGACTAAAGTTTGGTCATATATGAGTTATCTCTTTAAGGTGTCCTGCCATTTTTTGGTGAGGCTATGGTTATTTATTTTTAATTTGATGGATGCTGTGAGATTTGGTTATTGCCTCATTGGTTTTCATTTTGTTTATTGGGGTGCAATATGAGGATCAATTTAGTATGATCTTGAAGACTCTTCTTACGATTTCTATAGGAGGTATTTGATTTCAAATTTAGTTTTTTTCTTGCGGCTGTTTCAAGAAGTATTTCATGGAGGAATGGCATGAATTTTCTGATTTGTTAACGAGGCTTGTTGGAAGAGCTGATAATGGATCTAATGGTGACAATTAATTTGCAAAGAGCTGTGCTAAAGTCACTAGATAGTTTCATTCCCAAATCAGAAAGTGATTCCTTTGAATATGCTGAGCTCGTTTCTAATAACCTTTGTTCTTATGAGCATAGCTATTACTACTTAAGACCTATTCAAGGCTTTAATGAGTTTTTCAATGAAGGCTCTTAGAGCAGAAGATGGTAGATGCAACTAATGTTTCTTCCTCAGTTGCAACAGTTGCTTCCTTAGTTGCAGCAGTTGCTAATGAAAGGTGAAGGCAATGAGAAAGATTATTTGTAAAAGTGAAAGCGCTCTATTGGTTCTTGACGGAGCAAAGACATTTTGATCTAGGGTAGCTTTGGTTCTTTATCTAATGTGGAATGAAGGCATCTGCTATAACTATGATTTTTTTGTGTGGATAAATTGTAAGTTTTATTATCCAAGAAGCAGCATTGCTGCTACAAACTGTTTACAAACATAGCAGCATAGCTGCTACAAAAGAACCATTTACAACATAGCAGGAAACAAACCATAACAACCAATTCTATCTAACAAACATATCAGAATTCAAGTTCCAGCCATTGCATAGCTCAACATTGATTGAATCAGCTGCAATACAACGTAGCCCCTTTAATCTTATGGAGACCGAATCCTTGATTCTTTCCAGCACCTTTGATGAGGGTTCTTCAATCTTCTTGAAGATTCTGTTGTTTCTTTCTCTCCACACTTCATATACAAATGCATTCCATGCCATTCTTAGAATTATAGTGATCAATGCTTTCCCCTTCAGATTCCTAGTAGCCCATTTCACTTCCTCTTCCCATCCTTTCACTCTCCTCTTGACCTTGGAGCTCAGAAGCACTTGCTGCCAAATAGATGCAGAGTAAGGGCATCCCAGATAGAGATGATCACGAGTTTCTTTCTCCTCTTTGCATAGAACACACAGTTCATCCACTGCAAGCCCCCATGATGCAATTCTCTCTTTTGTTGGCAGCCTGTTCAGTGCTGCCATCCAGGATATAATCGCATGTCTGGGAATGAGGTGTGGAGACCATACCAACCTATGCCATGCCACCTTTTCGGCTCTTGGTCTGAGTGCATTCCATACAGCTCTTACATCATATTTGTTTCCTGGAAATGGCCATCTGTTTCCTCCCTGCTGTGCTGGAAGTTGCTGAATCTTATGTCTTAATTTCATTAACTTCTTCCATGCCCAGCTGCTACTCTCAGGGACAGGGATTTGCCAGACATCCCTTCCCTTCAGCATATAAGCCTGGACCCAAGCAATCCACAATGATCCTGCTGATATTAGGATGGCCCATAGATTTCTCATCATACATGCCTGATTCCATGATATGGAATCTGTGAGTCCCAATCCCCCTTCAGCTTTTGGCATACAGATTTGCCTCCAGCTCACCCTAGCTCCCTTTGCTGATCCCTCCTTCCCTTTCCAGAAGAAACAAGCACATATCTGGGAGATCTTCTTCAGAACTTGCTTTGGCAAGATAAATTGCCTACACCAGTAGTTTTGAAGGCTAAAAAGCACCGATTGGATGAGTTGTAGCCTTCCTGCATAGGAGAGCCATTTCACTGCCCATCCATTGATTCTTGATAGGATTTTGCCCAGCAATGGCTCACAGTCCTTCTCTGTCAACCTCCTCGTCATCAACGGTACACCAAGGTACCTGACTGGAAGAGAGCCTAATTTGAATCCCGAGATTTCCTGGATAGAATCCAATTCAACTCTATGGATTCCTGAAGAAAAGATCTCTGTTTTCCCACTGTTAATCTGAAGCCCAGAAAAAGAGTAGAAAAGCTGCAGGGTGTGTTGAATTCCAATCACTGAGTCCAAACTTCCTTTGGAGAATATTAGGAGATCATCAGCAAAGCAAAGGTAGGTGAGGTTTATCCTTTTATACTTGGGATGAAAGGCAAAGATCCCATGCTTGACTGCTGCATCCAGCAATTTTGATAGCACATTCATGGCCAACACAAAAAGGTAAGGTGATAGTGGGTCACCTTGCCTGACTCCTTTGGCTCCTTTGAAGTACCCTGCCAGAACCCCATTGATGGAGATGGAGAATCTGGGAGTGGTGAGGCAGTTCCTGATCCAACATATAAACTTCTCAGGAAAATTTAAAGCTGCTAAGACAGCTAGGACAAAGTTCCAGCTAAGGGAATCAAAGGCCTTCTGTAGATCAATCTTGAGTGCACATCTAGGTGACAAAGAGGCCCTTCCATAACCTCTCACTAGCTCCTGGGCCAGCAACACATTGTCATTTATATACCTGCCCGGTATAAATGCACATTGGCTTTGGCTAACAATCGAAGGGAGCAACTGCTTAAGCCTATTGGCAAGAATTTTAGTGATGCACTTGTAGATCACTGAACAGCAAGCAATTGGTCTGAACTCTTTGATATTGCTTGGATTCTTACATTTAGGCACTAAGGTGATAATGGTTGCATTGAAAGCTGGCAGCAGGTTCCCAGTATCAAAAAATGATTGTATTGCTTCCAAGACATCATTCCCCACAATGGTCCATGTTTCCTGGAAGAATTTTGCTGTGTATCCATCTGGGCCAGGTGCCTTTTCACCGTTCTGTGAAAACATTGTGGCTTTGATCTCTTCTCTGGTGATTGGCCTTGTTAAGGATAATTTCTCCTCCTCAGCAACTGAAGCTTGAAGAAGCTCAGTTAAAATATTAGGAGGGCATCCAGTGACCCTAGTGTCAGCTGTGCCAATAAGGTTCTGAAAGAATCCAACAGCTTCATTGGAGATTTGCTGGAAAGTTTCCAATTTGTTTCCCTTGGCATCTGTGAGGGATCTTATGGAGTTACAACTTTGCTTTGCAGCCATCATCTTGTGGAAGAACCGAGTGTTTTGGTCTCCTTCTTGAATCCATCCTATTCTGGATTTTTGCCTGAAGTAGCTTTCTTCAGCAGCACTGAGCTCCTGGAACTCTTTAATCAAAATTGACTGTTGTGCTATTAGATCAGCTGTAGGATCAGATAACACTGCCAGCTGAACTGCTTCAAGTTCCTTTCGTTTTGCTGCTACCTTCAATGAGATCTCCCCATACTGATTAAAGTTGAACTTTCTAAGCACCTGCTTAAGCCTCTTGAGCTTTTGGTGAAGTTTGGACATGGGGGAACCCAAGACTTCCTCTCTCCAGGATTTCTCAACAATGGCCTTGAACTCAGGATGTCGAGTCCAGAAGTTAAAGAACTTAAATGGCTTAGGGAGGGAGACTCCTGCCTTGTTCAGATTTATAAGTGCAGCACAGTGATCTGACACCTCAGGGGGGATGAATTCCACATAGGAATTAGGGAAGAGGGGGAACCAATCTCCATTAACCAGAACTCTATCCAATTTCTTTGCCAAGTATGCCTCTTGGTGGTTTGACCATGTAAATGGAGGGCCAACATAAGCATGATCATCAATGGATAACTGATGCATGCAATTCTGGAACTCTCTAATATCAGATGTGATGGTCTGATTTCCATTGAATGTTGAGCTTTCTACAGGATGACTGACCACATTGAAATCCCCAGCAAGCAGCCATGGCTCATCAGATATAGAGCTCTGTAGGGATGTCAAGTGGGCCCATAACTTCCTCCTTTCAATACCTTCATTCTTCCCATAGATAGCAGTTAGATAGAACCTGCAATCAGTCTGAGAAATCTGGCAAGTAATGGACTGATCTGTTCTTTCCATCAACCCAAGATTTAAATGATCCTTCCAAAGCATCCATATTCTTCCATTGCATGCTTCAGTGTAATTTGTTAACATATGCCAGCCACTAAACCATTTGTCAATGATAGGTTGCATGTTGTGTTGCTTTACTCTTGTCTCCAGGAGACAAACCACTTCAATCTTCAGTAATTGTATCCTTCTATTGCATGCTTCAGTGTAATTTGTTAACATATGCCAGCCACTAAACCATTTGTCAATGATAGGTTGCATGTTGTGTTGCTTTACTCTTGTCTCCAGGAGACAAACCACTTCAATCTTCAGTAATTGTATCCTTCTAACCACTGCTTTCTGCTTCATAGGGCAATTTAGCCCTCGAACATTCCACACGAGAATGTTCAGGATTGGCTTGTTGAAGATTGACCTCCAGGAACAGGCACCCCTGTTCTCACTGGCTTCCTTCCCTTATCAAATGGCCCTTTCCTCCTATTTTTAAGGTTTTTCATCAAATCTGCTACCCCAGCTGCAGCTGCTCTTGGCTTTCTTGGGGAGTAACATATCTTACCTTCCTCTTTTGGTTCGGAGTCCTCTTCCAGTTGCATGTCTTCTTCATTTTCATCCGCTGATTCTAATGCTGGAAATCTATTTACTGAGCCTGCTCTTCCTTGAGGGGACTTCTTTGCCTCAGATCCCTTATCAAATACCTGATCATTTGCCCTCTCGACTGTTTCATTGTCAGTAGGAGCCACTTCTTTCCCCCTTCTCCTTTGTTCTTCCTCTTCCCTAATGGACTCAGTGAGATCCACTGGTCCTGCAATCACCGCAGGGGTTTCCTTCCTCTTAGGTATCCATACCTTTGCACTAGCCTTCTTAGGCATGACTGTGTAGGTCTTCTCAGAGTGCCCAAATGTACCACAATGGGTACATTTCTGAGGCATCCAGGGAATAACCACCGAGATAGATATTAGAGAGCCATCCTGCATCTCAACCTCTATAGTCTGTGGGATGTCAGTCTCTACATCTATTTCTACACAGACCTTAGCATAAGCTAATCTCTGTTTTCCAGCAGTAATTTTGTCCATATAGAGGGGATTTCCTACAGCGCTAGCAATGTAGCTTAGGCCTCTATAACTATGATTGGGTTGCAATAAGGTTGTTTTATTTTCTCAAGAAAGTTACAAAGTAATTTTCTAGCTTTTGAAAGATCGATTGATCAGTAAAGAGAAACATACAACTTCTTATGCTACTCTCTAGAGGATGATTTTCTTTGTGTTGTTGGTTATGATAGTTTTGCTATGTCTTATTGTTGTGGTGCAATTTCTTCACAATTATTCCAAAAGGCTTCTGTTGTAATTCCTTTGGTGTTTGATCCTTTTGTTTTGATTAAGAGGTTTTCGTCAGTTTGGTCATGATCTCGATGTGCTAGTTTTTGTAACTTTTTGGTTGCTTAATAAACTCTTTGGCTTAGCTGTTAGATATCATAGTATATATATTATTGTTTTGTGTCAAATACGAGTTATTATTGCTTAGTCTACTTGTGTTTATGATATTTTATATTTTTATGTAATTTGGTGTTTTTCACGAGTTTCTTTGAGTGATTTCAGATTACTAGGTTAAATCAAGAATTAAGGGCAAATCCAATTCAGTTCTAGTTCCGACACCTTTTGCCATATCAGCTATATCTGGAGTTTCACCAAAGAATTAAGGCTGAAATTTTGACAGTGCAAATTTAAGAGGCATATCTATCTTTTTCATGTTTTACACTTCTTGAAACGGAGTCGTTTTCCCTACCGAAATCAACCATCAAGTTGGCTGATGTGCAATGACGTCTGTGCTGACCTGTTTTGGTATTTTGACCATATCTTCCGATCCACATGAGCAAATGATCTGATTCCAACGGCTATAGATCCGTAACTGATAGGGGTATATTTTTCTAGAAGACCAATTGATCAGATCGAGCCTCCAACATTGACAAAATCGACCATCAAGCTGGCTGATCAGAATTGTCATACAATATGACGAAAATTGTTAGAAAAATGCACCCACCTATTATACCTACCTTTGAAATTTATAAAGCTTGTCTCTTGTCATTTAGCTCTCCAAAATGTGTATAAATAGAGGGCCTTGGATGAGCATTAAAGGGATATTGGTAGGATATTAGCCATTGTAATAAAATTCTCTAAGTTTTCTTCTTCTTTCCTTTCTCTAGTTTTCTTTTTTTATTTACTTATGCTTCTTACATTTCTTTTCATTTTATTCATATCTAGTATGTGTTGCTAATCATATTGTTAAGGTGATGAGGTGAAGCTTTTGGTAAATGCTAAGGTTAGTCTCTTAAACATGAGCTAAAATGAATCATCATTTATAAACACGCTTCCCTGTGGTTAGCAACACATACTAGATATGAATAAAATGAAAAGAAATGTAAGAAGCATAAGTAAATAAAAAAAGAAAACTAGAGAAAGGAAAGAAGAAGAAAACTTAGAGAATTTTATTACAATGGCTAATATCCTACCAATATCCCTTTAATGCTCATCCAAGGCCCTCTATTTATACACATTTTTTTTTCTTATATATTTATAAACTTATACTTACTGATACGCTTCCCTGTGGTTCGACCTCGGACACCCGAGAATTTATTACTTGAACATAACCTGCACTTGGGTTTACAACTCTTAATTGAGTCTCCATCAAGTTTTCTGCGCCGTTGCCGGGGAGGCAATACTAAGTATATAAGTTTATAAGTATATTTATTTTTATTGGCTGGTTATACCACCTAATTTTCTATATATTTATATTTATATTGTATATTAACTTTGTTTTATTTTTATTGGCTGGCTATACCGCATAATCTGTATATTAACTTTGTTTTATGCTTGTTTGACGACGTGATTTTAGATCTCGTCGTTTAGTTAGATTTTATTGTGAAACTTTTTCAGGTAATCTTTCTAATACAACTCCTACCATGGCTGACAATGAAAGTGTTCATGCTGAAGATGAGAACAGACAAGTACGCACCATGCGTGACTACTTGCAACCAACTCGAAGCTCATCACCCTCTTGTTTTATTTTTCCTCTCAATGCGAACAACTTTCGTTTTAAACCAGGTATGATAGCTTTGCTTCCAAATTTCCATGGGTTAGAATCGGAAAGTGCTTACTCGTTTCTAAAAGACTTCGAAGATGTATGTGTCACCTTTAATGACCAACAATGTACAAATGAAATTGTCAAGCTGAAATTATTTCCTTTTTCTTTAAAAGATAAAGCAAAAATTTGGCTTCATAATTTAAAACCAAGGTCAATTGGCACATGGCAAGAATTACAAACTGAGTTTCTAAAGAAATTTTTCCCAGCACATAAAACTACTGCTTTGAAAAGACAGATTCAAAATTTCAATCAAAATCAAAATGAAGCATTTTTTCAGTGCTGGGAGCGTTTTAAAGATTTGTTAAGTTCTTGTCCACATCATGGTTTTGAAAAATGGCGTCTTATTAGTTTCTTTTATGAAAGTTTAACTCCCGAAACTAAACAATTTGTTGAAACAATGTGTAACGGTGAGTTTCTAGAAAAAGAACCTGAAGAAGCCTTTGACTACCTAGACCATTTGGCAGATAACTCTCAAGCCTGGCACACAGATAATTCCTCTGAAAGTTCCAATAGATCTAATCTTGTTTCTAACAGAGGTAAATATCATTTTAGTCAAGAAGATGAGATAAAAGCTAAAGTAGCTAATTTGGCTAGAAAGATTGAAGCCATGGAACTTAGAGAAGTAAAAGAAGTCAAAACGGTTAAAAATGAAGAAAGTTGTGGAATTTGTGAAATCATGGGACACCCCACTTCTGAATGTCCAAACATCCCCATTCTTAAAGAAGCGTTGCATGATCAAGTAAATTCCATAAACACATTTAAAAAGCCTTTTCCTTCTCCTTACTCTGAAACGTATAACCCTGAATGGAGAAATCATCCCAACTTCAGTTGGCGGAATAATAATCATGTTCAGGTACCACGATCTCAAAAGTCGGGCAACACTTTTTCCTATCAACCTTCACGTGTACAAACCTTGGAAGAGACATTGCAAGCATTCATGCAAACACAAGCAAA
This sequence comes from Fremontodendron californicum, assembly GCA_030761205.1. NCBI lineage: Eukaryota > Viridiplantae > Streptophyta > Magnoliopsida > Malvales > Malvaceae > Fremontodendron > Fremontodendron californicum. Next base: position 15,913,120 of record JAULJL010000023.1, read on the forward strand.
TATGAATAACCAAACTTCACAGGACATCAATGAGATCAAAAACACCTTGTCCACATTGACAGCTTCATTACGCACTCAAGAAAAAGGTAAGTTTCCTGCTCAACCTCAGCCTAACCCTTCTACTCAATGTTTTGTTTCTTGCTCCAATGAAACTCAACAGGAAAATGCCAGTTCTATCACAACTCTTCGAAGTGGAAAGGCAATTGACAAAAACATTCCATCAAAAGACCAAGATCCTCCTTCCCCTCCGAAAAGTAATGGTAAGGATGATGGTAAGTCTGAACTTCTTGAAAATTTGGACAAAGAAAAAGGTATGCATCCTGCTCATTTTCCTCAAAGGTTGCAAACAATAAAGAATTTGAATCAAAATGCAGAAATTTATGAACTTTTCAAACAAGTTAAGATTAACATTCCTTTATTGGATGCAATCAAACAAGTTCCATCTTATGCTAAATTTTTGAAGGACATGTGCACAGTTAAAAGGAAACATAATGTACAAAAGAAAGCATTTCTGACGGAAAGTGTGAGCTCAATCATTCAGCACCTTACTCCACCAAAATTCAAAGATCCTGGATGTCCAACAATCTCATGCATCATTGGAAACACTAGAATAGAACGTGCATTGCTTGATCTTGGTGCTAGTGTTAATCTTTTGCCTTTTTCTGTTTATCAACAGTTAGGTTTAGGTGAACTCAAGGTAACACCTGTTACACTTCAACTAGCTGATCATTCTGTAAAAATTCCTCGAGGGATAGTTGAAGATGTTTTGGTTCAAATTGATAATTTTTACTTCCCTGTTGATTTTATTGTTTTGGACACACATCCTGTTTCAAATCCAAATGTTCAAATTCCTGTTATATTAGGCCGTTCATTTCTTGCAACTTCTAATGCTCTGATAAATTGCAGGAATGGTATTTTGAACATTTCTTTTGGAAATATGACTTTAGAATTAAATGTGTTCAACATTTGCAAGCAACCTGGTGATGATTCAGAAGTACATGAAGTGGATTTCATTGAAGAACTTGTTCATGAACATCTCACCACTACCACATTCCATGATCCTTTAGAAGCTTATTTAATTGAATGTGAGTTTGATAATGCTTCAGAAATTTCACACACTAATTCTTTGTTAAATTCCTTTCAGGATAAGCATCGTTGGAAACAAAAGTTTGAGGAACTCCCATCACTCACAAATGTCACTGTACCATCAACTATTGAACCGTCCAAGCTGGATTTAAAACCATTGCCATCCGAGCTAAAATATTCCTTTTTGGGAAAAATTCCTTCTCAATGGAGCCCCCAAGATAAAAGGAAGTTTCTGAATGAGGTAAAGAAGTTCTACTGGGATGACCCTTACTTGTTCAAATATTGTCCTGATCAAATTTTTCGAAGATGCATTCCCGACAATGAGGTAAGTAGTGTAATTAAGTTTTGTCATTCCGAGGCATGTGGTGGTCATTTTTCATCAAAGAAAATTGCTGCAAAAATTTTACAGTGTGGATTTTACTGGCCAACTTTATTCAAAGATGCATATGAGAATTCTAAAATTCATAAAGAAAGAACTAAAGCCTTTCATGACAAGTTAATTTCAAGAAAAACATTTGATGTTGGGCAAAAAGTTCTACTTTATAATTCTAGACTTCACATATTTCCTGGTAAGTTGAGATCAAGATGGATTGGCCCATTTGTGGTTAAGCATGTGTATCATTATGGAGCAGTTGACATTGAGAATCCTCAAAATGGTAACGTATTCAAGGTAAATGGACAAAGACTCAAACTCTTTTTGGAAAATCATGTTACTCAAGAAGAGGTTGTTTTTCTTTCTGATCCTTGTTTTGAAAATAGCTAGATGTAAATATAATTTTTACTAATCTTCAAAAAAAAATACATTTTTTTTAACCCCGGTTAAATGGCGGATAACGGTACTCCGTGATTATTTAAGTCGGTTCCATCAGCTACCCAGAAAACTGATATTGTATATAAATTTCTCTTTCAATTTCTCTTTCATTTTTTTTATTTTTTTTTTTCAGGATGGATGATATTCTCAAAAGATTGCAGAAACGATTCCCTCCTTTTCCTCGAAATATTTTACTAAAGCTTTACCAAGTTCGATTTGAAAGATTAAGAATGCTTATGCACAAAGGGATTCCTGAAGACATACGTTGGATAATTGAAGCCAAGGTACGTGAAGATGAATATCTTCCTGTTTTGCATTTACCAGGTACAGGTAGAAGCACTTTTGCAAAGAAGCGACGAGCAAAGCGCATGAGTTCAAATTGCCACAAATGTGCACGATGGACGTGTAACGGTAAATGTCGTTCTATTGGGATTCCGTCCTCTAATCGAGATGATAAAATTGAATTCATTAAGGATGGACTGAGTAAGGAGAATTTGGGTAATATCCAACTTTCTCTTGAAACGCATCCTAGTGGAGACGTACAAAGAGAAATTCTTGATTTATGGCCGCAATTCCAAAGGGAATGGCAACATCTTGGGAATCTGATGTTAAAAGACCCTGTTTGCCAGCTTGTAAGAAAACTGGATGGGAAGCATATCCTCGACTCATAGAAGGCGTTTAAGCCGTTTCTGGATGTAAAACCAGAGGAAGATGTGAGCCACAATCACAACTACAATAAATGACTTCTCAGCTTTTGGTTTGATTTGCAATAACTTCATTTCAGTTTAATTACGTGTTGTTCGATTTGTGTAATTATTCTCGTTTTTTTTTTGTTTTGCATTGGTCTTTTACGGTTGATTTTTCTTCTCTTTTTGATTTTCTTCCTGAAATCACGCAAAAATCTTTTGTTAGGTTAACATTTTCTTCTGACAGGTCAAATACACTTTCGGCGACATTATTACTCTTGTCTGATTCACTACTCAGTCCTCTATATATTACACCATGTACTCATTCTCTTTCAGGCACTTGAAAAAAAAATGGAAAGTACTTCGTCCCAGCGCATTAAAAAAATTTGTGTCTTTGGAGGTGCTTATCCAGGGAAAAATAACATATTCGCTGATGAAGCCATAAGAGTTGGAGTAATACTTGCCCAACAAAAGATCCAGTTGATTTATGGAGGCGGTAGTACGGGTTTAATGGGAGCAGTCGCTACAGCAGCACACGCCGGAGGAAGTCCAGTTCTAGGAATCGTGCCACAACTATTCACAGGTTTTTGTGGACCTACCGTGGGTAAGGAAATACAAGTCTGGAGTATCCCTGAACGGATGACAATCATGTACCATTCTGCCGATGCATTCATTGCTTTACCAGGATATCTGGGTACATTGGAAGAAATAGTTTGCGTGGCTTCTTGGTCATCTTTGGTCACAAATAAGAAACCCATTGGTTTGCTTAATATTAATGGTTATTTTAGTAATTTGCTTTCATATTTAGATAATGCTGTGGATAATGGATTCATGTTTTCAGAGGCAAGGAGAACCATATTTTCTGCTACAACCATTGAAGATTTACTCAAAAAGCTCCAAGCTTATGAGTATTTATCTGCTACGGTTGTTTCGCAAACGCTCGGAAAAAGAAAAAGAGATATGGACGAGCAAGCAGTGGATTGCACTCTGTCTTTGTGACATTATCTAACATTTTGTTTGTTGTGTCTCAGTTATAATAAGTGGTTAGCAACCTCTGCAGGTAATATCTCCTAAATTCTACCTTTAGTAGGGGGTAAGGGACATATTTTGCTAATTTAAAAAAAAAAAAAAGTTTGTTGTGTTTTAAGCAATTTAGAAGTATTCATTCTGAACAAGGTCTGAGTAAGGGAGACTTGAGACATACCTTGTCAATTTGATTTTAATCTTTTTATGTTTACTTGTTAATTTTTGTTTAGTATTTTAGGATTAATTAGGTTGTATGAGTTTGTTTTGTTTTGAGTCTTAGTTATTCCTATTCTTATGTTATTAGTTCTTTTCTCTTACACATGATTCTTTCATTTGGGTTAATAGACTTACATTGAGGACAATGTAAGAATTAAGTGTGGGGGGAACGATTTAGGATTTCTTTTATTTTTGTCTACTATTTTTTTTTTATGAGTCTTTATTATTATTATTATTATTATTATTTTAATGTGTTCTAGTTCCTTTTTAATACAATGATGAGATATGAATTGCATAAGTCTAAAACAGATTTATTAGTGAGAAGATTTTCATGAGAATTGAGCTTGATGTCAACCTTTTTATGAGCCAATGCTAATATGATATGTTGATTGAGAAAGAAGCATGTTTAGACTTAATCTGACTTGTATAATCATCATTGTGAGTTTTTGAGCCTATAATGATTGATTCATTATACAAATCAATCTAATTTCTTTCTTGAGTGCTCTTATGATTACATGATTCTCTAGAACTTGCTTTAAACCGTTTGAGACTATATTGATACATGTGACAACATGAATATGATAGAGGCATTAGGATTATAACCAGAGCCAAACAGTCATCCATTATTAATGTTCTAAGAGAGATCCCCACTAGTGAGCCAATTTGAGCCTACATTAAATATGCTATTTTATTGGTAACCAGAACTTACATCTAGCCTAAATATACTTATATCCTTACCCTTGTTCTAAAGATGGATTATATATTTTGAGACATATTGCAAAAACAAGGGATACTTTTTGAAAATTTGGGTTAGAACGAAAGATAAGTGTGGGGGAGGAGAGAGGCAAAAGTCAAGAGAAAAAGAAAGGGATCATTGTCAAATGCATTCCCATATTTAAAAAAAAAAAAAAATCTTCTCTTGAACTTCTAGTTAAAGTAAAGAAAAAGATGTTACAAAGTTGGTTAGAATGAAGCAAAGGCTCAACATGAATATTTAGCCTATGTTATTATGTGCTTTATAAGAGTTTTGAGAAGTTTTATTCGTATGATCTTATTATGTCTCTAAACTCTATGAACTCTTTGGAACCTTTGTGATATCTTTATCCTTTTGTTCTTTAACCACATTATAACCCTTTGGCCCCATTACAACCTTGAATAAAGACCTCTTGATTTATGAAGTTGTATGATCTAAATAGTGGAGAATAGGTGGACAAGCAAGCATATGGTAGAACTGTTTTCATGAGATTGATTGAGTGTAAACACTTTACCACTACTTTAAAGAGTGAAAATCATGAGAGTATAGTGAGAAGTTGAGATTAAGTTGAATATGCACTATTTTGATTGAAATATGTTATGTTAATATTGGCTTAACTCATTTATTTACATTCAAGCATGAATTTTTGTGAAATTCTTTGAGCTATTGATTAGTTTATAAGACTTGTTCAAAGATTGTCTCTAATTTATATTGAAAGGATTAGGAGTAAATATTTTTAGTGTATGTAGTTTACTTATATTTTAGTTTTTCAATGTTTGTGGGTATCGTTCTAGCAAACCCTGCCACCGTGATTTCCTACGAAAATGGATTAGATTAGATTTTCTTATTTTATTTTTATTGAGTCGTTGCTAGGGACTAGCAACAATCTAAGTGTGGGGGTGTGATAACTCGTATAATTATATAGTTTTTAGTTATGTTTTATTATTGTTTTGTGTCAAATACGAGTTATTATTGCTTAGTCTACTTGTGTTTATGATATTTTATATTTTTATGTAATTTGGTGTTTTTCACGAGTTTCTTTGAGTGATTTCAGATTACTAGGTTAAATCAAGAATTAAGGGCAAATCCAATTCAGTTCTAGTTCCGACACATTTTCCCATATCAGCTATATCTGGAGTTTCACCAAAGCATTAAGGCTGAAATTTTGACAGTGCAAATTTAAGAGGCATATATATCTTTTTCATGTTTTACACTTCTTGAAACGGAGTCGTTTTCCCTACCGAAATCAACCATCAAGTTGGCTGATGTGCAATGACGTCTGTGCTGACCTGTTTTGGTATTTTGACCATATCTTCCGATCCACATGAGCAAATGATCTGATTCCAACGGCTATGGATCCGTAACTGATAGGGGTATATTTTTCTATAAGACCAATTGATCAGATCGAGCCTCCAACATTGACAAAATCGACCATCAATCTGGCTGATCAGAATTGTCATACAATATGACGAAAATTGTTAGAAAAATGCACCCACCTATTATACCTACCTTTGAAATTTATAAAGCTTGTCTCTTGTCATTTAGCTCTCCAAAATGTGTATAAATAGAGGGCCTTGGATGAGCATTAAAGGGATATTGGTAGGATATTAGCCATTGTAATAAAATTCTCTAAGTTTTCTTCTTCTTTCCTTTCTCTAGTTTTCTTTTTTTATTTACTTATGCTTCTTACATTTCTTTTCATTTTATTCATATCTAGTATGTGTTGCTAATCATATTGTTAAGGTGATGAGGTGAAGCTTTTGGTAAATGCTAAGGTTAGTCTCTTAAACATGAGCTAAAATGAATCATCATTTATAAACACTAGTATAGATAATATTTTCTTTTGGTTTAAAATCATACTTGCAAAGTAGGGATCTTGATTCATTATTGACAATGAAAATGGCACAGTAAATGCTTGGTTTCATAACCTTGATTTGTTGTAGACATATACCTTGGCATAAGGAATGCTTGGACTCTTTTTGTGAGTTTTGAGGACACCAAATGAACATAATATCATATGCTATGGACGTTGGACAATTTGGACTGAATTGCTAAACCTTCCGATTGGAATCTCCCTTATGTGTGAATTTCAATTGTGTAATAAAACAAGATTAATCTTAGCATAACACCAAGAGTGGATTCTCTAACCTCAACATCTTTTCTTATTGTTTTTATATCTTGTTTAATTTCTTTTATTTTATTTTGTTTATTTTGTTCTCTAATATCTTATTTATCTTGTTTTGTTGTTGATTCCCTAATATCTTGTTTACTTTATTTTTCTTATATATTTATAAACTTAAACTTACTAATACGCTTCCCTGTGGTTCGACCTCGGACACCCGAGAATTTATTACTTGAACATAACCTGCACTTGGGTTTACAACTCTTAATTGAGTCTCCATCACCGCCGTCGAGCCGGGCTGGGTTGGGTCGGGTCGGGTTTGGGTCAATAAATAAATTTTTACTGCCCAACCGGATTATTTTTTGTCCAAACCGAACCAGCTCAACACCAAGCAGCCAAACCAGCTCAAATCCAACCAACTTTATGTCCGAATAATTCTTCTTCTAGAATGTGTTTGTTCGGTTCTTTACCTTTTTCTGTTGAGTCTTGTCTGTTGGATTGAACCGGTTCATTGGAAGAGTCTTGTCTTTTGACCGAACCGGTTCTTGTCCAACAGATATGTCTGACCGAACAGACTTCTCTGTATCTATAAATAGGGTGTTTCTATCTGTCACTAATCACTTATTCACCGAAAATATTCTTGCTTCCTGAGAGAGAGACTTCAACATTCTTCAGTTCGCTGTGTTGCATCCGGGTGTGCTCTCATTTGCAACGTATATCGAGGAAACCTGGGAGACGATTTGCATCGATTTTGTAAGCACCTTAGACAGGCAAAAAACGTCTTAAGGTTAAAAGGTCCAACCTTGACTCGATATTGATTTTTTCAAATCAATTACTGTAAGTGTCCTTGTTCCTTTTTACATATTTGTTCTAATCTGCTTCTATATATATATAGATCAAGTTCTTCTTTTATTTTCTATTTATATTTTCACAGTATATAGCATTTTGCGTTATATTTCGTTCAATATTCTTAAGACGTTTTTCTTTTCTTCTGTTATATACTGTGTTTGAATATTTATATTCGGATATATTGTTACAGTGTTTGAATTTGTCTTTATATTACTTACTCACTTCATTGTTTAAGTTTTATAATATTTACTTATTTCGTTACTGCATGTACTATATCGGTTTAGATATTGGATGTGAGATTTTGCATATATTTGTTTAGTACTGTTTGTAACATTGTGATGATTCGGTAATTGTGCATCTTTGGTTTTATCATATTTGTTAAGCATATTTTATATTCTGTTTGTTGAATATATATTATGATTGGTGCTTTTATTGTTATTGATTGTTATAATATATTTATATCAATTGTTTTGATCTGTTTTATTTCATACTGTTTGCTTTTATAATATATATATATTATTTGCCATTGTTCACGTGATTAGTTTCGGTTTTTTCCTTTCTTTTCACTGTTTCTTTATATATATATTATATTAGTTTGCTTTTGTTCTTACATCTGCTACTGTTTCTTTTTTTTAAAAAAAAAAAAAAAATTGGTGGCGTCATTACTTTTTTGATATTGTCATTCATTGCTTTTGTTGTTAACCTTCATGTTATATATATGTTTATATATATTTATATTTATATTTATATTTATATATATAACAAACTGTTTTGCATGAATTTAACAGTTATGCTCGCCAACTGTTGGAATCGTTTATAGACCGACTTATGCATTTTGTTTGTTTTGTTGTGATTGACCGGGACTTCTTTTATATGCATATACTGGCACCATTATATTGTTTAATGTTATAATATTTATTTATATTATAACATATATATATATATATGTGCAATATATATTTAGATTCATCTTTGAAATTTATATATTGTTTAGTAATATATTGTTTACTGTGTGTTAATCTTATTTCTATTTTTTATATATATATTTATATAATATTCTTTTTGTTTGTTGTTTATATTATATATATATATATATATATTGTTTGAATATATATAGTATATTCTTTTTTGTTTATTATATATATATATATTACTTTTTAGTATATTTGTATATTTTGTATACAAGTTGATCCTATTATTCTTGAATAATAGATGGCCGAAACATCTACCGGTATTGCTAGAGCGCCCGTAGCGCCACAACCTCTACATGTAACACATGGTGAGAAACCCGAGAAGTTCAATGGTCAGGACTTCAAACGATGGCAGCAAAAGATGCTGTTCTATTTGACCACCCTCAATCTAGCCAAGTTCTTACGGGAGGAGGCCCCGACTTTGAACGAGGGAGAGACCGATACTACAATGGTAGCATCGGTTGATGCATGGAAGCATTCTGACTTTCTATGCAAGAACTACATCCTCAATGGTTTGGACAACACGTTATACAACGTGTATAGTCCGATAAAGACAGCGAAAGAGCTGTGGGAGTCCTTGGAAAGGAAATATAGAACCGAGGATGCCGGCACAAAGAAATTTGTGGTTGGCCGGTTTCTAGATTTTAAAATGGTGGACTCGAAAACCATTATCAGTCAAGTTCAAGAGTTTCAATTGATTCTCCATGAGATATTTGCCGAGGGAATGACTCTTAGTGAATCATTCGAAACGGCAACTTTGATAGAGAAACTCCCTCCTTCGTGGAAGGATTTCAAGAACTATCTAAAGCACAAACGTAAGGAGATGTCTTTAGAGGACTTGATTGTTAGATTGAGAATCGAGGAGGATAATCGTAGTTCAGAGAAGAGGGTCATGGTCCAGACCATGGAAGCCAAAGCGAATGTTGTTGAACGTTCGAAAAAGACCAACAAGAGGAAATTCGTTGGTTCAAGTTCTTCCCAAGCAAAGAAGGGAACGGATTTTAGAAAGTTCACGGGAAATTGTTTCAACTGCAACAAGCCCGGACACCGTGCAAAGGACTGCCAACAGAACAAGAGGAAGAAAGCTCAAGCCAACCTAGTTGATGATTTTGAGCTTGCTGCTGTTGTTTCACAAGTAAACTTGGTGGAAAACCCTAAGACTTGGTGGGTTGATACCGGGGCCACTTGTCACGTATGTTCTGAAAGGAAGAGTTTTTCCGAATATAAAGAAGCTGCTAATGATGAGCAACTATATATGGGAAACTCTACGGCTTGCAAGGTACGAGGCCATGGAAAGGTGGTACTCAAGATGACCTCCGGGAAGCAACTCACATTGAACAATGTTGTTCATGCTCCCGAAATCCGAAAGAATTTGGTTTCCGGCTCTTTATTGAGCAAGAATGGGTTTAGGCTCGTTTTCGAGTCTGATAAATTTGTACTCACCAAGAGTGGGATATTTGTGGGAAGGGGATATCTTTGTGATGGGCTTTTTAAGCTCAATGTTATGACAATTGTACCCAAGAATAAGATTATTAATAATAATATTTCTTCTGTTTACTTGGTTGAGTCCCCTACTTTATGTCATGGTAGATTAGGTCATGTAAATTACAAGACCTTGCAGAAAATCAGCAATTTGGATTTGCTTTCGAAATTTGTCATTGACAAGAATCACAAATGTGAAATTTGTGTAGAATCCAAATTAGCTAAGGCTCATTTCTATTCAATAGAAAGAAGTAGTGAACCTCTAGAGTTAATTCACACTGATATTTGTGATTTAAAATTTGTGCAAACTAGAGGTGGTAAAAAGTATTTTATTACTTTTATAGATGATAGCACACGATATTGTTACGTCTATTTGCTAAAAAGCAAAGACGATGCCTTGGAAGCATTTAAGCTCTTTAAGAATGAGGTTGAAAATCAACTAAGCAAGAAAATAAAGAAAATAAGGAGTGATAGAGGTGGTGAATATGATTCATTTTTTAATGAATTCTGTTCGGAAAATGGAATTATCCATCAAACCACTGCTCCTTATTCACCTCAACAAAATGGTATTGCAGAACGCAAGAACCGAACGTTGAAAGAAATGATGAACGCTTTGTTGATAAGTTCAGGATTACCTCAGAACTTGTGGGGGGAAGCTATCTTATCAGCTAATTATATTTTAAATAAAATACCCCATAAGAAATTAGACAAGACACCGTATGAATTGTGGAAGGGTCTAAGACCAAACTACAATTACATGAAAGTGTGGGGGTGTCTTGTGAAGGTAGCCGTTCCTCCACCTATATTGACATATAGGACCTAAAACTATTGATTGCGTATTCATTGGATATGCAAACAATAGTGCTGCTTACCGTTTTCTTGTATTTAAGTCGAACATTCCCGATATTCATATCAATACGATAATGGAATCAAGGAATGCTTCGTTCTTTGAAGATGTTCTTCCTTATAAGGAAAAACAAGAAAACAAGACTGCAAAGAGAACTCATGAGTCCTCGAGTAGTAATCCACATATGGATGAAGAGGAACAAGAGGAACCTAGAAGGAGCAAACGAGCTAAAGTACCGACTACTTATGGTCCAGATTTTCTAACATATTTGTTAGAAAATGAACCTCAAACTTTTAGCGAGGCTATGTCATCTCCAGAAACACAATTCTGGAAAGAGGCCGTTAACAATGAAATAGAATCCATCATGCAAAATCATACATGGGAACTGGTGGATCTTCCTCAAGGGCATAAGCCTTTAGGATCCAAATGGATTTTTAAGAGGAAGATGAAAGCAGATGGAACGATTGATAAATATAAAGCCCGGCTTGTAATAAAAGGATACAGGCAAAAGGAAGGGCTCGATTATTTTGATACGTATTCACCAGTTACAAGAATAACATCTATTCGAATGTTAATTGCTATAACAACTCTTAACAATCTCGTTATACACAAAATGGATGTTAAGACAGCTTTCCTAAATGGAGATTTAGACGAAGAAATCTATATGGAACAACCCGAAGGGTTCAAAGTTCCGGGACAGGAAAGGAAGGTCTGTAGACTTGTTAAATCATTATATGGTTTAAAACAAGCTCCTAAACAATGGCATCAAAAATTTGACAATACAATGTTGTCAAATGGTTTTCGTATTAATGAATATGATAAGTGCGTTTACGTAAAAGATACGAATAAGGGATATGTCATTGTATGTCTATACGTAGACGATATGTTGATCTTAGGCAGTAACAATGAGATCATAAAAGCTACCAAAACTTGGTTGACCAGTAAGTTTGATATGAAAGATATGGGTGTAGCTGATATGGTTTTAGGAATTAAAATTTCTAAAACACAAGATGGCTTGATAATATCTCAAGATCATTATGTAAATAATATTCTTGAGAAATTCAGTAAGAACGATACCAATATAGCCAAAACACCCGTAGATGTTCATTTACATCAAAAGAAAAATACTGGTGACGCAATATCTCAATTAGAATATTCGTGAATAATTGGTAGTCTTATGTATCTTATGAAATGCACAAGACCAGATATAGCTTACTCAGTTAGCAAACTGAGTAGATTTACTAGTAATCCTGGAGAGGATCACTGGAAGGCCATTATGAGGGTACTTAGATATTTGAGATACACCTCAAGTTATGGACTGCACTATACAAGATATCCAGCTGTACTTGAAGGGTACACTGATGCAAACTGGATATCCGATACTAAAGATTCTAAATCTACTAGCGGATTTATCTTTACTATTGGAGGAGCTGCAGTGTCATGGAAATCTTCTAAACAAACATGTATTGCCAGATCCACTATGGAATCTGAGTTTATAGCTTTAGATAAAGCTGGAGAAGAAGCAGAATGGCTTCGGAATTTTTTAGAAGATATTCCATGTTGGCCGAAACCTGTGCTGGCAATAAGTATACATTGCGATAGCCAATCTGCAATTGGTAGGGCACAGAGTAGTTTATATAACGGTAAATCTCGACACATTCGTCGAAGACACAATACCGTTAGACAGTTGCTCTAAAATGGAATTATCTCTATTGATTATGTAAAATCAAAGGATAATATTGCGGATCCGCTTACTAAAGGTTTAACGAGAGAGCAAGTAAATACATCATCGAGGGGAATGGGTCTTAAGCCTATAAATTAAAGTTACATAGTGGAAACCCAACCTAGCTGACTGGAGATCCCAAGATCTTGGTTCAAAAGGGACAACTAAATTATGTAACTGTGTGTAAGCATTAAAAGAGTTAAACACTCTTATCCATTCCTATGATGATTTAGTGCTGCCTGCAAGGTAGGGTAAGCTATGCTTTTAATGATTCTTATAGCTTGATAAATAATCAAGTGGGGTATTGCAGGATACTCTTAATGAGCAATCACCTATTATGAGTAAGAAACGTGGCCACTTCTATGAGAATTTATCAGGCTAAATCCTCTAGAGTACTCATAAGAAACCAGGAAGTGTCCGAGGCCAAAATGGACACAACCGTGAGAACCGAAGATGTTCGAAGGGGAATTGTGTGATAATTATTGTCTTGGTTTACACTAAAGGCTGAATAGTTCAAGACATCATGTTCACTAGTTAGCCGAGTAAATCCGATAGTTATTCACTATGGAGGGTTCAAAGCCAAAAGCTACCTATCTTGATGCAATTACTCTTCAAAGAAAGTCTCTCTCGTACTCCGAGTCAGTTTGTCGTTTTATTCAGACAATTTCCATTCATGTGGGGGATTGTTAGATATCATAGTATATATATTAAGTATGTATATATATATACGAAATACGTATTCTAATACGTAGGTTATCGTACACAAATGATATCAAAGTGAATGAGAAATTAGTCTCATTATTTACCCATTTGAAGAGAAAGGAAAGTTGGTTGAAGGTATGTGTGGTAGTCAATCCCACATAGGACTAAGAATGACTTTAGCTTATAGTTTATATAAGCTAGAGTGTCATGATGGGTTGGGCCCCAAGGGGCACCCAAGTTTTTGTGGAGGGTGAGGACCTACACAACTTGGGCTAGACCACACGCGCGCGCCGCCGCCGTCGAGCCGAGCCGGGCTGGGCTGGGCTAGGTTGGGTTGGATCGGGTTTGGGTTTGGGTCAGTAAATAATTTTTTACTGCCCAACCGGATTATTTTTTGTCCAAACCGAACCAGCTCAACACCAAGCAGCCAAACCAGCTAAAATCCAACCAGCTTTATGTCCAAATAATTCTTCTTCTAGAATGTGTCTGTTCAGTTCGTTGCCTTTTTCTGTTGAGTATTGTCTGTTGGATTGAACCGGTTCATTGGAAGAGTCTTGTCTTTTGACCGAACCGGTTCCTGTCCAACAGATATGTCTGACCGAACAGACTTCTCTGTATCTATAAATAGGGTGTTTCTATCTGTCACTAATCACTCATTCACCGAAAATATTCTTGCTTCCTGAGAGAGGGACTTCAACATTCTTCAGTTCGCTGTGTTGCATCCGGGTGTGCTCTCATTTGCAACGTATATCGAGGAAACCTGGGAGACGATTTGCATCGATACTGTAAGCACCTTAGACAGGCAAAAAACGTCTTAAGGTTAAAAGGTCCAACCTTGACTCGATATTGATTTTTTCAAATCAATTACTGTAAGTGTCCTTGTTCGTTTTTACATATTTGTTCTAATCTGCTTCTATATATATATATATATATAGATCAAGTTCTTCTTTTATTTTCTATTTATATTTTCACAGTATATAGCATTTTGCGTTATATTTCGTTCAACATTAGCAACAAAACAAAAAAAAAAAACTTTTTGAGTGCTTTTTATAATCTAAATTTTTATTTGTATTATGCGTTCAATAAAGATTTTTTTTCTATGTTTCTTTCCCATGTGGTAATGTAAATTATAGCATAGGCAAGGTAGGTAATGATGAAATGGTAACTTATTATTGTCACAATATAATTTGGTTCAGGAATTCCATAGGCTTTAAGCTTCCAGTCCACAACACACTCATAGCATTAGAGACTTTGACTCTCTCACAATAACTATACAAATTCAAACGAAATAAAATAAAATAAAATAAAAATGCGAGGGAAATGGAACCAGATGAAATGATGATGATGCAGGGCAGGGCCATTTTTAGAGTTTAGAATCTCTTTAAGTTGAGATACTATGGAGCACCACGGTCTCAACTGTGAGCCCAGGTCCGAACCCAAACAAGACTCCCCACTCGAGCCATTCTCCTATGGTCTGAAGCCCATCTTCTCTTGATTTCTTCCTCATCTCATCCAATATGAATAAGACACAAGCACTTGACATGTTGCCATACTCTGAAAGAACGTGCCTTGTGGCTCGTAGCTTTTCAAGCTTCAAGGCTAACTTGGCTTCTTCCTGGTCTAATATTGCTGGCCCACCTAGGTGAGCAATCCAGAAAAGGGAGTTCCAGTCAGAGATGCCCTATGGCTGGAATGCCTCAACTAGTCTCTTTTCAATATTCTTAAAAATAAGCCTTGAAACATCTTTGAGGAGATGAAATGTCAGCCCAACTTCATGAAGGTGACCATCAATGGCACCATAACTGTCTGGCAAGATTGTTTGAGCTGCTGTGACAAGCTCAAATAATGGTTTCTCGATCTCGGGCACTGGTTCTGCACCAATTATAACAGCAGCAGCACCATCACCAAACAATGCTTGGCCCACAACTGTCTAGGTGAGAGTCACTAGGCCCGCGGAAGGTGACTGCAGTAATTTTCGAGCAAACAACGAGGACGCAAGCGCCTTTGTTGTTCTCAGCCAAGTCCTTGGCCACTTAGAGCGTCGTGCCACCAGCGAAGCAACCTTGTTGGTACATCATGAGGTGCTTAAGGATGGACGAAGGCCCAAAAGCTTGGTGAGTTGGTAGTCAACCCCAGGCATGTCGACACCACTAGTGGTGCAAAAGACAAGATGGGTGATCTTGGACTTGGGTTGGCCCCATTCTTTGATGGCCTTAGTGGCTGCTTCTTTGCCTAGCTTTGGTACCTCTACCACCACCATGTCTTGCCTAGCATCTAGCGAAGGTGCCATGTATTCGCATACATTGGAGTTTTCTTTCAGAATCTCTTCCGTTAGGTGCATGTATCGCTTCTTGATCATGGATTTCTCACCTGAAAATGGAAGAAGAAAAGATTAGTTGTCAAATTTAAGAATATACATACTATAAGACAGTATTTTAATCGATTTACCCACAAACTACATTTTTCAAAAGAGAAACCATTATCTAGATCTGATAATTTTGAATATAATACGAACATGATAAGAAAAAAATAGTTAAAACATTACATGACATGAAAAGTTAACATAAATATGATACGAATACACGAATGTGTCAAAATTTATATAACTCAAATTATTAACGTGTCAAAATTTATATAAATATATAAAACATTTTAAACAGAATTATGATACAAAATAATGGCATAATTACACGAATTATTAAATCTACCATTAACTATGAATGACATGGCTGAACAATGATTCCCCATTTTAGATACAAATACTACTTACTAGTTTTTTATTTTTTATTTTTATTAATGCAATACAATTAGTGATGAAAAAATCGGATCGGATCGACCGATCGGATCGATTGAATCTGAAATCGTCCACTTTTTCGATTCGGTGCAAATAAAAAATCGAACATATAGTAAACTAGTAAAAAATCGGTTCAATCGGTTAAAAAGGATAAAAAAAAATCGGATTAAATAAGTAAATAACCGATTTTTTGTTAATTTTATTATTTTTTTAAATTAAAAAATTATTTATAAAGGTGAGATTTAAACTTTTAACCTCTAAATCATATAATAAAAACCATACCATTAAATCAAACACATGTTTTTATTAATTAATAATTATATTTAATACTTATTTAATATTAAAATTATATATTTAATAATTTATTTATTTTTAAATTAAATAATTCAATTCAATCTATTAAACGGTTGAATAGATGATTTGAATAGGGATGACAGCGGGTCGGATATGTGCATCTTTTGTATTATCCGAATCCGCAAAACTGTTTTAAAATTCAAATCCGTAAATTATCCGTATTTAATCCGCATATTACTATCTGAATCTCAATTAAATAAAAATATAAAATCAAACAACATTTATATTTTTTTACAAATAAGCGGATTCGGATATCTGCTATCGAATTCGCAAAAATAATGCGGATTCGGATAATGAATATCCGAAATTTTATATCCGAATCCACTCTAAATTCGCTACAAATAATAATTATAATATTCGAATTCAATTTTTATTCGAATTTAAAAAAATAAATCAAATATTCATGAATATTTGAATTTACATTTTTAAATTGTTATCCCTAGAAGATCACATCAATTTAACTTTTAATATTTTTCAACATTGAATGCAATCTTTCGTTTCTGTCTCTAACAGGAGACTGACAACTATAATTGCAAGCACAGTCTGATTTTTATGGGTCTTGCTATTAATGGACTAAAAAGACAAAAAAAAAAAATTCAAACGTTTCAATTTTCGAGTTTAAAGATGTTTTAAATAAAAAAAAAATATGTTCATTTATGATGATTGAATGCAAAGTTTTTAAGTTTTAATTTAAAATCAACATTTAAACTTTAAAAAATAAAACTATTAGAGAAAGATTATATACACATAATATTCATATACATACATAAAAGTTAAATTAAAAAAAAATTAAAATCAAACTTTAATCATAAGCCAATTTGCAAAAAACTATCAATAAATAATTTTTTTGTAAAAAATATTAATCAATAGACAAATAATAAATTTTACTTACTAATATTGATTGATTAGAGTATTTTATTTTCTCCATTTTCTAAGATTGTTTTATGGACGTTTTCATGTCTTTCTCAAAGGACGTGCACGATAAAAACAGAAAAAAGCTGCAAAAATCTGCATAAATCAGACGGATGTAATACTGTCACGCACTTCCTTGTACTAACTTTTCTCAAACTATTTAGAGTATCATTTTCCTTAATATCGTATTATCATTCTTTAATTATCAAGTTAATCTAAAGAGTTTCCAACTTTTCATGATTCATCATCTATCCAAAAATCCAAATATTCATCTAGTTCGATTAATTCGATAAAAATTAGATTAAATCGGGTTACTCGAAAATATTATTATTTAATAAATAAAAATTATATTTTATTTATATTTAATTATAAATATTAATATAAAACTATTTTTATATATATTCTAAAAGTAAAACAAAATTTTCGAGTCAAAGAGATTAAGCTAAACTTTGGACAATTAATTTTTTTTTTTTATTATTCAAATCTAAATCGACCTCACTTAACAATTCTAACACTATATACTTTTTTATATTATCCAAAAAGCCTGGGGGCCTTAAATTTTTTACTTTTCAAAATCTTAACTAATGCTTTTGCTAATCAAAAGCTTATTCTCCATGTTAGCAGATTGAACCTTGGAGACAAATTAAGTTAAATTTAGAAATTTGTCCCCACCATTTACAAGAAATGAACTTCTAAAACAAAATTTATAATCTATTTTTCAAGACAAACTTTGTAGCTAACCATATATATTTTTAAAGCCTTTGCATAAAAATGATATGGACCATGCACATCCCTCACCCCCCTTCTATTTTCATGCCAAAATAACATATGAAACACCAATATCAACTTAAATTTCTATATAATATAAGCTAAATTTCTAGAACAAGTGACCAAGCATAAAAATATATATATATATATCGGATCGAACCAATCGACCGGATTGATTCAACCAAAAATCGAAAGGGTGTCCAGTCTGATATGATATATTTTTGCAAGTGACACAAAGAAAGATCTTTAAAAGGAGAAATAATAAAAATAAAAAATAAATAAATAAAAAAAAAAGCAAAGAGAAAAGAAACTTAAACATGCGTTTGAAATTTTCTTTTAGTTCAATCTTATGCTCACTATTTGTGATATGAAAATAGTAATCAGGATATGCGCTCTGATCAACACAATTTGGTAGAGTTGATGTGCCGATGGCCAAGATGGTGGCCGGCCCTTCGGCACGTTGAGCCTTACGAACTTCCTCGACGGACACCGTTCTTTTCTGTTCGAAGAAAACAACCCAAAGGGTTAGCAGCCGATGGCGGCGGTATTGGAGTAGCTGCTATTAGTGGTAGAAGGAAGTGTTACAACTTAAAGTTTGCAAAGAGTTTTGGTCATATAAATAAGATTAAGGCTAAGGGGCGGGTCGCTGAGAGTCACGTGCGTGACCCAATGCTTCTAGCCTCAAGGCTTAAAGCCGACTGGCAAAATTATATATATATATATATATATATATATATATATCATGCATGGCACATCTCCCTCATTAGATTGGTAAAATTTTCCTTTTTTTTTTCAATTTAGGCATGACCACATGCTAATGATATATTTTTATAATATCATCTTTTAAGTAAGTAGGGAATTGGTTACACCAAATTCTTAGAAACAGTTAGGTATGGCATTTAAATTTAAATTACTATTTTTATGTTCACAAATTTTTTTTGTTATTTTTTCTTCATTTCTAATTCGTAATTATTTGTATTTATGCATCTTATAATGATTTTTTACTTATATTATGAGAAATTATCACATATATTAACGGTAGAATTATTAGATTTTACAAGCAGATTTAGCAGGGTGATTCATCCATTTTAAGGTATAGTAAAAAAATTGAAAAAAAAAAAAAAAATCATGTGACAATCTCTTAAACCACTTATGAGTTAAATTTTTTTCACTCCCATATGAAAAAAGCAAACTCATTATCTATAAATATCTATTAGTCATAGATGGGAAGGGATCCTAAACTTTTAATTTTACTATTAGGTGAGTGGGTCCTTTCTTATAAATTCCTTTTCTAGTTAAACCTATGTTAATCGAATTCAAGAATGTATGTCAGATATGGATATATGTCTATTACAGGTATACTAATTTTTTTCTAAATTTTTTCATATATTTAGAAGATCCCCCATGCCCATGCCTGAATATGTGTCTGATACAAGTGTGAACATGAGTACTTTAAAAATAACGAAGACTCTGAACAACATAGGTTAAAGCGGTTCCTTAAATGTACTCACCAGAAATCATGATTAGAAGTGTTCATGGGTCAGCTCGGGCCATGATCCTGATTTTTCCTATAATCTTTACCCAAGCACGAGCCGGCCCGTAAACCCAAATTACTGTTTAACAAATATTAAAAAAATATTTTATATTAATATTTTTATAATTAAATTTAAATAAATAATTTAATAAATAGTAATTAGGGTCGGGCTGGGCCGGCTCGAACTAAAAAAAGCTTACCCAGGCTTGACATAATATGGGTCGGGCCTATCGGGTCGGACGGATAACTCAATCCTTAAACAGGTCTAATCATGACGAACATGATTTGTTTAAAGAGAGAAACAGAGAAAGAGGACATGGAATGAAACGAAGAAAATCAAAAAAAGAAATTATATAGTTTGAATGCTATTTATATTTTGGAATATCTGAGATTATGAATTTTTAGGTAACTTTGAATTTTTGGTGAAGTGGAGATGGTTTTACTTGAAGAACTCTATTGGTATTTCAATGATTACGAGTTGTTTGTCTTGTGATTTGATAGTGATATCCTCGTTATTGTGAGGTTGGTTGTCTTTACGAGTTGTTTGTCTTTTCTAATAACCTTTGTGCTTATGAGCATAGCTGTTACTACTTAGACCTATTCAAGGCTTTTATGAGTTTTTCAATGAAGGCTCTTCGAGGAGCATATGGCAGATGCAACTGATATTGCTTCCTCAGTTGCAACAGTTGCTAATGAGAGGTGAAGGCAACGAGAAAGATTATTTGTAAAAGTGAAAGCTCTCTTGGAAGTTCTTGTGGAGGGACCTTGGTGTTTCTTTCCTTATTTGTTGCTGAAATTTTCAAGTGGTTGGATACCTGCTGGTTTTATGTTCCTTCTCTTTGGTTCTTGATAGAGCAAAGGAATTTTGATGTGAGGTAGCTTTTGTTCTTTATCTAATGTGGAATGAAGACATCTGCTATGATTGTGATTAGGTTGCAATAGGGTTGTTTTATTTTCTCAAGAAAGTTACAAAGTAGTTTTTTAGCTTTTGAAAGATTGATAGATCTGAAAAGAAAAAAAGGCAACTTCTTTATGCTATTCTCTAGAGGGTGATTTTCTTTATGTTGTTGGCTATGATAATTTTGCTATGTTTTATATTCCAAGAGGCTTGTGTTGTAATTCCTTTGGTGTTTGATCCTTTTGTTTCCATTAAGAGGTTTTTGTCAATTTGGTCTTGATCTTAATGTGCTAATTTTTGTAACTTTTTTGTTACTTAATAAACTCTTTGGCTTAGCAAAAAAAAAAAAAGTATGGTGTGATTTTTATAACCCAAATTTTTATTTGTATTATGCATTCTATAAAGATTTTTTCTATGTTTCTTTCCCATATGGTAATGTAAATTATAAGTAAATTATAGCATAGGTAATGCATGCATTGATGAAATGGTAACTTATTATTGCCACAATATAATTTGGTACATGAATCCATAGGCTTTAAGCTTCCAGTCCACAACACACCCACAGCATCAGAGACCTTGACTCTCTCACAATAACCATACAAATTCAAACGAAATAAAAAAAAATGCAAAGGAAGTGGAACCAAATGAAATTATGATGATGCAAGGCAGGGCCATTTTTAGAGTTTAGAATCTCTTTAAACAGGGATACTGTGGAGCACCACGGTCTCAACTGTGAGCCCAGGTCCGAACCCAAACAGGACTCCCCACTCAAGCCCTTCTCCTGTGGTCTGAAGCCCATCTTCTCTTGATTTCTTCCTCATCTCATCCAAAATGAATAAGACACAAGCACTTGACATGTTGCCATACTCTGAAAGAACATGCCTTGTGGCTCGTAGCTTTTCAGGCTTCAGGGCTAACTTGGCTTCTACTTGATCCAATATTGCTGGCCCACCTGGGTGAGCAATCCAGAAGAGGGAGTTCCAGTCAGAGATGCCCAATGGTTGGAATGCCTCAACTAGGCTCTTTTCAATGTTCTTAGAAATAAGCCCTGGAACATCCTTGAGGAGGTGAAATGTCAACCCAACTTCACGAAGGTGACCATCAATGGCACCATCACTGTCTGGCAAGATTGTTTGGGCTGCTGTGACGAGTTCAAACAAGGGCTTTTCGATCTCGGGCACTGGGTCTGCACCAATTATAATAGCAGCAGCACCGTCACCAAACAATGCTTGGCCCACAAGACTGTCTAGGTGAGTGTCACTAGGCCCGCGAAAGGTGACGGCGGTAATTTCCGAGCAAACAACGAGGACACGAGCGCCTTTGTTGTTCTCGGCCAAGTCCTTGGCTACCCGGAGCACCGTTCCACCGGCGAAGCAACCTTGTTGGTACATCATGAGGCGCTTAACGGATGGGCGGAGGCCCAAAAGCTTGGTGAGCTGGTAGTCAGCCCCAGGCATGTCGACACCGCTAGTGGTGCAAAAAACAAGGTGGGTGATCTTGGACTTGGGCTGGCCCCATTCTTTAATGGCCTTGGTGGCTGCTTCTTTGCCTAGCTTAGGTACCTCAACCACCACCATGTCTTGCCTAGCATCTAGAGAAGGTGCCATGTATTCACATACATTCGGGTTTTCTTTCAGAATCTCTTCCGTTAGGTGCATGTATCGCTTCTTGATCATGGATTTTTCACCTGCAAAATGGAAGAAGAAGATTAGTTTAGTTGCCTAATTTAAGCATATACTTGATAATTTTGCACATAATATGAACATGACACAAAAAAAAAAAAAACTAAAACATGACATAACACAAAAAAGTAATATAAATATGACACGAATATACAAATGTTTCAAAATTTATATAACATAAATTATTAACGTGTCAAAATTTAAATAAATATATAACTTTTGAAACACGATTATGATACAAAATAATAACATAAATATACAACTTATCAAATCTACCATTAACAGTGAAGTACATGACTAAACGATTATTTTTTATTTTAAATACAAATACACGAATTCACCATAAATTACATGGCTGAACAATGGTTCCCCATGTTTGGTTACAAATGATCAAAGCAATCTTCATTTTTTATCTTTTTCTGGGTTACAATGCGATCTTTACTACTTACTACGTTGTGATTTTTTTTTTTTTCTTTTTTGTTTTTCATTAATGCAATCTATCCTTAGCTGACAGCTATAATTGCAAGCACAGTCTGATTTTTATGGATCTTGCTATATTGGACTGAAAAGAATAAATAAAAAATAAAAAAAAAAAGCTTTTTGATTTTCTCCTTTATTTGGTAAAAAGATTTCAACTTTCGAATTTAAAAATGTTTTAAATAAAAAAGAGTATGGGCATTTATCATGATATTGAATGCAAAGTTTTAAAGTTTTATTTTAAAAATCAACATTTAAGCTTTTTGAAAAAAATAAAATTATCAGAGAGATTATGTACATATAATTTATATATATATATATATAGATATAGATATATACATAAAAAATTAAATTAAAATTATTATTATTTTTTTTAAAATACATACATATTTAATTTATGTTAATTTATTTAATTTTAAAAAAAAAGGCCTGGTGGAGGCCTTAAATTCTTAAACTTTTCAAAATCTTAACTAATCCTTTTGTTAATCAAAACCACCTTATTCTTCGTGTTATAGCAAATTGAACCTTGGAGACAAATTAATTTAGAATATTTGAGAAATTTGTCCCCACCATTTACAAGAAATGAACCTCTAAACAAATTTTTTTTAATTTATTTATCAAGAGAAAGTTAAAGCCTTTGCTGATATGAACCATGCACATCCCTCAACCCCCTTCTATTTTCACGCCAAAATCACATATGGAACACCAATATCAACTTAAATTTCTAGAACAAGTGATCAAGCATGAACAAAAAACCGGATCGAATAACCGATCGAATTGAAAAGTTTTCCGATCCGATATGATATATTTTTGCAAGTGACACGAAGAAAAATCTTTAAAAAGAGAAATAACAAAAAGAAAAAAAGCAAATCAAAGCAAAGATAAAAGAAACTTACACATGCGCTTGAATTTCTCTTTCAACTCAGTCTTGTGCTCACTATTTGTGATACGAAAATAGTAGTCAGGATATTCGCTCTGGTCAACACAATTTGATGGAGTTGATGTGCCGATGGCCAAGACGGTGGCCGGCCCTTCGGCACGTTGAGCCTTACGAACTTCCTCGACGGACACCATTCTTTTTTGTTCGAAGAAAACAACCCAAAGGGTTAGCAGCCGATGGCGATGGTATTGGAGTAGCTGCTATGAGTGGTAGAAGGAAGTGTTACAACTTAAAGTTTGCAAAGAGTTTTGTCATATAAATAAGATTAAGGCTAAGGGGCGGGTAGCTGAGAGTCACGTGCGTGACCCAATGCTGACAACTACTTAAGGCTGACTGGCACGTGAAACGTGAGTTTGGTGCATCTATCTATCTCTCCTTCTAACTTCACCGTCTGCCTAATCAAAACCATTCTTCCACATGATTTCCAAAATTGAGTTTGTTCTTACTTACCACATCAATAATTACTTATTTTTTAATTAATTTATATTAATTATATAAAATAAAATATATATTTATTAATTTATTATATAATAATAAATTTTATTTATTATTTTAAATTTAAAAAAATTATTTCATATTTTTTAAATAAAAAATAAAAAAAATGAAAAAAAGTAAGTTTGTTCCTGCACTGTCTCCATATGAATAAAAAAAAAAAGCAATGCTAGAATTGAAAAAATGCTGAGAGAGCATTATTTTTCACTGAAAATTGAAGTTACACTAGAAAAAAATGGGGGCACGCTAAATGGTAAGTGTCAAGTGTGGCATGATTGGGACCAAAAAACGCGTCAATCGTGCCACACAAAAATTCGTTCGATTTCAAACGGACATTTAATCAAAAACTCTATCATGTTAATCTATTCTATGATCTTACGGTCGACGCGGAGAGGTGCACAGGGTTTTATCGTGGTTGCAAGTGTTTTGGATCATTGAAAGCTATGATTTAAACAGTTAGAATTTGTTTTCGTCAAAGAGTGTGAGCATAAATTGGGAGGTGAGACGATATTTAATTATGACTAGAACTGTTTAAGGTCGGGTCTGGATAAGGATTTTTATAATTCGAGTCGATTTGGTTTGATTCGAATTATTATGTATTAAAATAAAAAATATTTTTTAATTTAAATTTAATTATAAAATATTTATTAATATTAATATAAAAATAGTTTTTAATATTTTACTATATTTTTTAAATAATGAAACGAGTTTTCAGTTCGGTCCAGACCTAACAGAAACAAACTTGGATAAAAAAAAAATTCAAGCCGCGATCCGATCCGACCATGAACAAATCTATTTATATCCAAAAATGTGGAAGATATGTAGCGTCAAGATTTTAGGCTATTTCATGAAAAAGCCAAAAAAAAATTAACAACCCCTTTAAATTAAATAAATCTTTGAGCCAAACGGGAAAAATAAAGCAAATTTAAAGGTTGAAATATATTATATTAGTATAACTTGATCAAAACAGAATTTAGTCTTGGTCTATAATAATTTAATGTCTATTTATCTAATCTAAATACTACAATTCTCAGCTACGATCCTTACAACAAATAGGAGTGTTCATATTTTGATTTTAATCGAATTAATGGATCGAACTGATTTAATTTGGTTAATCAATCGGCCAACGATTTAATTTTGGTCGGTTATCAAATGAAATTTTGAAAATTTTCAATCTTCGATTAATTCAATTCTAAAATCGATTAACTTAATTAACCGAAATATTGACCGAGTTAAGAGAAAATATATAAAATATTTGAAACGGCATTGTTTCATTTTATAAGGTTTATGTTTAAATATTAAAGGGTAAAACTAAAAAACTCTAACTTCGTCTTTCCATTTTTTGTAAAATTTAAAATGTAAGATAATGATCATGTTTTATGAAACATTATATGTTTAATATTTAGAGTTTGGATGAAGTTTAATGTTGTAAGAGTTTTTAACTTAATATCTAAAATGTCGCTTGATTTTAGCTTTAAAAATAAAGATATGAAAAATCCGGAGCTTAACATAGTTAGTTTATAAGTTACTCTTAAGAGATGTCATCAATAATTGCGGGATTTGAATCTCAATATCTGCAATCATTCTCATATTCTTAGACTGCGACCTCCTTTGTACAAAAAAAAAATTACAAAGGGCTACTTAATTAATTAGCTTATTTTATAGTCTAATGAAATGGATATCGAGATTAAAAAGTATGAAGTAAGGATGTGTTGGATAAATTATTGAAATTAAAATTTTACTAATAATTTTAATTTTTTTTTTTACTGTGTTTGATAATTCATTTATGAAGTTACTTAATAAAATATTTGCAATGTAAAAATCTTGAAAATGTTACGTATCTGTTAGTTACTTAATGTATTGAGACAATTTTAATTATTTAATTACATTAATTTTATGTTCTTTCTTTTTAATCATTTATCATTTCTTTTTTAATTTTTACAAATTAAAAATATTTATCAATATGTATCTCTCTTTTATAAAAATAAATAAAAAATTTATTAAATTTTAATTTTTCAGTAATATACCAAATAACTTTTAATGTTAAAATCATTATTTAAATTTTTTTATAATTAAAAATTCAATACTTAATGTTTAATGGTTGAATTCATTCAATTTATCAAATAATATTTAAGTATTTCATTATCACTGATCATTTTTTTCTACAAAAGAGGCCGCAAACCGAAAATACAAAAAAAAAAATTGCAGATGTTAAAATTCGAAATCCAAACTTGCTAAATATTATCTCTTAAAAATAACAAAATAAATCAACTAAATTAAACTCGATTTTATCCCATCATTGTTCTTGTCACCTAACTTGATATGGGACACTATATGCAATAATATCATCATTGGATCCCATTTTATTGAAATGATAGAAAATGAAAGGAATTCATGGTAACTAAAGGTGCTCACGGGGCTGGATCTAAGCTCAAAAAAATATTTTTTTTTTGCCCAAATCTGTTTCGGGTCGGGTCGGGTCGGCTCATAAACTCATTTTACTATTTATAAATTATTAAAATATTAAAAAATTATTTTTATTTTTATTTTTATATTAATATTTATATATATATATTTTATAATTAAATTTTTTAAAAAAATTAATTGTTGAATAGTAATTTGAACCGAGCCGGCTCAGACCGAATTACAAATATTCTTACCTAAGCTCGGACTGGACTTGTCGGACCTGACGGGTTACCCAATCTTTGAGCAGCTCTAATGGTAACTCATCAAAGTCTTAAACCCTTCCAACCACAAATATAGATCAATTTGTCATCCAATCTCACTTCAACTTTTTATACTACAAATTAGTCAAAGTCAATGAAAGAAAAATTACTCCATTCATCCTAAAATTTTTGTTCCTCTTTAATTTTTAATTTTTAATTTTCAGGCATATTTTTTTTTTTTACTTTTGTATATTTAATATTATAAATTCCTTTTTTATAATATCAATATACAATATTTTTTATTATCAAAAAATAAAAATTTTAAAAAATAATTTGAGAGAGAAAAAATATAGTGTTACATGTTTAAAAATAAAAACAAAAACTTAATTTTGAAACATTCTAAAACAGTAACAAAGAAAATAGAATAGAATAGAATAAAGAGAGTACATATTAAGCAATGAAATCAGCATGTAGGATGGCTGGTTGAAGTTAGATTTCAATTTTTACACAAAAATTATAGGAAGAAAACAAGATGGGAAAGCTACTAATAATATTAGAGTGGAGATAAAAAAAAAGGCTTAAATATAAAAAAATCTTTGAACTAAAATTAAATAATCATTCAAGCTCCTATCATTTTATTACAATTATTTAAGCCTTCAAGCATATATTTTTATGCAATTAATTAAGTCCTCAAACTTCTATTTTTACCCAATTAAGTCATCGACTGGACGAAAATTGGTGATAGGCGATTATCAATTTTCATATAATTAAGGACTCAATTAGGTAAAAATAAATGTTTGAGCATTCAATTGATTGCACTAAAATAATATGAGCTTGAATGGTTAGTTAATTTTAGTTCAATTTTTTTTTTTTTTAATATTTAAGCAAAAAAAAATCATATCTGTTAAAATGAAAGTAATTTGGGCACAAATATAATAAAAGTCTCTATACTTATTGCGAATTGATTTTAGATTAAATGTCAATCTTAAATTTTAACATGCTATTAAAGCAAACGCTATCCCTTCCACCCTAATTTTTTCCTGCGTGATAAGTTTGTTATATCAACACGTGAAATTCATGTCACACATTTATCGTCTCTGCATGTGAGAAAAAGTATTTCTGATAAAAATAAAAATATCACACATTTATAAAATATTTTGACACATAAATATAACAAAACCCTTAATTTTTACTTTATTAATTCATTTTAAATTGAACGTTGATCCTAAAATTTAATAGATTTAACAGATTGTACTTTTACTTTATCTTGACACATTATTAATTTTTTTTTTGCCAAATCTTGACACATTATTGGGTCTATAGATCCGGTAATATTAGATACGATAAGAATATGATACGAAAAAAAATAACTAAAATACTAAACAACACAAAAAAAACACGGACAGGGATACACGAACATGTCAAAATCTACATAACACGTCAAAATTTATACAAATATAAAAATATTTTAAATATGATTATGACAAAAAAAAATATAAATACACGATATAAATACACAAATTATCATATCTAGGAATAACGGAGTGGTCATGAAATAAAAGAAAGGTGGATTGAAAGTTAAAACAGCCAAGCAGGTAAATATAAAGCTGAAAAAAGCTGGTTTCACCTGAAGTTTTTGACTCATGTTTAGAGAGAAAAAAATTCTACAAATTCATGGTGAAAAAAATTCGACAAAAATGTGCTAAGAAAATACATACATTTACATCCCATGCAATATATAATTTTTAATTTAAGAATAATAACTTCTAATTAAATATATTGGCCTAATTGTGTACTAAGGATGGCCTTTGGCAATAAAATCCTACAAATTCCGAAATAGTCAGTCCTCTATCAAGGACAATAATCAATATGCTTTCTTGATTTTTACAAGTACTAAGATTTTACAAGTAACTAATATTTAGGGTGTGTTTGGATGAGATATTTGAATGAGTGATTTCATTTCAATCAAGATTTTTTAAAGTTTAAAAATGAATTTACTTATTTGGATAAAAATAAAGGAGAATTTCAAAATTTATAAGGAATTTCAAGAAGGGATTTGAGCACTTCAAATTCTTTTTTGAAATTTCACCTAAAGAGGTGGTTTTTCAAATTTTCTCAAAATCCTCTCTCACTTTGTTCTAAGGTAGCCCACTATAAAATACAAAATTAAAAAAAATCATTTTATTTAACTATGATATATATTTTTATATTATTATATTATAAATAATATCTATATATCTTTACGAATCTAATGATACCCATATTGTAATTTTTTTTATACATATATGTATTTTTTTATTTTTAATATAATTATTCTTATTTTATAATTATTATTTTTTATTTCATGAAATTCCAACAGTCTAAATTTCCTTCTATAATAAATTTATCCAAACAAAACAACTACAAATTCTAGCATTTTGAAATGATGCATTTTGAAATACATTCATTTTTAAAAAATTCAAAATTTTCTCCATCTAAACGCACCGTTATAGTTTTTTGGCAGGTCAAAATTGCGTGTAAATCAAGTCATTTTGGTTGGATCGATTTGGGTTTAAATTATTGATTTTTAAAATTAATTTAAATTATTTTAATTTAAGTTTTCGAATTGTTTAAGTTTAAATTAATTTAAATTTAGATTGTTTAGGTTGTTGGTTTTCCTTAACTAAATTAGGTTAGGTTAAATTTAGATTCAGATGAATCGGATTAATTTTTGGAGTTTAAGTCAACTTTGCTAACTCTAATTTTTCTATTTGCTAACTCTAATTTTTCGTTATGAACTTTTGATTAAAATAAATAAAAAAGAAAAAGAAAAAGAGAAAAAAGAAAATATAGATTTATTTTTTCTTATAATCAAGCAAAGTATAATATTCGAAACATATATATATAAATAAATTTCTTGAGCAATAAGAAAAAAATTAAAAAGGTTATTAAAAAAAAAAAAAAAAAGGAGAACTTACTTTATATATAGCTGTAGTCAGGACTGTGGTTCACTCCAAAGGCCACAATCTCTTGAAAAATCACTTGAAATGTTGATTGGCTTCAACTCAGCAAAACCTTAATATCTCTAAAACTTCTCCCCAAAAAAAAAAAAATCAAAAGGGCAACAATTCTTTGCTTTGGGTAAAAAAAAAAAATAATACATCAAAGCTGTTTTTTTAGATTTTCTGATACATGAAGAAGGCATTGGAAAAGTAATATGCAGAGAAATGTTCAAGATATTTTTTTTTCCCAAAACTTACCATTAGTTATGTTCTTTAATTATTTACCCGTTTTTTGTTATGAATATGGCTCTGATATTTTTTTCTGTACATTAATGACTTTAAGAAGATATTTTTCTTTTTTTACATTTCCTTGAATTTGTATATTCTCTTTTGTTTTTGGTCGTGTTATGCCTAAATACGTCATAGAGATCGAAGAGTCCAAATGCTCATGTCAGACTTGATAATATTGAACATGATACGAATGCGATACGAAAAAAAAATTAAAATAGATCACGATATGAATATACGAATATGTCAAAATTTATATAATAAAACACCTTAAATACGATTATAATATAAATATATATATATATACAAATACACAAATTATCAAATCTAACGCATATAACATACACCTGTTGTTACTCTTTATATAACGAATATTTGTCTAACACCTCATACAAGTGCATGGAATTTATGTATAAAAGGTTAGTTAATGCACAAACTTTAACATAGAGTTGCTCATGTACCGGATCGGATTTAGATCCAGAAAAAAATATTTTTTCTTACTCAAGCCCATTTTGGGTTGGGTTTGGGCCTGCTCATATGTCCATTTTATTATTTATAAATTATTAAAATATTAAAAAAATATATTTTTATATTAATATTTATATATATTATAATTAAATTTAAATAATTTTTTTAATTATTAAATAATAATTCGAATCGAGTTGGATCAATTCAAATTACAAATACTTTACTCAAATCCAAACCGAACAAACTAGTCGACCTATAAACAAGTCTACTTTAACACATTCAGACATTCTCCCTACCGTTAAGCTCATTTATTCCTTTTGTTACTTATGATACCTCTCCAACATCTGACTGATATAAGTACTAGAACATGTCTCCAAATCTCTGCATTGACATTTTTTATTGTTTTTCTGTAATAAACAGATTCAATCTCCTTACCTCCGAGAGCTCTTCCGAGCCCATCAGCTCCAAACTCAATCATAGTCAACAGGTCGATCGAAAAAATTTGAACTTGACTCTTTACAGAAAGAGATAGATGTATGTACATTTTTCTTTTGAGTCAAATGCTTATTTGCCTACACTTTTTTTTTTTTTTTTTTGGAATGAGGTGTGGCTTCTCGGTTACTTACAAACATTACCATTAGCTTTTATGGCAACATGCCAAAGTAGTCTTCTCAGGTTCTGTTGCAATAGTCAAAGATTTAAATAGCGATCGTTATTTTACGATTTCGACTTTTTTCGTCGTCGATATTTATATAATCGATATTTACCGCAATTGATTGTTACAACATTTATTATATTCGCAATCACGATAAACGTAATACGATAAAAAATACGTCCGTAATTGTAATTTAAATTCTTGACGATAGTTCTTCCAGAGAACCTGAAAAGTGAGCCATATTTCAATCATCAAATTATGGAATTCAGCTTCTTTCAAAGAAATGAGGCTGTAACCTGTAGCTATCAGCAGAGTAATTAGCCTTACTGAAAAGGGATCCTTCCCCAAATTGCACTTTGGAAGCCAAAGTAAAATTGGAAAGGCAAAAGGGAAAGGTGAACAAGTTAATGTCTGATTTTGGGCACCACCCATATGCTGTTGTTTTTAAAGGAAGAATACCTTTTGAAATGTTTGAGAAAATGGGGAGGGAGCTCGATCCTTGCCTTTTCTTTCTGCAAAAATTCTCTTCAAAACTTGATTTAGATTAGATCTGGTAATGCGATAATCTATATATTTATGTCGTATTCGTATTTTTTTTATCATAATTATGTTTAAAGTATTAAATTTTGACACATTCGTATATTTATATCTTATAATTTTTATATTATATTTTAATTATTTTTTACGTATTATTTTCGTGTCATGTTTAAATTCACAAAATCTAATTTAGATTCTCATCAATGAAATGTTGAAATTTGTTGGAACAGTTGCTATAAGAAGTCAGAATCAAATCTTTCAATCCAAGAAATAGGGTGTTTGTTTCTTTGTTTAGTATTGAGATAGAGAGTGCTAAATCCTATTAGGTGTAAAAGGGTTGGATAAAGTCTCTGGCCTGTTTTGACTTTTGAGTAAATATCTTGATTGTTGATGTCTTCTGAATAATAATGCCATATAAAGGTTTGAGTTAACTTGTAGGGACAAAAAGGGTTAAGGTGGTTTTAGAGTTTGATTTTTGGGACGTATTTTAATGCTTAAAGTAAGTATGTATTAAGGAAATTTTCAAAGTAGGGAATGGTCAGCGGTTTAAGTGTTTATATTTTTCTTATTTCGGATCCACGTCTACTTACTTTTTTATATTTATTGTTGAATGTTTATTACCTTAGACACTTATGGATCCGTCAAATATTTTAAATGTAAAAGTTGTTAAGTCATATTAATCTAAATTATCAACAATTTAATACATTAAAAAAGAAAATTTTTAACAATTTAATTTTTTCAATGTATTTCATAACTCATATTAAATGATATTTAGTAGAAAACTTTTAACAAAAAAATATTGATTTTCAACCCAAAAAAAAAAATGTTGGATGAAATAAATATGTAAAAAGTTATTTATTATTGAATGCAAAACATGTTAAATCAATTTTATTTTTAAAAAATTACTTTTAAACTAAATTATTTTTTTTTTGTGTGCAAAAGATGAGATAATTAAACTATGAGTTAATAGCATCAATGGTTCCCAAACTTTAGAGCATATTTTATATTGGTCCCCAAACTTCAAAATGTATCAATCAGATTCTCGATTTTATAGTTTTGTATCAATGTGGTCCTTCCGTTAGCAAAACCGTTAGAGTAGACGTTAAATGATAGATGGCATATGACGTGTTAATTATAAAAATGTCATCTGCTGATGTGATTTTTTTTTTTTTTTGTCTTTTGTCTTTATTTCTTATTCCTTATTCCTTTATTATTTATTATTTATTCTTTTTCTTTTTCAAATTTTTTATTTTCCTTTATTTTTTATAAATATATACAAAAAATAAAAAATAATTTATATTATATTATATTATATTATGTTAAATTAATTTTATAAATATTAAATAATTTATTAAAAATATAAAATATTTATTTATATTAATTTTGTAAAAATTATTTTAACTTTGTTTTAACTTTTTTCTTGTTAATAAATAAATACAAAGAAGAAAAAATAATAATAATATAATTTAAATTAAATTAAATTAAAATTTAAAAAAGTAAATAATTTATAAAAATATATAAAAATATTTATTTACATTAATTTATAAAAAAAAATTTCTTTTCTTTTTTATTTACTGTTATAAATAATTAAATAATAATTAATTATTTTGTAATAATTATATAATTTATAAAAAATAATATAATTATTTTAATTAATTAAAAAATTTATTTTCCTTTTTCTTCTTTCTTTTTTCTTTCCTCTTATAAAAAAATTAATTTTGTTAAAGATTAAATAATTTATCAAATATAAATATTTATTTACATTAATTTTTTATAAATATATTTTATTTTCCTTTTTTAATTTTTTTCTTTCTTTTCTCTCCACTTAACTCTCGTAGATCAAAAAAAAATAATTTGAATCCCCACCGTCAGTCCGACCTTGCGAAGAATCAGACTGCCATTCATAACGCTCAATAGACATTGCAAGAGGCCAAATTTGATCGTTCGCACTAGATCGAGGAGGGTATGATTTGGTGCTTTATAGCAGATTCGGTCAAGATAGTTGCCGCCTCAGCTTCAGCATTGGATTCGACATAAAAAATATAAATTTTTAATTAAATGAATCTAAATAAATATTTTATATTTATAAATTATTTAATTTTTATAAAAAAATAATTTATTTAGAAAAAGAAAAAAGAAATAAGGAACAGGTAAATAAAATTTATTTTTATTATAAAATTAATGTAAATAAATATATTATATTTTTATAAATTATTTTATTTTTGAAAATTTATTTTAATTTTAATTATAATATAAATTATTTGTATTTTTATATATTTATAAAGAAGAAAAAGGGAAAAGGAAAAAAAGAGAAAAAAGTAAAGAAATTTAAAATATTTTTATAATATTAATGCAAATAAATATTTTATATTTTTATAAAATATTTTTTTTTATAAAATTAGTTTAAATTATAATATAATTATTACTTATTTTTTATTTATAAAGAGGAGAAAAAAGAAAAATATAATAAAGAAGAAATAAAATATAAAATATTTTATTGTTACGTTTTTATAAAATCAATTTAACTAAATATTTTATATGTTTATAAATTAATTATATTTTTACAAAATTAATTTAAATTATTATATAAATTATTTTTATTTTTTGTATTTATTTATAATAAAAGAGAAAATAAAATAAAAAATTTGAAAAAGAATAAAAAATAAAAAATAAAGGAATAAAGAAAAAAGAAAAAAAGACAAAAAGAATGACCACATCAGCAGGATGTCATTTTTGTAATTTACACGTCATATGTCATCTGTCATTTAATGCTTATTCTAACGATTTTGTTAACGGAAGGATCACATTGATACAAACTATAAGATCGATAATCTGATTGATACGTTTTGAAGTTTGGAGACCAATATAAAATATGCTCTAAAGTTTGAAGACCATTGGTGCTATTAACTCTTAAACTATTCTTTATAAACTTTATCCAAATTTATTTAAAATAATATAAAATATTATGCTTATAAAATAAATAATTTTCAATTTTTAATATTTATAGTTATAAAACAACATAATTATATACTTAATTCTCAATAACATACGAAATAATTTTTATAATACAAATTTCATAGTTATAAATTCAATAATAAAAATTCAATATTTAATTTTTCAGTTTATCCAACTGCATCTAACTAAGGGGTTGTTTGACATTGTTACCAGTTTTATATTTTGAAAATTTTTGTTTTCTTTTGTTTTTAATTTATTGAACTTGAAAAACATTTATGTATTGAATTTTTGTTGCAATATTTTGCAAACATGGGTAGAGATGGAAGTGAATCGGATATCTTTTTTTTTTTAATATCTGAATCCTCAAAATTGCTTTAAAATTTGAATCTGTTTATTATCCACATTAAATCCAAATATTATTATCCGAATCCGAATTAAATAATATTATCCGTCGGATATCTGAATTCGCTAAATACCCGAATTCAGTAAGTCAAAAAAATTAAATAAAAATATAAAATCAAATAAAATAAAAAATAATTTTAAATTCAAATAAACGGATAATGGATTCGGATATCCAAATCCGCAAAAGTAAGCGGATTCGGATAGTGGACTTGGATATCCTAATCCATTATCTGCATAAGTAATGCAGATTCGGATAATGATATCCGGGATTTCATATCCGCATTTGCTTTGAATTCGCTGCAAATAGTAATTATAATATTCGAATCCGAGTCCACAAAAAGCAGATTGGATAATTGCAAATCTGCACTACTTATTGCCATTCCTAAACACGGGACCAAGAGGCAAAGTAGTTGGAGGACATACAAGTTGCAAGGGTTCGAGTTTTTCTCTTGGCAATTTTAATGGATTTTTCTTTTAGTTTTTGTCGTTAAAATTGGCACTGTTTACTTATGGATAGACCTGTTCAAGAGTTGAATTATCCGCCCAAGCTCGAAGGTTAATGCTATATTTAGAAGGGTTTAGATAAAAATATTAGGCACGAAATATGAACTTTGGTAAAAAATGAGATCCGTTTAAAAAATGAATCAAACCTTGACTCCAACAATTAAGGTCTGAATCCGGCCCAACCTGAATCCGGCTCAGTCCATTAATACCTTTACTCACGGATATTATTCACTCATGTAGCAAAGGTGTTGAAAATGTTTCTAAAATATTGAACACTATTTTTTTGCTTCTAACAATTTTTAATATATTGTTTTCAGTTTTTGAGTATTGAAAATAAAAACATACTCACCAAACATGTTTTTGCTTTAAATTTTAAAAAAATTGAAACCAAAAACATAAAACAAAAAATAAAAACAACCCAAACAGATCCTAAATTTTATGTTTCTACTAAAAAAAAAATCCGCTTTGCCGGAGTATTTTTAAATTTTTTTAATTAATTAATAATAATAAATTAATTTAAAATTATATTTTATTAAATAATGATATTTTATTTTATTTTATTTTTAAATTGTAATAATTTTAATATAATTATATTTTATTAATTACAAAAATTAAATTTATAATAATTGTTTATTATAAATTACGTAATATAAATGTATTTTCAAATGTTATTTATATATGGGTTAAATACTCGATTGGGCCCTGTAGTTTACACCTTTTGTCCATTTGGTACTTAAAGAAAAAAAGTTATCAACTTGGTACTCCAACTTTCTTTCCGTCTATGACTTTACTCAAAAGTGTAACTACGTTAAAAATAAAAATAAAAACTGATTTGTCTTTTATGACCAATTAAATGCATCCATGTTGCCAATAATTCCACATCATTTTTAAAAATGAAAAGCTACATCATATTTGATTTTTTTTTTTTTACATAATGGTCATAAAATTATTTTTTATTTCAATTTTACTGTTTGAAAAGAGGGTTAAATTTGGGGGTTTAGGGTTATAGGATCATCTGTATTCAAATTTTGGATTTTTCATTATCTGTATTCAAATTTTGGGTTTTTCATTTTAGTTCAAAAACGATTTTATTTTTATAAGCTTTTATGGTTTTAATAAAAATCCCAACCTCCCAAATCTTTTTTTTTTTCATGGTTTTCTTTAAATGGGTATTGAATTTTTAAGGTTTGGAATTTGTAAATTTCATCAATGGGTGCTTTAGCGAGTAATTATTAATGTGTTGGTGATGAGTATTTCAATTCTAATTTCAATCACAAAAACAAAGGCCATTATCAAATTCTCTAGATTTTCAACTTTCTAAGAAACTCAGATTTTCTATTGTTCTGATTAGAAGGTAGGGTGAAAAAGTTTGATATTCC
Organism: Fremontodendron californicum; assembly: GCA_030761205.1. NCBI lineage: Eukaryota > Viridiplantae > Streptophyta > Magnoliopsida > Malvales > Malvaceae > Fremontodendron > Fremontodendron californicum. The sequence goes on from JAULJL010000023.1 coordinate 15,950,081, forward strand.
TGCAAAAATTGATGAAAAAAGCAAGGTTGTCAAGGATTTGTGGGAGGCACTAAAAATGAAAGAGGCTATATGGAGACAAAAGTCTAGAATCCAGTGGCTTAAGGAGGGTGACATGAAATCGACAGCCTTTGCTCTACAATTAAAAATGCTCGATTCTGCAAAATATTCAGAGAAGATGGATACGACAATTTCATGGGATAGTGGTAATAATTTGTTCCCTTTCTTGTTCTAATGTTTTTTTTTTTTTCCAACTGGTGTGTAGTCTGGGGTGTGGTCATTATATCTTATTTATGTTCCTGATTTTGCTGTACTGAGACCAACAATTTGCTTGTTGGTAATAATTTTAGTGTTGAAGAAGGGGTTTCAGAAAGGAAAATAGGGTTTTTTTGAACAAAAGATGTGGCATTTTATTTAAAAATGATGTGACATTTTATTTAAAAAATAATGTGAAATTATTGGACAAATGGACCCATTTTATTGGGTATGTAAGACACATCAGTTTTTTTTTAACAGAGTTATATTTTGAGATACAGTGTTAGACGGAAGGAAAGTTGGACTAGCAAGTTGACAACTTTTTCTTCTTTAAGTACCAAACTGACAAAAGGTATAAAGTACAGGGGCTAATTAAGTATTTAACCCTTTATATATATATATATTTAAAAATATTCAGACTTTATTGTGTACTGTATATTTTTATTTATAGGAGGTAAAAAATAATAATAAAAAATAAAATAAAATTGTGGTTTGTATTTTATTCTCTCGTAAGATCGATTTTCTCACATAGGTTAGTAGCAAGTTCATTTTTTCCTTTTTTTTTTTTTTTACTTTTTTTCCCGAGCGGATCGAGTACGGATCCTAAATCGATCTCTTCCCCATGCACCAGTTTAGCCCCTTTCCCCAGCAGCACGCACCACCAACCAAGCTCGGCTGGCAACCACCTACCCAACCTCTTCCCCATGCACCAGTTTAGCCCTTTTCCCACACGTTTCCCCCTACCCCTGGCCAGCCACCATGGCAGTCCATCTTCCATAATTTTCTTTCTTTCCTATTTTTTATTTCTTGGCAGAGCCATAATCCCAAAAAGATTGGGATTCCGAGGGATTGAGTCCCCAAAATTCTATAAAAATGACTAAGTTCTCAGCTTTGAAAAATGAGGGATCCGGGGGGGGGCAGCAAGGAAAAAAAGACCACCAGTAACAAAAAAACCCTAGCTGAGCCCTCTCTACTGTCTCTACATAGCCACCACCACCCAAAAACCGAAACACCCACTCACCCACAACAAAACTGAAACAACCACTACAACCACCCACATACCCTCCTCATACCCACACACACACCCGATTACAATCACCTACCATCATCATCTACCTAGCATAGCAAAACAACCCATAAAAAACAGGGTCCAACCAACACAAGCATGAAACACAAAACCAAAAAAATAACCAAAAAACAAAATACCCAACAAAAAAAATAAAGGTTAGGTTCGGCCATTTGAGATTTGAGGGGTTCGAGAAGTGTTTTAGAAGATCACAACGGTGAAAAAGAAGACCATGGATAGGGGAGTAACATACTAAGATTTGGGCCCGAACGGACGGTGGAAGCGGAGGGATCAGGTAAAGGAAGCCGCGACCTTTGGGTGTAGATCTAGGGAAATCTAAGCATTTTTTGGGAAATCCAAACTCGAAAACGAAAAGAGGATAAAGAGAAGAACATTTGGTAAATTTTTGGTGGCAAACCAACATCGACGATCGATGGCCGATGGCAGAGGACGATGGAAGGGGCGGTGGTCGATCGTCGATTTCTAGGTTTGGGGGGCTTTTTTTGGGTTTAGGAAGAACATGAGAAAGGGTCAAAGAGAAGGAAGAGAGAATGGAGGTAGAGAGAGAGAGAGAAAAAGAAAAAATGAGAAAAAAAGTGACTTTTGTAGTCCCCTGGACAGGTCAGGTGCGACCCGCGCGCCGACCTGCGTGTAGGCCCGAGGTCCGCTCACCCGACTCGCCCTAGGGAGGAGAAAAAAAGAAAAAAGAAAAGAAAAGAAAGAAGAAGAAAAGAAACAAAAGAAAAAAAAAGAAAAAGGAAAGAATTTTTTTTTTTTTAAAAAAAAAGGGAAAAGAAATCAGAAATAAGAAAAAAAGAAAAAAAAAAGGAAAAGGAAAACATTTATTTTTGATTTGTGCAAGGAACCCAACTGACGAGCAACTTCGATTTTGATTTTGGACTTCCGAATTTTATTGGGTATAGTTTTCATCCTCTTACTTTTTATTTATGCTAATGGATAATAACAACAATGATTATTTTTTTGAAAAAAATCTTTTAAGGGGTTTTTTTTTGAAAAGTTGAAATATCAAATTTTTAAAAAAATATCTTGAGTAAAAATTATTAGTGGGACGTTACCAAAAATATTGGGACATCTCAAAAATTATTTTTACATAAATTATTTTTTCTCTTAAAATAATCATAAAAATGTTTAAAAATAAGAAATTTTAAAAACAATAATAATTAATCCATGCGCATCGCATTTTTAATTGTCTGCATCATGTGTATTAATGCAAGAATTAAAAGTGAATGTGAATCGTCGAGGATGAAATTCGGAAGATGTCATAGTAGTGATTCCCAAGATATCCCGATATGAGAGGATCTCGTTAAATAACCAAAAGTATTGGGAATATTTAATAAGTATTTTCGATAAAAGATTTATATTCACTTTCATTTTCAAAAAATAACGACAATTCTTTTTTCAGATTAATAAACATGTTTTGAAAAAAAAAAGAATTAATTTTAAATATCGTTGTTGAGTCCATTAAATCGAGGTTTAGGATAACACATGATTAATTGGTACTGTTCTATTAACGGGCGTCGTGGGGGTGTTATACCTTTTTCATATGTAACCGTACTCTCGAACCCTTCATGATTTTTCTTTGATTTTCAATTGCAGATTTTAAAATTATCTTTTTAAAAGATTTTAATTAAATTAATTTTTTTTCAAAGATAGATTTTAGTTGGTAGCCAATTGCACCTAGCCAAAAAAAATTGATGACGACTCCTCTATTTATTTTTTTTTAAATCGTCTAACGATCGAAAAATCGTTATGAATATAACTATTTTATTTCAAAAATAATAATTTTACGAATAAAAATGTAATTAATTATTATGATTATACTAAACAAATCTTTAACTAAAATGTCGCACTGAATCTCTGCTAACAGTTAAAGTATTTTGCTGGTTAAAAAGAGTGAATCTTTTCTTCTTCTTTTTCATTTAAAAGAAATATTTGAAGCGACATTTTTATATTTGAACTTATCCAAAATGATAAGAGATTCTTCAAATTTCAAATTTATCACATTCCTGGCTATTTTACCTTAGACTTAGATAAGAACAAAAAAAATTGCCCCCCACTCCTCCCTGCAGCGGTGCAACCGCCATTATTTCCACCAAAATCCTCCTCCTTCCGCCGGTACCCTCCACCAAGCGCCGCCGTGACGCCGTCCTCTAAAACCCTAATCATTTACCAATCTTTTTGGGCCCCACACTAAGACTCATTGGAATCTTACCTTTAAATAAACACATGCATGGTACGTGCCTTACACACTCCCTCTTACAAGTTACAAGCTAGTAAAGAAAAGGGAAGCAGCTTTCTTAATCCACTACCTTAAACCCACCCGTCGCCGCCATGCAAGCCACATTTTTGACCTCACGCACCGCCGTACTCCCCACCACAAAAACCACACACCCCTCCTCCAAACAGTCGCTGATGTCTCCGCATAACCGCTCAATCCCAAACAACCGTAACTGCCGACCCTCCCTCTGCCCCCAAAACAAAGCTCAACAAATACAGCTCAAGAATAACGGAGCCAAAGACACAAGGCGGGTCCCAGGCGATGCTATACGGCGTCGGATTATCGGAAAACGACATGTCGGAACCCCAAGTTGGAATATCGTCGGTTTGGTACGAGGGGAACACGTGCAACATGCATTTGTTGAAGTTATCGGAGGAAGTGAAACGGGGCGTTGAGGAGGCTGGGATGGTTGCGTTTAGATTCAATACGATCGGGGTTAACGACGCGATTTCGATGGGGACGAGAGGGATGTGCTATAGTTTGCTGTCAAGGGATTTGATTGCTGATAGTATTGAAACAGTTATGAGTGCTCAGTGGTATGATGAGAACATCTCAATTCCTGGTTGTGATAAAAATGTAAGCTTTTCAATTCAAACTTGCCTTATTTTTGGTTCTCTGTTTTTATAATAAATATGTAATCTTTTTGATTCATTCTTTAGTTTTTTATTCTTCTATTTTTTTATTTTTTTTTAATTGAGTGTGATTGTTTGTCTTGATTTTGACTTTATTTTGTTTGGTATATATGTACTTCTTGCTTTTAATTGTGAAAAAAGGTATTTTGGTTATATGCTTATTGCTTTTAATTGTGAGAAAAGAGAAGAAAACCAAAAGGATGTAAGCTGCATTTCTCTCAAGAGTGTTCTCCTTTTGAAAATGGAAAAAGACCAATTAAAGTGATAAATTTGGTTTATTTTTATACATAAAATTAAATCAAACTAAGATTGTTATTGTAGTGTAGTGCTATGTTACTCGAACTCAGGTGTAAGTGTCGGATACGAGTATGTTCAATTTTTAAAAGTTTTTCCATGTATTTGGAGGGTTATATCCCATACCCATGTCCGGATATGCATCGGACACAGGTATTTGAAGAAAAATGAAGAGTCGGAGCAACATAGGTGTAGTGTATTTCCTTTTTTAGAGAGCATATAAAAAATTAAGGATTGAAATGATATTATATATGTATTTATGCAATTAATTACTTGACTTGTTAAGGTTTTCTAAATAAGTTAATTATATTTCTTTGTAGGATTAATTAATTCATTGAAGTCACATTTCTATGAATTTTAGTTGACCTTTTATTTAGAAAGCCTAAGGGAAGGAGATGGAGCTCTAACTGAATTGCAATGTCTTTTCATTTAAACTTTTTTATTTGGTGTCAAAATCTCCTCTAATCAAATTGAAAGCAATTTTTCTTCAACTTATCTTCAGGCTATTGGAAAATTTTGAGGGTTGTAAATTTTTATATAAGTTTTATCTTTTGGTTGATTTCTTGTATTGCTTCCTAGTCATTTTGCCATGAGCTGTGATTCAATTTTGGACCTTGGCAGAAATATAGAAGTAGTTTTTTGTGTTAATACATTTGTGTTTTGAGAAAATTCAACAATCCTAAATTATAGTGTGACCTGTGAAACAGGTTATCTTTCATAATTATGCAAGTATCTCAATCTAATGCTAGCTAGTTCTCTAGATGCCAGGTACAATTATTGCAATGGGGAGGCTCAATTGGCCAAGTCTTATGGTTTATGGTGGAACTATTAAGGTGATGCAGGAGCATAGACTTAGGATTATTTATTTATGCTTATCTTTATGCGCTTATCTTTATGCTTATCTTATTTAGTTATTATTTTAAGTAAATGTTTTATGCTTTTAATATTTATTTAAGTCATGTGCCTGACATGTGACTTTTAATTAGGAGAGCTAGTATAAATACCCTTATAAGGGTAGCAGCCGCAGCTTATGATGTTATTTTTCTGATTTTAACTCTTCCAATAAAGGTTTAACAGCTTTTTAAACCTAAACCTATCGTCCTTCTCAATTAGGCTGCCATCTCTTTCTAGTTGTTTACTTCAGATCTTACCCTGCATCAAATTGGTATCAGAGCTAAAACATATCTTTGTTTTTGTTTCGAGATTCACAATTAACCATGGTTGGACGTGGTAGAGGCCGTGCCAGGGGGAATCAAGGTCAGCAAACAGATTTGACTGAGATGAGGCGAATGATTGAAGATTTGTCGCGGGCTGTCCAAGCCTTATAGCGACCAGGACAAGTGGGAGCTCGAATGGAGATCCTGGAAGGTGACCACGACCCTTTTGACTTGCCGGAAGGTGGTTAGGAGGAAGAATCTGATGAGGGAGAGGATAAGAACCCCTTCCATAACGCTGGACCTACGAATCTTGCAGCACGTGGTGGATTGGAAGATCGGTTGTTACATGCCTTGGAATTGAATGGTGGAGGAGTGAGGATCCAAGTGGATGATTTCCATGGGGAATTACACTTAGAAGATTATTTAGATTGGGAAGCCACGGTGGACAATTATTTTGAATGGAAACCCATGGCAGAGCCTCAAATGGTTTTGTTTGTGAAGCTTCACTTGAAAGGTGCAGCACTTCAATGGTGGAAGAAAATTGAAGAGCAGCGAGTACGTCAAGCCAAGCAGAAAATTGGTAGTTGAGAACATATGAAGGGCAAGACGCGGAAACAGTTCTTACCAGCAGATTATGCCATGGAGCTCGATTGATCAATACACTTCTGAATTCAATAATCTATCTATTAGAGTTGGCTTGAAAGAGACTAATAAACAGTTGACGTCTCGCTATCTTGCGGAAATGGATCTAAGCATCAGAGATGAGTTGGGGGTGGTTCGATTGTTTAATTTAGAAGATGCTAGACAATCTGCCTTACAAGCTGAGAAACGGGTTTTGCGCTATGGTGCAAGGAGACCCCTCTTTAGCAAATCAGACAGTGTTTCCCATGGCAACTTCAGTAGTAAAGGGACTGCTTCAACCAGTAAAGTGACTGGCAGCAATATAATGGGCAGCAACAAAAATGACAAGGGAAAAAATGAGTTCAGGGGCGGCACACAGTCAGGTTTTAGCAAAACAGGAGGTGGAAGTCAGATTCGGTGTTTCAGTTATGGAGAAAAAGGACACGCTTCTTACACATGTCCTAAAAGAAGGGTGAATCTGATTGATATTGATGAGAAAGGCAAAGAATTGTCGGAACCTATCTATGATGATTGTAATGATGATGATGATGATGTAGATATCTATCCGATACAAGGAGAGTCATTGATGGTTCGGAGAGTTATGACAACAACCGCCAAAGATGATAAGGAAGATTGGAGGAGGCGAAGCATATTTCGAACCCGCGTTCTTTGTGGTACCAAAGTATGCGACCCTATTATTGACAATAGGAGTTCGGAAAATTATATTTCCAAAGGAAACAGTCGACAAACTACACTTACCTACAGAGAAACACCCTCACCCATACAAGATCCAGTGGGTTAAAAAAAGATTTGAGATACCAGTACAATCTCAATGCTTAGTTAAATTTATTATGGGCAGTAATGTGGATGATGAGGCTCTATGCGACATTGTGCCAATAGATGCTTGTCATATTCTTTTGGGTCGCCCTTGGTTATATGATCATGATATGCAACACTTCACCAGAAAAAACACATATTCCTTTCATAGAGCAGGTAAAAAGTACACTCTAAATCCTCACAGAGAAGTTGCGACACCCAACACTAGCAAGTTGAATGGGTTTCTAACAGCTGAAGAGTTAGAGGATGAAGGTAGAGAAGCAGGAGTGGTGTTCGCTGTTATCAGCAAGATTATAGATAGTGCTGGTTGTGATGGAGACCTCAAATAACTACCTGTGGCAATGCAAAGGTTGTTAGATGAGTTCGCTGAATTGGTTGGTGACACCTTGCCACAAGGCTTACCACCAATGAGGAGCATTCAACATGCCATGGACTTAGTACCAGGAGCCTTTCTACCTAATCTGCGAGCATATAGAATGCCGCCTGTACAACGGCTTAAGATGCAAAAGTAGGTTGAAGAGTTGATGGAAAAAGGGCTAGTGCGTGAGAGCAAAAGTCCTTGTGCTTGTCCGGCCTTGCTTGCCCCTAAGAAAGATGGTTCTTGGAGGATGTGTGTTGACAGTCGAGCCATAAACAAAATCACAATCAAGTATCGGTTTCCAATCCCACGTTTGGAGGACATGCTTGATCAGTTGGCAGGTTCTAAGATATTCTCTAAGATTGACTTGAGAAGTGGATATCATCAAATTAGACTGAGGGAAGGAGACGAATGGAAGACTGCTTTTAAGACTCCAGATGGCTTATATGAATGGCTAGTAATGCCTTTGGGTCTGTCAAATGCTCCTAGTACATTCATGTGAATCATGACTGAGATACTCAAACCTTTTCTGACACGTTTTATTGTCATTTATTTTGATGATATTTTGATATACAGTCGAAGTGAAAAGGAGCACTTAGTGCATTTACGCCAAGTTCTGGAAGTCCTACAAAAAGAGAAGCTCTTTGTAAATTTGAAGAAATGCTCATTTTTACAAGCAGAGGTGGTGTTTTTGGGGTTCATTGTCTCTGCCGAAAGACTGAAACCTGATCCTGGAAAGGTTCATGCAATTAAAGACTGGCCAGCACCACAGTCAGTCAAAGAAGTGAGGAATTTCAGCTCCATTATGAGTCCCATCACGGAAACCTTGAAGAAGGATCACTTCGACAGGACTAATTCTGCTCAGAAAGCCTTTGAGCGAATTAAAATTCTGTTGACAGCAACACCAGTCCTTGCTTTACCAGACTTTGATAAGTTATTTGTTGTGGAATGTGATGCTTCCCATAACGGTATTGGAGCTGTTCTTAGTCAAGAAGGAAAACCTTTGGAGTTTTTTAGTGAGAAGTTGTCAGATTCGAAGCGAAGGTATTCCACTTATGATCTGGAGTTCTATGCTTTGGTGAGAGCAATTCGGCATTGGCAGCACTACCTAGCTTATCAGGAGTTTGTTGTTTATTCAGACCATCAAGCCTTAAGATATTTGAGTTCGCAAAAGAAACTCAATGACCGTCATGCTAAATTGAGCTCTTACTTGGATGATTTTAATTTCTCTTTGAAGTATAAGACAGGGAAGACGAATGTGGTGGCAGATGCCTTGAGTCGAAGATCGTTGGCTTTAACGACGATGAGTTCCCAAGTCATTGGATTTGAAGAGCTTAAAAATCAATATGTTACCGACTCATATTTCAATCAGATTGTGACAGCATTACAAGGACCCGAAGCTGACAAGAGGCTGCCATACAGATTGCATGAAGGGTATCTCTTTAAAGGTAACCAACTTTGTATTCCAGAAGGATCTTTTCGAGAACAAATCATTAGAGAACTTCATGGGAATGGTCTAGGAGGACATTTTAGCAGGGACAAGACAATAGCGTTGGTGACAGATCGCTATTACTGGCTGCGAATGTATAAGGATGTGAGCAGATTTGTGCAATGGTGCTCTGTTTGTTAGTTCAGCAAAGGGATATCTCAAAACACTGGGTTGTACACGCCATTACCATAACCAAAGGCACTATGGATTCACTTGAGCATGGATTTTGTGTTGGGTCTTCCTAAAACATCAAAGGGGTATGACTCTATTTTTGTTGTGGTGGATAGGTTTTCAAAAATGGCACATTTCATTCCCTGCTCCAAAACAGCGGATGCCTCTCACATAGCTGATCTGTTTTTCAAAGAAGTGGTACGGTTGCATGGTGTTCCCACATCAATTGTTTCTGACAGAGATGTTAAGTTTGTGGGCCATTTTTGGAGAACTTTGTGGAGAAACTAGGAACTGAATTGAAGTATTCTAGCACATGTCACCCACAAACAGATGGTCAGACTGAAGCCGTTAATAGGAGTTTGGGTAATTTACTGAGATGTTTGGTTAGAAACCATGTGAAGAGCTGGGATTCAGTTATACCGTAGGCTGAAGTTCGCCTACAACAATTCAGTCAATAGAACTATAAAGAAGACTCCTTTTGAAGTTGCTTATGGTCTCAAACCTCAATATGTGTTGGACCTAGTGCCATTGCCACAAGAAACTAGGGTGAGTGAAGATGGAGAAGCTTTTGTTGAACATGTCCGTCGAGTTCATGAGGAGGTACAAGCAGCTCTAAAAACTAGTAATGCGGCATATGCAGATGCTGCCAATCAACATAGGCGTTTCAAGGAGTTTGAAGAAGGAGATTTAGTGTTGGTCCACTTGAAGAAGAATAGATTTCCTAAGGGTACTTATCATAAGTTAAAGTCCCGAAAATTTGGACCGTGTAAGGTACTGAAGAAGATTAGCTCAAATGCCTATTTAATAGAGCTACCTCTTGAGTTGCAAATCAGCCCCATTTTTAACATTTCGGAATTATATTCATTTGAGGGGTTTGATGAAGAGGATGCGACTACAGTTTCAGAACAAGCTGATCAACTTCCTACTAAACAATCTGATGTTGTCCAAGAAGTTCTAGATGTCAGGGAAGTGAAGTCTAGAAGGGGAAATGCTTATAGGCGATTCCTAATAAAATGGTTGGGAAAACCAGCTTGTGAAAGTACCTGGATTGCCGAGGAAGAGTTAAGGAATATTGATCCTGAAGTATATGCTGAAGCAGCCAAAGTTTATTCAACAGATTCAGCTCCCTTTTAACCTGGGGAGATTGATGCAGGAGCATAGACTTAGGATTATTTATTTATGCTTATCTTTATGCTTATCTTATTTAGTTATTATTTTAAGTAGATATTTTATGCTTTTAATATTTATTTAAGTCATGTGCCTGACATGTGACTTTTAATTAGGAGGGCTAGTATAAATACCCTAATAAGGGTAGCAGCCGCAGCTTATGATGTTATTTTCTGAGTTTAACTCTTTCAATAAAGGTTTAACAACTTTTTAAACCTAAACCTATCGTCCTTCTCAATTAGGCTGCCATCTCTTTCTAGTTGTTTACTGTTTTCAGATCTTACCCTGCATCATAAGGTTTGCTGCTTTTCTTTGTCTAGTATAAGTGCTATAAGTTGACTACTCTTGTTCTTTCGCTGCAAATGGCTCATTTAGGCTCAGTATTTTATTAATGTGCTTATAACTATGTTACTTGGACTCGGGTATGAGTGTCGGATACAAGTATGTGTCCGACACGGGTATGTTCAGTTTTTCTAAGTTTTTCCATGTCTTTGGAGGGTCATATCCCCATACACATCTCCGAATATGCGTAGGACACGGGTACTTCAAGAAAAATTAAGAGTCGGAGCAACATAGGTTTATAAATTGTATGGTACTTTTTTCTTTGATAAATCACTGCTGCTTTTTAAAATTCTTAAATGAATACATATTTCACCCCTCTCATGCTAGATAAGGCAATAAGGATCAGTTTCAAAGAGGAAAGCACTAATTCTCATGAATGTTGTATTCTTGTCTAAAGTTGCAGTATACATTACATGTGCATGACTTTTCTTATCAATATCATCCCCACCAAAAACAAATGGCTACATCCGCTGGGTGTAATATAACATGTAGGTTGACTGGCAATTTGATAATATTAGGTCTAAACCTATTTAAAAGAATTTAAGGCATCAGACATTTTAGGTTTTAACCCTGAAATAAATTATTTCATCTTACAGAAGTATGTCTGTCAATGAGATTTATTGAAATATGTGGCCCTGCTTCTCCTTTTTATTGTTTCTTATACATCATGTATTTATTTAATACACTCAAGTGTAGTTAATTAAAATTCAAGTAATGTTCCTTACCGCAAATTTAAATGGTTATAGGTTGTCAACTTTAATGATGCATTTATTTATTTATTTATTTTTATACTTGTTCTTTGCAGCCTGGCCATTTTCAAGGAAATACGTACGACATAGTATCTGCCTTCCAGGTAAGCACAGTGATATGCTATTTGAATGTTGTTATGGTAGTTGATTACTTCTCATTATATCTTCATGTTAGCTGGGTGTTTGCTTAGTTTTGGTATTTATATGTCCCAATTTTTAGACCTTTGGTGTATGTTAATTCATTGATTTTAGGACATTTAATTGAAAATTCATGTGACAATTACAAGAAAATTTCCCGAATGGGCATAAGGAACTTGGCAAATTATGAGGATACTATGATCTTTTGTGAAGAAAATTACACTTAGATAAATACATGCTATATTTTCCATGATCTATGTTTTTTTGGAAAGTTTATGGGCAATGAGTTATGATTAAAATATAAATATATGTGTCTATTTAAGGTCAAGAACCTCATGGTGGTGTGTATAAACAGACAAATTTAACTTCCTACCTTCTAAATTTGGTTTATGGGTGAGGGTGACCCACTATGAAGTTTGTCTTTTGCATAAATCTCTTCCTATGTGGAAATTTTGGAATTTATACTCTTTCTATCCAAAAAAGGGAGAAGTTTTGGATTTACTTGTGATGAGCAATATGATATCTTTCAATTGCTATCTCTCTAAAATTCAGCTTGAGAAGTGAAGTCGGAGAATATTTTAGGGGGACTAGATTGTGAGTTCAGTTAGTTGGTCGTTGGTGCTTTGACTTGGCAATTTGTGTATCCGTGTCATAATCGTGTTTAAGGTGTTTTATATTTGTATAAATTTTGACATGTTAATAATTTGTGTTATATAGATTTTGACATGTTCGCGTATCCGTGTCATGTCTATGTTTTTTTTTTCATGTCGTGTTTTAGTTATTTTTTCCCTGTCATATTCGTGTCGCGTCCAATATTGCCAGATCAATGGTGCTGCACACAAAATTTGGGTGCTCTTTCTTGTTATTTTGGTTTCCCCTCTCCCTGACTTGAATCTTTAATACCCTTGAGGGGCTAAGTTTGCTTTGCTCTATGTTGCTCCTGACTTTTCATTTTTCTTGAAGCACCCATGTCTGACGTATATCCGGACATGGGTATGGGGATATGACCCTCTAAGGACCCTCCAAATACATGGAAAAACTTAGAAAAATTGAACATACCCATGTCAGACACATACCCGTATCTGATACTTGCACACGAGTTCGAGTAACATAGACTTTGCTTTTCACTCTTGTTCTTTTTTCCTTCTTTATATGACCTTTGAGGATAGATATAAGTACCAACTGACTGTTTGAAGTTTGTCAAGATCAAGCAATTCCATTAGAATGTCTACCATTTACTTATATGTGAAAGATTAACTTCTATGACATGAATTTATCAGTAAATACCAACATATTTTTCCAAATTATGTGACCTTATAACTATTTTTTTGCTTTCCTTTTATTTGGCCTTGCAGTGTTATGGAGAGTATGTAAGTGGATCAATAAGTGATGTGCAGAGAAAGAATGTTGTTCGTAACTCATGCCCTGGAGCAGGGGCCTGTGGGGGAATGTATACTGCAAATACTATGGCTTCTGCAATTGAAGCTATGGGAATGTCTCTTCCTTACAGGTAGAATTTGCTCTCCGAGGATCATTTGGATTCGGATTTGGCATTTTCGTCTTTTGTCTTATCTTTTTTTTTGGTTTGTTCCTGACAAGCTCTTCAATCCCTGCTGAAGACCCATTGAAGTTGGATGAATGCCGTTTGGCTGGAAAGTATCTACTAGAATTGTTGAAAATGGATTTAAAACCACGAGACATTATCACCCACAAATCTTTACGTAATGCAATGGTTATTGTCATGGCACTAGGTGGGTCAACCAATGCTGTGTTACATTTAATTGCTATAGCAAGGTGAGAATTTGAGCCGAATATTCCTTGGATATCAAAATTATAGAAAAATTCTGGAGATGACTCATGGAAAGATTCATGGCAGGTCTGTTGGTCTAGAGTTGACTCTTGATGATTTCCAAAAGGTTAGTGATGAGGTTCCATTTCTGGCTGATCTGAAGCCCAGTGGCAAATATGTCATGGAGGATGTGCATAAGGTATAACTATAAATTAACTGAATTTCTTGTACCATCATTCCTTTTCTTTCAAGTTATACTTTGCCTCTATGGCTTATGAAGCATGACAGTAACAGCTTTCTCTATACATGACAAAGTCGTAATTCTAATTTTGAACTTACGGAAATAACATGCTGTTTTGATAGATTGGAGGAACACCTGCTGTTATTCGTTATCTTTTGGAGCTTCGTTATCTAGATATGACTGGTATGTCAATTTGGATTCTGTTAACATTTCTTGGTTTATTGGAATTTTGGATCTTTATTTTTCAATATTTTTAATATTTGATACAATGATGTTTCCTCCCTAGTTACTGGGAAGACATTGGCCGAGAATGCACAAAATTACCCTCGTTTACCTGAAGGACAGGTTGGTTCTGGTGTTTTTCTCTCCAAAGAAGACTTTTTTCCTTCTAAATATTAAAAATTTGAGTTGGCATGAATGGAAGGTGCAACTAGTCTGATCAATCTCAAATTTCTTTTCCAGGATATTTTAAGACCAGTGTCAAATCCCATCAAGAAAACAGGGCACATCCAAATATTAAGAGGGAATCTTGCACCAGAGGGTTCTGTAGCAAAAATTACTGGAAAAGAAGGACTATATTTCGCTGGTGCCTTTTTTTTTCTCCTTTCTTTCTAATTTTAACTTTGTGTTACATGTTCATTGTGCAGCTAGATTTTTAATAGTTAAAAATCTAGTCTGCCTCCATAGATAATGATTGCAAAAATTGTTCTTTAGGCCCTGCACTTGTCTTTGAGGGAGAGGAAGCTATGCTAGCTGCCATCTCAGAAAATCCTATGAGTTTTAAGGTATGATCTACTGTTACTCGGACTCGGGGGTGAGTGTCGGATACGGGTATGTGTCCGACACGGGTATGCTTAATTTTTTCTTTCATATATTTGGAGGATCATACCCCGATACCCTTGTCCAAATATGTGTCAGATACGGATACTTCAGGGAAAATGAAGAGTAGGAGTAACATAGGGTATGATTGTCAAGCAGCAGTGTATATTTCTATGATTAGCTAGTGAAGTATGAGGCCCCGTCTGCTGAGTTTTGGATTAACAATTGACTGTGAGAAGTTGTTTTACTTGCATTTTGTTTCGGACACATAAGCTGTTTCATTTTACGTGCTGAATGCTGCGAGTTTGTACTCTTTGTAGCAAGTTTTTCATGCTTTTTTCTGAATAAAAGTTATTAAAAAATGACTATGGGCCCCTGATTTCATTTGTATGCTTGATTTAATGGTCTTAAAGTGGCAAGGCCATGGGTTTTTTACTGCACATATCTCTGCATACCTATTTGTGATCATTGATTTCCCATATGTTTCTCAACTTTAACAGTACTATTATAGAGTTATCTTATGTTTTTTGAGTAAAAATATAATTTGATTGCCTTTTAAGAGATTGGGCCTTCCCTTTTCCTATTACATACTTCAACTGCTATGTTATCTTCATTGATGCTTATTCATTATCCGCTTAATATGATATATATATATATATATATATATATGATACTTACCAACTATGTTACTCGAATTTGGGTGTGAGTATCGGATACAGGTATGTATCCGACACAGATATGTTCAATTTTTTCTAAGTTTTTTCATGTATTTGGAGGATCCTTGAAGAGTCATATCCCCATACCCATATCCGAATATGTGTTAGATACGGGTACTTAAAGAAAAATGAAAAGTCAGAGCAACATAGCTTACCAAATTGTTTCTTATGATGTTCGTTTGGATAATTCTATTGAGTATGTTTGAGTCAAGAATGTGAGTTTGAATACGCATTCCTTGTATATCCATTGGCATTTGCTAAAATCTGAAATGTTGTTTATGCTCGTAAATTTCCAGGGAAAAGTAGTAATCATTAGAGGTGAAGGACCCAAGGGCGGCCCGGGCATGCCCGAAATGTTGACACCAACAAGTGCAATAATGGGAGCAGGTCTTGGAAAGGTATTTGTGATATTAAGCGCTAGTTTAGCATTGTTATTGAAAAAAGTTTTGGTTGAAAAAAATGTGTTTAAAAAATATGGTGAAAAATTATGGTTTAAAATCTTTTAAATGTTAAGCATTTGTGTGAAAAAGTGTTGTAGGAAATTGAAATGTCAAAAAAGAAAAAAGTTTAAAATAATAAAAGTGTAGAGATGTGAGGATAATAAAGTTATTTTATCCAAAAGCCAGCTTTTAAAGCTCAAAAGCTATATTTTTTGACATTTTGGTTTGGCTTTTTAAACCATGGTTTCAACAGCAAAAGTCCAATTTTTTTATCTGTTTAGCATTGCGTTTGCGGCAAAATGCAGCTTTTGATCTCAAAAACTGTGTCAAAAGTAATGCTAAACAAAGCCTAGGTCCAACTTCCAAGTGGTTTTCCACCAGTGGCCTATTGTTTTTGTTAATTGATCCGTAAAGATGTTATTCCATATTTTTCCAAAAAATGCAAGATCTCAACTCTGTGATTATCTGAAGCATAGTTAGTTAACTGCCTTGGTGTTTGAATAGTCCTAAAACTTTCCTATACTGTACCCTTTTGGTACTTTCCTTTTACCATCTCTGCAGTTTCTTTTCAACTTGAATTACATCTTTCTAACTGCTGTTGTAAACAGTGAATAAAAAATCATACCAGATTTATCGGTAGAACCGGTTAAATTGAAAATTAGTGGTCTGTTTGATCTGGTAATATATATAAATCGGGTTTTCTTTGAACCGGTGGAAAACCGGTTTAACAGGTAAAATTTTTTTATTTTTTTTATTTGTAAGTGATGAGATTTGAACCTTTAACTTTTTATTTTTATATTAAAGACCATACCACTAAGTTAAATACATATTCTTATCAATTATTTCCTATATTTATTATTTATTTAATATTAAAATTAATATTTTTTATATATTTAAAAGCATTTTGATCAAACCGGTCGGTTCAATCGGTTGGACCGGGAACCGAAAGTTTGACCGGTTCAAATTTCGATTCGATTTTTTTAACCTTGTTTGTAAATATTATTCCCTTCAAAGTGGTTTTTGATTT
Organism: Fremontodendron californicum; assembly: GCA_030761205.1. NCBI lineage: Eukaryota > Viridiplantae > Streptophyta > Magnoliopsida > Malvales > Malvaceae > Fremontodendron > Fremontodendron californicum. The sequence goes on from JAULJL010000023.1 coordinate 15,966,685, forward strand.
GAATGTTGCGAGTGAATCCTTGCAGGATGTTGCGTTGCTCACTGATGGTAGGTTTTCCGGAGCTTCCCATGGATTCGTTGTAGGCCACATATGCCCTGAAGCACAGGTGCAGTATTTTCTAATTCACAGATTGCAAGATAATTTTGCACTTAAATCATGGGTTTAAATTGCGATTGCGAACGCGTTTCGGTCACGTCGTATTTATTGCGGTTGCGGATATAATGAATGTTACTGCAGTCAATTGCAGTAAATATCAACTGTGAATATCGTCGGCTAAAGGAGCCGGAATTGCAAAATAGCGGCTATAACATCGCGTTACGGCCGCTATTTAAATCTTTGCCTACAATGAAAGACTAAAACTGTGCCTTTTTAGTCCTTGTGATCATTTTTATGTTTCTTTCTTAGATTAAAAGATATGCTTTATCCTGCATCTTGGACAAATTCGAAGCTCAAAATTTTAGAATAAACAACCTATGTTATTCAGATTCGAGTGTGAGTGTCGGATACGGATATGTGTTCGATACGAGTATATTCAATTTTTTTTTCTAAGTTTTTCATGTATTTGAAGGGTCCTTAGAGGATTATATCTCCATACTTATGTCCAGATATGTGTCGGACACGAATGTCGAATACGGATACTTCAAAAAATTGAAGAATCGGAGCAACATAGTAAATAATAGATGGTAGACAAAAACGTTATATCATATAAAATTGCTCCGTTCGTCTAACATAAATAGATGGTCGATGTTGGATTCTTTTTTATAGGAGGGTGGCGCCATCGGTCTTGTTCAAAACGGGGATCTCATCAGCATCGATGTTCAGAAGAGGTCGATAGATGTTCAGTAAACAGATGACGAACTAAACGAGCGGAGAAAGAAGTGGACTCCACCTCCTTATAGGGCTAACACAGGAGTTTTGCTTAAGGTGGGGGTGTTAATCTGCATTGGAATTATGTTTTGCCATATTAATGGTAGATCTCTAAGCAGAGGTGGTGATAAGAGTTCGGTTCGATTTTTTAAAAAAAAAATGTGATTAATGTTTAGTATTCTGATTTTTTAAAATCGAACCGAATAGCATAAAAAATCGAACCGAACCGATCCGAACCGAATTTCATCGGTTCGGTTTGTCGGTTTTTAAAATTTTAAAAAATTATCTTTTTATAATATTTTTAATTTTTTTTTATTAATTTAGAAATACAATATTTATTTTTATATTATAAAAATAAAAAATAATTAAAAAATAAAATTCGGTTCGGTTCGAATAATTGTGATTTTTTAACTTAAGAACCGAAAACTAAATCGAACCGAATATACATAATTATTATCCAAATCGAATTTGAATTGAATTCAATAAAAATCTAATTGAAACCGAACCGAACACTACGGTTCAAATCAGTTTTCGTTTTTCTCCATTTTTTTGCTCTAACCCTATCTCTAAGTCAACATCTCTCTGTTTTTCATTTTCAGTACATCAAGAACGTGCAACCAGCTTCGAAGGGGTGTGTAACAGATGAATAGGCAATAGCCGAAAGGGTAAAATGTTGAAGATTATAGAGTGAAAACAGGCCCCAATCCATGCACGCCATTGTTGATACATTGAGGCCTTTTGCAGTTCACTCTTCAACTACAATTTTAGCTCGCTCGTATCAGGCATTAATTTTCATTAAAAAAATTGTTTAGTAATTCTAAGTTTTTATTATATTCAATTTTTTGTTTGATGATCATGTGTAAAGTTTATTATCGATTCAGGGTGTTCATGAACCGAATCAAATTCGAATATTAAATAATTGCTTGTCCAAGTTTGATTTGTTGGGTTTGAAAGTTGATTTTATTATTTGAAATTATTAAAATATTTAATTATTTTTGTATTAATATTTAATTATTTTAATAATTATTTAAATAAAAATATTTTTATTATTTAAATTGTAATTTGGGTTAGGTTGATTTGTATTATAAAAAATTTATCTTTAAGTTCAGCTCAATTCAATTTGAGTTGGTTGGATCGAGTGGATAGCTTTATCTATAAATAGGTTTAAGTAATACCCATTTTAACTAATTTTTATTTTACTAATATTTGTTGTCGTGTGTGGTACCAAATATCTATTTATTTAATTTTAAATATTAATTATATACTTACCATAGTATGATCATAGTATTTTGTATTGAACAAATTACCGAAATTAATAAAATACATATTAATCAAAATTAATAAAACACATTATATTCAACAAAATTAATAAAATACATAGTAATCAAATTTTATATTAATATGTAAAGTTTCTCTAATGTGTAAATATAGTAGATTAACATAAAATTTATTATTTTTATAAAATTAAAATTTTAAAGATAAAATAATTCAATTTAAATTTTTTTTTCTTTATCAAATAAAGTTATTTAATGGAACTCTTTCAATGAAATTATAATTTTTTTTATAGATCAAATATATTTTATTAATATTTATAATAAAAAATATTTAAAACAGTAATCTATAAATATAATGAGCAAATATATTCATTTTCTTCGATAATTTTTTTTATCTAAATACATACATATATAAATATATATATATATATATTAGTATTTATTGTTATGTGTGCCACACTCGAATTTTCGTTGTTTTTATGTATTTTTCAAATATAAATATATATTTTACAAATAAATAAAATTAATAAAGTGTTTATTAATGGAATTTATATTGACATATAAATTTGTTCCATGTACAAATTATATGAAATTAATATAAAGTTTATTATTTTTAATAATAATTTAAAATTAAAAGTATGAAGATAAATAAATTTAATGTAAGTTTTAACTCTTTTATGTATGAAATAAATTTATTTAATTTTTAAGGATAAAAAATTAAAATGTTGAACATAAAATAATTTAAATATAAATCTTAACCATTTTTATTTATTATCAAATAAATTTATTTAACAAAATGTTTTCAATAAAATTAAAATTCTTACTTATAACTTGGATAAATCTTATTAATTAGTAAAAAAAGTTTACAATGGTAATTTAAAATTTTAATAAACAACAATGATCATTTTTGTCGGTTCAAAAAAAAATTCACATTGTTTTTTTATATATATTATTATAGATTATAAATATAGATTAGTAGAACTTTTTGACCCGTGCTTAGTCTGGTTAGTTTTTAGATTTTTAAAAATCTTAAATTATATATATATATATATATATATATATATATATATATCAAAATTTCAAAGAGTTGCTTTTCAAAAGACGATCTACTCATGCTACTTTGTTGGGAAAAAAAAAAACAAAAAGTTCAAGAAATATATAAGAAATAACAAATATATCGTAGCAAAAAGTTAGAAAAAGAACAATAAGCCTCACTATAGCATCACCATGAAATTTACCAAAATAATAATAATAATAAAGAAATATTAGTAACTAAAACCTTCACCTCTATCATTGCAAAATGAGAGATTTCAAAAATCACAAATAAAAAGTAAATAACTATAAAATGAGTATTTACTTTTTTTATACAGTTATTATATCCCAAAAAATGGGACCAAGTAGTTCTGAGCTTTGTGAAGACTCTTTGATGAGATAGATAAGTACATTGAACGAATCAATGAAGCAAGCATTAAAAATTCATGGCTTAACTCAGTTATTCATATATTTATTTTTAAAAAATAATATCCAACAGGATTGAAATTCGAATCTCAATATTTATAATTTTTTTTTATATTCTCAAATTGCAATATTTTTTTTTATAAAAAAAAAAAGAAACAAAAAGAAACAAAAAAAAGCAAGCATCAGCAGAAATATTCTACTCACTTATCTTGGTCATTCAAGTGACCAATTATTGTAATCATTGTTTGGATTTTGATACTTAAGTTTTTGGTTGCATCAATAAAATGCTTGAAATACAAAACGATTTGAAATGAGGTTCAAATCTGATAACTCAAATCTGAAATGATATCAACTTTAAATTGCTTGAATACAAAACGATTTAAATCCGAAATAACTCAAAAGTAAAAAAAGATATCAATTTAGGATCCGTTTGTTTTACAAAAATGTGATCATTTTTCATAAAAGTAGAGATTTTTTAATGTTTGGATGACATAATGAAAAATGTCTTCTGTTGTTTAGTTATTTTCTGAAAAATCTACCTTCTTCAAATAATAATATTGACATAAATATTAAATATTAAAATAATTTATTATTAAAATTTTGATATTTCTAATATTAAAAATAGTATTATTTCTAATATTAATATTTTCAGAATAATATTTCATACTAAAATATTATATTAATATTAAATGATTAAAATAATACTATTTATTATTAAAATATTAATAATATTAAAATAATTATTATTAAAATATTAATATAATTATTATTAAAATATTATTTCTATTTATATTAGTATAATTATTATTAAAATATTATTTTTAGTTTTTCAAATAGTAATATTGACATAAATATTAAAATATTATTTCAATTAATATAATTATTATTAAAATATTATTTCTACTTTTTTCAAATAGTAATATGGCATAAAATATTAAAAAATATTAATTATAAATTTTAAAATATTAATTTTTAATATTAATATTTCAAATATTAATATTTAATACTAGAATATTATATTAATATTAAATACTTAAATAATATTATTTATTATTAAAATATTAATAAATATTTAAAGTATTCTAATAATTATTAAAATATTATTTCTATTTAATATTTATACTATTAAAATAATAATATTTTTAAACTAAAAAAATTTATTATTAAATCTTTATAAAGTATAAATTATATATATTTATTATTAAAAAATAAAAAAATAAAAATATTTTTCAATAAAATATTAAAAATACTATTTAAATTTAAAATATTGATAATGTTATAATTTATTATTAAAATAATAATATTGTTATATGAAATAATATTTTTTATTAAAATAATAAATAACATTCATTATATTAATAATTTATTATTTATTATTAAAATAATAATAATATAAATATGTATGTTTAATAATATTTAAATAAAATATTGAAAGTTACAATATTAAATATGTTTATATGAATATTTTAATATATTTTTATAATTAAAAAAATATATTTTTTATTAATATAATAATCTTTGGCTCGAGTCAAGTTAAGTCATGATCTGAAATATGATGTTCAAATTCCAATTCGAGTTTAACTAAGTTCAGAGGTTTAGTGAATAGCTTTACTAATGGATTTTTTTTTTTTTTTTTTGAAAATTGTCTTCCCTTTTTGAAAAGGGAAAGACAATTTTCAGAAAATAAGTCCTATTTTCTGTTAACCAGTAAATCATTTTTCATTGCCCAATCAATTTTCTACCAACCAAACACCAAAAAATATAAAAATCATTTTTCATAAGTCATTTTATGTGAAACAAACCTTTAAATTTGAACCATCCCATATTACCATTGCCATCTCTAACTAAAACAATTCCTTTTTTCCAATGGCATTTTTCTTAAGGTCTTTGCTAAATTATTAAAACAATTCCTTTTCTCGAATGTAGAATGATGATTTTCTTAAGGTCTTTTTTTTTTAATAATATTAATGTTTGAATCATGGCATTATTTTGATTTTATTGTCATTGATAATATATTGAATATGATTATGATAAAAAAAATAACATAAATTTAGAGTTAAAATTGAATTACTATGATAAACTATGCAAAATACCACAACTTGATGCCAACTTTTAAATAAGATATAGATATAAAATAATACAAATACAAAACTAATACACGAATCAATTCATTATATGTAAATTATGTGTAAAAAATTAAGATAGATATCAAAATTTAATTCATTTAGATTATATTGATATCCATCATTTCGATTCATATTAAGAAATAAAAAAAATAATAAATTGTAAACCTAACAACTGTCATACAATAACTCATAACTTATAACATCATTTAACATTTTTTTTTACTATTTAATCATCATGAATTTTTTTTATTTTGATTCAAAACCAAAAGTTTACGATACAATAATTTTTATTCAATAATATCAAAATAAAAAATAATATAACTTTATTTTTCAAAAAATATTATACAATACGTGACACAAAATTAAGAGTTGTTTGAATAGTGTCTCACACGAACATGACATGAAAAATAATTAAAATACGACATGATAAGAAAAAAAATAACATGACCATAACATGAATACACGAACGTGTCGAAATTTATATAAACAAACTTGACACAAAATTGAAAATTATTTAAATAGTGCTAATTAGACCTGACAATTTCAGACATGAAACGAACATGAAAAAATAATTAAAACTACGAAAAAATAACATTAACTAACACAATATGAATATATGAAAGTGTCAAAATCTATACATAACGTGTATAATTTATATATATATAAATATATATATATAATACCTTTAATAAAATTATAACACAAAAAAACAAAATAGATACAACAAAAGATAATTAAAAAAAAAATTGGAGTGCAGGTGGCCCTCAATTGAGGGAGCAATTGCTCCCTCAATTAAAGGGCTAACTTTTATATAGTTTACTAGATAGATGCCCGTATTTCACTGAGTGCATATTATCGAATTTGAATTGATATTTTATAATAAATTTGAAATATAAAAAAGCAAAAAAAGTAAAGATAATTTAGAAAAATAATAACTCCCATCATTATATGACACCTAAAATAAAATTGAAAGTTATTTGAATATGATCATTTAGATCCGGTAATTTCGGACATAATATAATATATGATACGAATATAACATGAGAAAAATAATTAAAATACGACACGACACAAAAAATAACATGAACATGACACAAATACACGAATGTGTCAAAATCTACATAAAACAAATTATTAACCTGTCTAGATTTATATAAATATATAATACGTTGAATACGATTATGACAGAAAAAAATCACAAACGCGACGACACGTGACATAAAATTGAGAGTTATTTGAATACTGTCAATTAGACTTGGTAATTTCGGACACAACATGATAATACAACACAAACATAACATGAAAAAACAATTAAAACACGACACGAAAAACAACATAAATACGACACAAATACACGAACGTATCAAAATCTACATAAAATAAATTATTAACGTGTACAAATATATATATATATATATATATATCAATTTATAATATTTTAAATATATGATAAAATAATACGAACACGTTGAGAACATACAATTTTTTCTCTAAATTGAATCATTATGACAAATTATGTAAAATATGAGATGAATCGAGACACGACATGAACACACAATTTTTTCTCTAAATTAAATCACCATTACAAATTATACAAAATGTTTAGATGAATTGAAACACGACATAAATACAATATGAAAAAAAAATTAAAATACCATACGAAACAAAAAATAACATGAACACAAAACAAATACACAAACGTGTGAAAATCTACATAAAACGAATTATTAACATGTAAAAATTTATATAAATTTATAATACTTTAAACACACGAAAAAATAACACAAACATGACACGAAAAATAATATGAACATGACACAATTACACGAACGTATCAAAATCTACATAAAATGAATTATTAACGTGTACAAATTTATATAAATTTATAATACTTTAAATACACGATAAATTAACACGAACACTTTACAAACATACAATTTTTTTTCTAAATTGAATTTTTATGGAAAATTATGTAAAATATGAGATGAATTGAGACACGACACGAACACACAATATTTTTTCTAAATTGAATCACCATTAGAAATTATGCAAAATATTAGATGAATTGAAACACGACATGAACACAATATGAAAAAAATAATTAAAATACCATACGAAACGAAAAATAACATGAACACAAAACAAATACACGGACGTCAAAATCTACATAAAACGAATTATTAACATGTAAAAATATATATAAATTTATAATACTTTAAACACACACAAAAATAACACAAACATGACACGATAAATAATATGACCACGACACGAATGTGTCAAAATCTACATAAAATAAATTATTAACTTGTAAAATTATGTAAATTTATTGTACTTTGACCACATAAAAAAATAACACGATCACAAATACTTTAAAAACACGAAAAAATAACACAAACACGACACAAAAACACTAAAAAATCTCACCTAAGTAGGGATGGCAAAATCCGATCCAACCGATGGATTTCGAACCGATCCGATCCGAATGGGAGGTTTTTTTTTTTGAACAATGGAGGCGGAGCGGGGAGGTGCGATTTTTTTTTTTTTTTTTTTGAAAGGGGATGGAGCAGTTGTGGTAATTGCCTGCTCCGCACCGCCCCGAATATTGAAATTATAATTTTACCCTTAAATATTTAGCTTTTAAAAGAATAATAAAATAATATAATTAAACTTATTATTTTTATTTTTCTTTTTAAAAACTTAAACCTAATACTTTATTTTTTCCTCTTCCTATATTAGAAACATGTTTATATTGAATTTATATTTAAATTTTTTTACAATGTTTTTTTATTTGAAAAAAATAAAAATAATTAATAAATATCGAATGAGATGGAGCGGGATGGTTATGGATGTAACCGACATCCATGGAGGTGGTAGTGATATTGAAATTTTAACATCCACGACGAAACTGGAGCAGATACTGCAAAATCCGCCTCCGCTCCGCTCCATTGTCATCACCTACACCTAAGTGAAGACCAATAATGCTCCAACTAATTTATGCCTCACTCAAAATTAAACCCATAAACATAAACATAAATGTCTTAAAACATAATCCAACTACCTATAAAACCCCTAAAAATTTGATCAAAGTCATTGATAAAGTGGCAAAATAATATGAATTTAATTTCCCTAGTCAAGGTATGAGGATGAGTTTGGGGATAACTTTTAAGGTTTGTTATAGATTATAGATAAAATGTTCAAAGTATTTTCAAACATTACCTGAATTTAATATATATATATATATATATTTTTTTTTTGTGTGATTTTTGTAATAACCAATTTTCGTCCGGGTCGGATCTGAATCCGACCCGGGCCAGTTGCAACAGGGCCTGCTATTTAGCAGGCCCAATCTGTAAACACCAAAGCGCGGTGGCCGGCCGTCGGATTCTGGGTTTCTGGGGAGGTTCTGGGCTGAGAGAGAAAAAGAGAGAGAGAGGGAGAGAAAAAAAAAAAAAAAAAAAAGAAGAAATGAAGAGAAAAAAAAAGGGGGGCTTATATAGCCCCCCTGAGCCGGGTCAAGGTGACCCGCGCCTGGACCCGCGGGTCGACCCGGGGTCCGCGCGGGTCACCCATTTTTTTAAAAAAATTTTAAACGGCGTCAAAACGACGCCGTTTTGGACCCAGGGTCCGCGCGTGGACCCGCGGGTCGACCCGGGGTCCGCGCGCCCGACCCGAAAAAAAAAAAAGAAAAAAAGAGAGAAATGCGCCGAAACGGCGCCGTTTTGTAAGCGCCGAAACGGCGCCGTTTTGCCCGAGGAGGATCCGCGCCTGGACCCGGATCCGACCCGGGGTCCGCGCGGGTCCTCCCTTTGGGCTATAAAAAAAAAAAAAAAAAGGGAAAAAAAGAAGCTGGGCCGAACCTGGCCCAGCAGGCCAGGCCAGAACCAGGCCTGGCTCAGCAGGCCTGGTTTTGGGCCAGGCCAAATAAAAAAAAAAGAAAAAAAAATTTAAAAAGTAAATAAATAATAAAAATAAAAAAAGAGGAAGAAAAAAAAATCAAAAATATTAAAAAATATAAAAATATAAAATAAAAAAAAGAAAAATTCACAATTATCGTTTTTAACTTTTTTGGATTTTTGACATTTTCAGGTGATTTTACAAAGATCAAGTACGACATTTTAATTTTTGGATACTCGGTATTTTTCAGGTATGATTTTAATTTTCTTATTTATTTTTGTTTATTTATTTTTGCTCAGTATTCGACGTATTTTTTTTATTATTCGGTTTCGGTTTAAAAAAATAATTTTATTAAAAGCATTTTAACTTTCGCAAAAAAAATAAGATTTTTAATAAATGCGAATAACCGACGACGGAATTTGAAGGACGTCACGGTAGTGATTCCTAAGATATCTTGAGGTGAGAGAATTTCGTTAAATATCACCACGAGTGGTGGGAATATTTAACGACAAGCTCAATACAAAAATTCATTTTCGTTTAAAAAAAATGGAAATAATCTAAAAAAAAATGAATAAAGAGCGAATGTTTATTGCGCTCGATATTTTGCCATGCACGTGTTTTTAATATTATGAGTTGCATGTTTAAGTTTATAATTATGTGCTAAGTCGTGTGCATCCGATATTTAAATATCCGCATCATACGCATTTAAATAAAAAATGGATGTAAATTGCCGACGACGGAATTCGAAGGATATCACGGTTGTGATTCCTAAGATGTCTTGAGGTGAGAAGATCTCGTTAAATACCACCGAGAGTGTCGGGAATATTTAATGAGTATTTTCGATAATAAATTTATGTTCACTTTCGATTTCTAAAAAAATAAAAAAAACAGTTCAAGAAAATCCAAAAAATAATAAACATGTTTTTTTTTTAAGAATAAAAAAAATAAAAGAGAATTATTTTTAAATACCGATGTTAAATCCATTAAATCGAGATTAAAGATAACACGTGATCAAGTGGTACCGTTTTCTAAACGGGCGTTGCGGGGGTGCTAATCCTTCCCCGTACGTAACCGACTCCCGAACCCGATTTTGTTTTCTCTCTGGTTCAAAGCGTGGACTTCGAAATTGGTTTTAAAAATGTTTTAATTAATTTTAAAATATTTTGCTAAAATCGGTTTTAATAGGTGGCCAATCACACCTAGCAAAAAAGATTGGTGGCGACTCCATTTTTTGTGTTTTCATCAAATTCGTCGTAGCGGTCGGAAAAACCGTTATGACAGCTTGGCGACTCCACTGGGGACGCCTTTGAGAGTCGAGCCACAAATTGATCATGTGTTGTTTTAAAATCTCGAATTAATGGATTTAATCGTTATTTAATTTTAATTCTCTTTACTTTCTTTCTTTCTTTATTTTTATTTTGCTTGCAATTACACTTTGATATTCGTTAAATCCTGATTCATATATTTTTTTTTATGTCGTTTATTTTTTTTAAATCGTGGAATGTTTAGAATAAAGAGTCGTAGACAAATAGTCGAAGGTTTGCTTGTTCCTTCTCACACACGAGCACATACATTTCATACATAAGCTCTATACCCGAGCTTTATCCCTTTAGGTGAAAGTAAAGTACCTACGCTCTCGTGAGGCAATAACCTCCGCATGGGCTAGCGAAACACTTTCGGAGTAATAAAGTACCTACGCTTTCGTGAGGCAATAACCTCCGCATAAGCCTGGAAAATATACTCCAACAAATTGAACCCGTTTTAAATCGGGATGCCTTACTAGCCTTCACGGGCGACAGTAAGGAGCAATTTGGAGCCTTTTAGAACCTAACTCAACCTCATGTAGTGAACTTGAGTAGAGCCATTTCGAATTTCCGATCGGATATCCTCGAAATTTGGAGGGAACATGGTGATCTTTCGCTATTTGTTTACACTCCGAACAAGAACTGTAAATCGGGTAATGATGAACGCACATCGTGCTACCCGCAATAAGTTTCATTTTTCGCTCCGACGGCACCGTGATTCTTGAATAAGTTGATACTGTCAGAGCAAATGTTCGTTAACTTTTTGAGTTTGTAAATATGAAAATTTTTCTTTTCGTACATCTCGTACATTTCATGCATTGATGCACTTGTAAATAAAGCATTTACATTTATAATTGTATTTTTGATTTCACGGTGATAATAATCTCATTTGACAAACCGCATAGACACTTGTTGTTGATTAAATGAGGATTGCAAACCGGTAGTGTTGAATAAATACTCGGACATTTGTGCCATAATAAGACCCACTACCACAAAAGTTTTCGATAGAAATTGATTTGTGAAAATAATATTTTGATTTTTTTTTTTTTTTTACGAAAAAAAAAAGAAAACATTTTTCAAAAACAAAAAAACAAAAAAATTTGGCGGATTGAATTTGGAGATCAAAGTTTGTGCAATAAAATTGTTGAAATGATCAAGTTCAGTCCAAATCATGAATAGTTTTCTGTATATATTCGTGCGTTAATTTGTTTATTCTTTAGACAAATCAAATTCGCATCATATTGCAATCATAACATGCATGGTCAGTCATTGTAGAATACATTAGTGACATACATGATCGTTCTCTGTATATACCAGTATATCATTTTATTTATTCTTTACATGCATCATATCGACAGCGTGATTGCATTCATAACAATAAGGTCTTGCATTCGTGACATACATGGTCACTCATTGTACATACTCACGCATTAATTTGTTTATTCTTTACATGCATCATATGGACATCGTGTTACATTCACGGCATTCATAGCTCATGCATCATGAAGCACACTTGAGAATAAAAAAGAAGTCGGCTTAGTTTTGAAAACTGAAAGATGCAGACAACTGAAGCATGTAGACAACTGAAGGAAAAGATTGAAGGTTTTGTCCACGATGGCATTTTGACTCCAGAGCTAGTCGAACAATGGAAATCCGCATTGCCATAAATCGGTTTCTTCGCCACGAGTTTGGAGGATGAGAATGGTTACCTTTAAAAGCATGTCGGCAAGCGTTGAGGAATATGCATGTAGTTCTATGCCTCATCATGAAAGCACTTGTCTTATGTTGGCATCTACATGAAATAAATAAATTTTGAATTTCAAAGGCTTTGTGTTTATTGTGCTTTAAGTTGAATTTGCAAAAATAAACATTAAAGAAGTTCTTGATTTTGAAGAGCGTGTTCTTAAAAGGAAAAATCTTTCTTCACGTTAAGAAATGATGAGATATCTTGAGATTTTTGATGATCAATGTTAGAAATGACCCAACATCCTTCCATCTCTCTTTCGGACTTGCCCATGCTTGAATCTTTTGAGATTGGAAAAACCAATGCTTCCAGGAACATATTGTTGAATTTCAGAAACCATAGTCAGTGCAATAAGAAAAATGCAGATCCTAATTTAAATTATGAGCAATGGAACAAACTTTTTGAAAAAAAAAAAAAACTGAGCTTTTTGGTGTCTCAAACAAGTGAAACCTCTTTCAAGAATCTAGATCATGGTAAATTGATGTGTGTCAAGGTTATGCCAAAACCATTCACATCCCTTTCCGTAACCACAAAACAAGAGTTGCCCAGACGTCACTTCATGATTAACGTCTCGGGTAACAATGATTAAACCTGATTTTCTCGTGTTCTTAGAAAAAAGCTGTTTTCGAGCCATATTCTTTCTTATCCCTTCGAAGAGCAAAAAGACTCGAGGTATTCCTCGTTATGATACGAAGTCTCATTTGTATGACCAATCAAATGGTGCATCATTTGTAGATACGGAGGACACGTGGTGGATAAAGATGAAGTAATTTTCGGAGCATGCATCAAAAAAAGAAAAAAATGAAAAAATGAAAAAAATAGAAAAATGAAAAATGAGTGTGACATCATGCATTTATGAAATTCAAGATGGTTTCAAGAAAGAAAAAAACCTTTTCATTATTTTCCTCTAGGGAATGACTCTTCGATTTACGTGCTTGTGTTCGAGATGAAAAATGGCCATCTTTCATCATCCTTTCACAAAATAGAAAATATCCTTTTGCTACCCCTTTTGAGCCTAATGAATACTTTCGTTCTTTCAACCCCGATCAAGGATCACCCTCCACACTAGGGGGGCAAATTCGAGGAAAGATCTTTTCAAAGGTCACGGATAGTGAAGTCTTGGTTCAAAAACGAAAAAGAATGTCGTGAATCAAAGAGAAATTTGAGCTTCCAAATAACGACGGGCTCACCTTGTCAAAATAAGAAATGCAAGAAAAAAAGAGATAAAAAGAAAAAGGAAAGCAAAAAAAAAACAGGAAAGGAAGAAAAAACGGATGAAAATCATCAGATAAAGAGAAAAGCTCAGCAAAGACGAATGTTTCAAAGAGAATCCTCCTCATGAAATGATCCTTGATTTGATCACCTTAAACACATGTTTGGGCCTATCTATCTTTCTTTCAGTTCCTCGAACCTCGGCCTACATTACGTACCTGGAAAAGACCATTTCGATCGAGCATGGTCATTTAAATTGATGAGTCTATTCTTAGAGAAATGCATGAGACTTCGGTCTCCTTTCAGGTTAAAAATCTTTTTTGGATAAGTCTTGATTTCTTGAATGCATGGTGAAACATTTAATGAAAAAAAAATGAAAAAAATGGAAAGAAGGAGACTCTTGGGTGAAAACCCGACATGGGGAGTCTAGAGTAAAATGGAGAATTTCGGTGTTGCTTATGGTATCGTCGAGGCCATAACAAAAGAAGAAGTCATTTTGAAGAAGTTAAGGAACATCTGGGAATTCTAAAATATTCCAAAACTGTCAACTCTCGTTTGGAGGTTTGACTTTAAAAAAAACTGAGACCGTTTTCCTTTCCAGAATTAATTCTCCAATTTGAACACCCCAACTAGCCTTGACGTATGTCAAAACGCCATGATTTGGAAACTAAAAGAAGGTTGAATTTGTTTGAGTCCAAAAATCATGTTCTATAAAATCTGTTTCATTTGTGAGTCTAGTAAGGATATGCATTTTTCCTATTGCGAAGCCTCCTTGGATCAATCAAAATCTTGTTGTACCAAACCTTTCGACTTAATTTGAAAAGGCCGAATGACACTGAGAAAAACTTCTAATAAATGATCATCAATTTTCAAGAGATGTGGATATCACAATATCAGACGATGACATTTTCAGCTCAAAAGTTTTCAGTAAATAAGCAAACATTTTTCAAAAAAGAAGCAAGCAAAAGCAGATAAATGAAAATATTTTTGGAAGAAACCATTTCCGATGTTGGCATAAGACGAAGGTTCTTCTGGCCCAGAGGTATGGAACTATTGAGGTAAAAGAAATGAACATTTGGCTCGGACTCCAGTTGATAAAATTTTGAAAAACTATCGGGGCAAAGGGATAGTTCCAAAGTGAAGAAAAAGGTTGATCTCTTACGAGGCACGAGCGTTGCAGGATACACTCTGTTTCGAAGAGGAAAAACAATTTGGAAAAGCTAAACCAAGATCAGAAAAAAAACAATTGGGGGCATTCGCATCATTCATGAACATTCGCATATTTATTAAGTTTTGCATCTACATCGTGTCGTAAAATGTGTACAGTATCCGAAGGTACTTGCACATGCATCATCAGGGGCATATGCATTGACATCGCATGACATTCACATTTCATGCATGGCATTGATTATTTGAAATTTTGACATTTGAATTCGAACATTCAGTGAGATTTTCTTCCAAGATATGATCTTCAGATATGTTTTCAAGACCTCCGGGCACCTCTTTTAAAACCTCCGGGTTTCCTCTTTTAAGTCCTCCGGGCACAGGGAAAGAATTTATTTTCAAAGTTGTGGAGCCTCTGATTAGAGGAGCAATTCATTTTTTAAAGTGATAGAAAATTAGAAAAAGAAGACCTCCGGGCACCTGTTCTAGGACCTTCGGGTATTTCTCTTTTAATTCCTCCGGGCACAGGAAAAGAAAAAGAAGATTTTTTAAAAAAAAAAAAAAAAAAGACCTCCAGGCATCTGTTTTAAAACCTCCGAGTTACATTTTCAAGACCTCCGGGCACAGGAAAAGAATTTAAATTTCAAAGTTGTGGAGCCTCTGATGAGAGGAGCAATTTAAATTTCAAAGTTGTGGAGCCTCTGATGAGAGGAGCAATTTAAATTTCAAAGTTGTGGAGCCTCTGATTAGAGGAGCAATTTATTTTTCAAAGTGATAGAAAATTAAAAAAAAAAAGACCTCCGGGCATCTGTTCTCAAGACCTCCGGGCACTATTACCAAAAGTCATGGATAAGACCTCCGGGCACCATTTTCAAAGAAAAGACATTTTTTAAAGACCTCTGGGCATCTGTTTCAAGACCTCCGGGCATCATTCTCAAAAGTCATGTTTTCAAGACCTCTGGGCACTATTCTCAAAAATCATGGATAAGACCTCCGGGCACCATTTTGAAAGAAAAGACATTTTTAAAGACCTCCGGTCACCTGTTTCAAGACCTCCGGGCATCATTCTCAAAGTCAAGAATAAGACCTCCAGGCACCACTTTCAAAGAAGTAACATTTTTAGACCTCCAAGTATGTGCTTTCAAAAAACCTCCGGGTAACATCTTTCAAAATAACATTTTTCAAAACCTCCGGGTACCATTTTCAATTCTTGCAAAGACAAACTCGTTACTCTGAGAAAGGTCGAGCCTCGGTATGATTAGTCAAGTGGCGATATCTGAAGAATCTGACAAGGAATTTCAAAACTGAACGAGAAAGAGATGGGATATCCAGAATTAGTCTTCACTTTTGTAAGACTAAGGTAGTAAGTGAGGTGATGATCTAAGTTGTGTTCAAACTCATTGCCAAAAATTCGAAGTTCATTTTTAAATTTCAAAGTTGTGGAGCCTCTGATGAGAGGAGCAATTTATTTTCAAAGTTGTGGAGCCTCTGATGAGAGGAGCAATTTAAATTTCAAAGTCGTGGAGCCTCTGATTAGAGGAGCAATTTAAATTTCAAAGTCGTGGAGCCTCTGATTAGAGGAGCAATTTAAATTTCAAAGTCGTGGAGCCTCTGATGAGAGGAGCAATTTATTTTTAAAGTTGTGGAGCCTTTGATGAGAGGAGCAATTTATTTTCGAAGTTGTGGAGCCTCTGATGAGAGGAGCAATTTAAATTTCAAAGTCGTGGAGCCTCTGATGAGAGGAGCAATTTATTTTTAAAGTTGTGGAGCCTCTGATTAGAGGAGCAATTTATTTTCCAAATGATAAAGCCTCGCTAAAAATGAATCTCAATAACCGGACAAAATTGGTTATACTGTCTTTGCCCTATTCCTGATTCTCAGCAATGTGCAAAGAGGGGCAGCTGTAATAACCAATTTTCGTCCGGGTCGGATCCGAATCCGACCCGGGCCAGTTGCAACAGGGCCTGCTATTTAGCAGGCCCAATCTGTAAACACCAAAGCCCGTTTGGGCCTGCTAACCAGCAGGCCCAACAGACCCAACAGGGCCTGCTAACCAACAGGCCCAACAGGCCCAAATCAACAGGGCCTGCTATTCAGCAGGCCCATTTCCCCATTTCCTAACCCTAATCTTCTACCCCTCAAACCCTAGCCGCCTCCCCCTTTTCCTCAAACCTACCATCCCCAAAACCCTAGCCCCTGCCACCAGCCACCATCACCCCTGACAGCCACCCTCCCCACACTCAAGCCTCTGCCACCCTGACAAACCTTCCCACACGCCACCCACCTGCCACACCAACCCCCATTCAACCTCCCCAGATAGAAAAAAAAGGGGGGGGGGAGGTTCCCCCATTATTTTTAAAACCCCCATTCTCGGCTCTTACCAGGGGAGGAGACCCCTCCCTCTCCAAAAACCCCAGATCTGGGGTCCGAACCCCAGATCTGGGGTCCGAACCCCAGATCTGGACCCCCTTTCGAAACAGCCCCGACCACCCTCTCCTCCAAAACCGAAAAACCCTGCAAAAGAAAGAAAACATACCAAAACAAACCAAAACAACCAAAACAGCAAACCAAAGAAGAAAAAAAAGTTTTTTTTTAAAAAGAAAAAAACCTAGATCTACGAAATTCGGTGGGGATACGGGCTAAACGGAGCCCGGATCCGTAACGAGGGGGTCGAAAACCCCTCGGATGTTAGGTTTTGGAGAAAACCGGCCGTCGTTCGACGGTGGCCGGCGACGGCGTACGACGGCCGGCGCGGTGGCCGGCCGTCGGATTCTGGGTTTCTGGGGAGGTTCTGGGCTGAGAGAGAAAAAGAGAGAGAGAGGGAGAGAAAAAAAAAAAAGAAGAAGAAATGAAGAGAAAAAAAAAAGGGGGCTTATATAGCCCCCCTGAGCCGGGTCAAGGTGACCCGCGCCTGGACCCGCGGGTCGACCCGGGGTCCGCGCGGGTCACCCATTTTTTTAAAAAAATTTTAAACGGCGTCAAAACGACGCCGTTTTGGACCCAGGGTCCGCGCGTGGACCCGCGGGTCGACCCGGGGTCCGCGCACCCGACCCGAAAAAAAAAAAGAAAAAAAGAGAGAAATGCGCCGAAACGGCGCCGTTTTGTAAGCGCCGAAACGGCGCCGTTTTGCCCGAGGAGGATCCGCGCTTGGACCCGGATCCGACCCGGGGTCCGCGCGGGTCCTCCCTTTGGGCTATAAAAAAAAAAAAAAAGGGAAAAAAAGAAGCTGGGCCGAACCTGGCCCAGCAGGCCAGGCCAGAACCAGGCCTGGCTCAGCAGGCCTGGTTTTGGGCCAGGCCAAATAAAAAAAAAGAAAAAAAAATTTAAAAAGTAAATAAATAATAAAAATAAAAAAAGAGGAAGAAAAAAAATCAAAAATATTAAAAAATATAAAAATATAAAAAAAAAAAGAAAAATTCACAATTATCGTTTTTGACTTTTTTGGATTTTTAACATTTTCAGGTGATTTTACAAAGATCAAGTACGACATTTTAATTTTTGGATACTCGGTATTTTTCAGGTATGATTTTAATTTTCTTATTTATTTTTGTTTATTTATTTTTGCTCAGTATTCGACGTATTTTTTTTATTATTCGGTTTCGGTTTAAAAAAATAATTTTATTAAAAGCATTTTAACTTTCGCAAAAAAAATAAGATTTTTAATAAATGCGAATAACCGACGACGGAATTTGAAGGACGTCACGGTAGTGATTCCTAAGATATCTTGAGGTGAGAGAATTTCGATAAATATCACCACGAGTGGTGGGAATATTTAACGACAAGCTCAATACAAAAATTCATTTTCGTTTAAAAAAAATGGAAATAATCTAAAAAAAAAATGAATAAAGAGCGAATGTTTATTGCGCTCGATATTTTGCCATGCACGTGTTTTTAATATTATGAGTTGCATGTTTAAGTTTATAATTATGTGCTAAGTCGTGTGCATCCGATATTTAAATATCCGCATCATACGCATTTAAATAAAAAATGGATGTAAATTGCCGACGACGGAATTCGAAGGATATCACGGTTGTGATTCCTAAGATGTCTTGAGGTGAGAAGATCTCGTTAAATACCACCGAGAGTGTCGGGAATATTTAATGAGTATTTTCGATAATAAATTTATGTTCACTTTCGATTTGTAAAAAAATAAAAAAAACAGTTCAAGAAAATCCAAAAAATAATAAACATGTTTTTTTTTTAAGAATAAAAAAAATAAAAGAGAATTATTTTTAAATACCGATGTTAAATCCATTAAATCGAGATTAAAGATAACACGTGATCAAGTGGTACCGTTTTCTAAACGGGCGTTGCGGGGGTGCTAATCCTTCCCCGTACGTAACCGACTCCCGAACCCGATTTTGTTTTCTCTCTGGTTCAAAGCGCGGACTTCGAAATTGGTTTTAAAAATGTTTTAATTAATTTTAAAATATTTTGCTAAAATCGGTTTTAATAGGTGGCCAATCACACCTAGCAAAAAAGATTGGTGGCGACTCCATTTTTTGTGTTTTCATCAAATTCGTCGTAGCGGTCGGAAAAGTCGTTATGACAATTTTTATTAACGCTTTTTTACGTTGATCTAATGTATTTAAAATTTTAATTTTCAAAATATTTAAAAATTGAATCCCGATTGACAAAGTTGATCCATTTAAGATTTTTATATTCTCTTAATGTTCTCACAAAATTGAAACTTGGTTAACTGGTCTTTAGAGGTGAGCATTCAGTCGATTCGATCAATTCGGTTTCAAAATTTTTAAAATCGGTTAAAAATCAAATAAATTTGTAGAACCAACCAAAAAAATATCTTAAAACCGAAATAATCAAACCGAACTTAATCGGTTCAGTCAGTTTTTTCGATTTTGATTTATTTGAATTATGAATTTTTTATTTGTTTGAGTTATGGATTGTTAGGTTGGGTTAGTTTGATTTTAGATTAAGTTGAAATTGGATTAAGTTAATTCTTAATTGAATTTGAGTTTAAATAAAAATAATATATTTATTTATTTTTTAATTAAATGTCAATTTATTCGATCGATTCGGTTTAAAAATAAAAAATCACAAATCAACCGAATAAATTAACCGATCTAAACCGAAACCAAACAAATTAAACCGAATAAATTGAATTGCTTCGCTTTCGATCAGTTTATTCGATTATCTGATATTTTACAAAGCCTTACTGGTAATGGATTTTTCTTAAGGTCTTTGCTAAGCTTGATATATTGACAATTGTGGTCAAGACGAAAAACTGGGGGTATTAGAAAACGGATCATTTCAATACGGTCAAAATTTATAAGCCAAATTAAAAAAAAAGTCCCATTATGAAAAGATCAACATCATTAACATGTATACATACATTTATAGCTGAAAATTAATTTTATGAAAATGTCGAGATACAGACAGATATCTGTTTCAGGTTTCTAGCCAAAACAAATCTGACTTATTACAGTGCTTCAATAGAATTTCCAGCCCAAATTAGAATAATTTGATAAGACATCACTAACCAAAAAATACGGTATTCTATCGGGCATCCTTGGATAAGAGGTTGTTAGTTTCAACTTTGCGAGCATTGCAAAGCTCATCGGTACAATCACCCCTTTCGAAAACAGCTGCTGCCCCCATCCCTGTGCCTGCATTTCAATGGTGAAATCTATGGTCAGCAACAATGGTGAGTGTACAACAGATGGGGAGGGAGGGAGGGAGGGAGACAGTACCTATGCACATTGAGATCACTCCGAAGCGGCAGTCTTTGCCACGCCGCTTCATTTCATGCAAAAGTGTAGCAACACAGCGAGCACCTTCAACAAAAGCACAGAAGTGTGCACATTACCATGTGGTGAACTAGAGTCACATGCAGTGTTAAAAAATTTAGACCGGATCGGTTGAACCAGAAACCGGTTGTCTGTCCGGTCCAGTATATATCATAAAACTGGGGATTGTCCAAACCGGTGAAAAACGGTTAAACCGGTAAAAACCCGAAAAAACAAAATCGGTTTTAAACTTTTTTTATTTTTAAAAATTTATTGTATGAGATTAGATTTGAACTTTTAACCTCTTGAATCTATATTAAAGACCATATCATTAGCCAAATACATATATTTATTAAGTATTTACTATATTTAATACTTATTTATATTTAAAAAAATAATAATAATACAACCAACGAGTTCAACCAGTTCGATCGATCGGACCGGTGACCAGAGGTCTCACTTGTTTGACCTCCAGTCCGGTTTTCTAAACATGGGTCACATTCTTGTCTTACTTTAGTTCTAATGCCAATGGACAAGACATATATAGTGTAAGAAAATCCTCCAATTTCTTGCATTATAGTTGCAAGCATCATTTTAGTCTGTAACATAGTCGATTCACATGGATGTAATTGTGAGAAGAGCACCAATAGATAATCATTTCAGACATAGATTACCTTAATTACAAACAGAAACAAAAAATTATGTAAACTTTGTTTGTGTTAGAAATACCTGTTACACCCAATGGATGTCCAATTGCCATTGCACCTCCATTAACGTTAATCTTTAGCGGATCAAGTTCAAGCTTCTTACGGCAGTATACAAATTGAGATGCAAATGCCTGCAATAGACGAAGAAATTAGAGACTTCCATGTATTGTAATTCTCTTTAATTAATTAGGTTGAAGCTAAATGATAAACTACATTGTACCTCATTTATCTCAAACAGATCAATATCATCAAGTTCCAGACCAGCAGCTTTAACGGCTGCAGGAATTGCCACAGCTGGGCCAACACCCATGATGGCAGGATCCACACCAACTACAACAAAAGTCCTGCAAGATCCACAAGCACTCTCTTAAATTAATACGAAATTTCACGTTTCTCATTAGTTTAAAGAATGAGAGGGCCTGGGCTGGTCAACAAAACAAATAACCCTGAATAACCTTGTTCCCTATTAAACTTAGAGGCTATGTTAATCGGACTCGGGTGTGATTGTCAAACACGGGTATGTTTAATTTTTTCTAAGATTTCCATGTATTTGGAGGATCATATCCCCATACCCATGTCCGGAAATGCGTCGTACATGGGTGTCGAACATGGATACTTCAAGAAAAATAAAGAGACAGAGCAACATAACTTAGAGGATGCCATAACGAAACAAAATACCACCAGGAAAAAGAAAGAAGAAAAAATCATAGGGTACGTGGCTTGCAAAATGGCTACCATCAAAACTTTAAGAGAATGTAACTGCTGCACACACTCACTGCATTTGAGACCCAATCCTGCATGCTTGACTAATAAGGCAGTTCGATACCTATGTTACTCGGACTCGGATGTAAGTGTCGGACACGGGTATATTCAATTTTTTCCAAGATTTCCATGTATTTGGAGGATCATATCCTCATACCCATGTCCGGATATGGGTCGAACACGGGTACTTCAAGAAAAATGAAGAGTCAGAGCAATATATTTTGATACAATGAGTTTACTAATGAAGAAATAGAAATCAAACAATCTCATACAGATAACACTTCAAAAAAAAAAGGAAAAAAAGCTGGTAACAATGAAAGTAAACAGTCAGATGCTCTTTAGAAACCACATAAGGCAAGAAATTAGAGCTTAGAATATAGTCCGCACAAACAGAATTGTCAAAACGACAAGAATTTCTAGTATACACTTTGAAAGCCCATAGGACAACAGATGTAACAGAGCAGAGAGTTCTGACTTTATAGAGGCTACAAGCACATCATGAGGTCACAGCTCAAATTTCATTTATAAGATATATCAGAAGGATACAAAACCAGACATTACACACCTGAATACACCAAGAATTGGTAGCCCTTTGCGCATGGCAACACTTCTTTTCATGAGCAGAACAGCCCCGGCGCCATCACTCACTTGACTAGAATTTCCTACAATACAAGCAGCATACAAATAAATAAGCTAAAACCACCAGAGCAGCACAGTATTTCAGAAAGAATATGGTGCATTATTCAATACCAGCAGTAGTGCTCCCATCTTTCTTGAACGCGGGCTTCAATTTTGCCAGATCTGACACTGAAGTGTTAGGTCGGATGCCATCATCAACAGAGATTGTGACAGGTTTCTCGTCACCAGTCTTTGGATCAACAATCTTCATACATGAAATATTACAATCCAAACATGAGTATATTGACACAAAGCAACCTGTAAGAGTATATCAAACATAGATTGTATCTATAAGATGCAAAAAAGAAAACAGTAGCTACCTTGGTGGGAACAGGGATTATTTCATCTTTAAATTTACCAGAAGCTGTAGCAGCCGCTGCTTTCTTGTGAGACTCAACCTAACAACCAGAACTTAAGAAAATAAATATATATAGATAATTTGCAACACCATACTGCATGACAATCATTCAACTTACTGCAGCCTGATCCTGCTCCTGCCTTGTCACACCAAAGCGATGAGCAACATTCTCCGATGTAACACCCATAGGAAGGAGACAATTCTGAGCTTGCTCCATCTGCTTCACCTGCCAAAATCAGCAAAAGATCATGCCGGGCCTTAAAATTCCAGTGTTGTTTGGCTATTGGGAGAATGATAAACAAATGCAAGCACACAAAAAGAGAGAGAGAGAGAGAGAGAGAGTACCCTTGGGTTAACTGATCCTTCCCAAGCCATTGGATTAGCGGTCATGGATTCCAACCCAGCCCCAATGCCTACATTACAAGTAGTTATTAATAAAAATACAATGCGGCAATTTATAAAGAGAGAGAATGAAATATCATCAGAAACACAGGTTTCCTCTTACCAATGTCATAAAACCCTGCTTTTATTGCAGCGGCTACATCAGCAACTGCCTGAAGCCCAGACGAGCATTGCCTGTTCACAGTTCTAACGGGCACAGTTTCTGCATCATCAAAAATTTGCTACAATCAATCAACAAAACAATGACAAAATAAAAATCCATAAAAGCACACAATCAATGATATCTATGTATACCAGGGAAGCCAGCGTAGAATGCAGCCATCCTGCATTCACTCGCTCGTTGAGCTCCCGGTGCCAAGACCGTTCCGACAACAATATCCCCAACTTCGCTAGGATTCAAATTCGTTTTCTCTATCAATGCCTAAACTCAACGTAACCACAGTCCACAACAACAAAAAATAAATCAATCAATCAATCGAAATTTATAATAAAAAGAAAAACCAAAATCCAAATAAAAAGAAAAAGAAAAAGAAAAAGAAAAAGAAAAGAAAAATGAAGACAAACCCTTAAAACAGGTGCAAGCAAATCATCAGGATAAGTATCTTTGAAACCGCCTCGCTTCGATTTGCAAAGGGCAGTCCTATATGCTCTATAAAATTAAGAATTCCATAATTAAAACAAAAAATTACAAATTTTACAACAAAAAATTGCAATAACTATTAATTAATAAATTTAAAAGAGTTACTTACGCTACTATAACCACATCATCTCCAAATATATTACTTCTTTGATAAGCAGCGCTATCTCCAGCTAAACAAGCCGATGCCTGAGGAATTTTTGTCAAATTTTTAATTCATTAAGAAAAAAAAGAAAAGGAGATATTTTGACAGAAAATATTAAATAATCAAAATTAAAGTCCTAAAGAAAAATATTAACGCAATTCTTAAACTGGATCGAAATTTTTTTCTCTAGATAGCAAATAAAATTACTAAAATTAGAAATCAAGATTTAAAGAAAAGAAAAACTTTGATCCAAAGAATCAAAGTAATAAGATTTAGTTGAGAATAGTAAAATAGAGCTTACAGAGAGGGCAGGGGCAGGGTTGTAATTCTGTTCGGACGAAGAAGAAGGAGCTGAAGGATTGAGGTGTTGCAGCAAAATTTGCTGTCGATTGATCGCTTTCTCCATTGTTTCTATCTCTAAAAAGGAAAGAAAAAAAATAAGATCAAATGGAGAGAGTGTGTCGCGAGGTTTCTGTTTGGCGCCCGAGAAAGGAAATGAAAATTCGGATGGGATTTTCTTTTCGTTCCAGAAAAGCTTGATTTCTTCAGGATATTGAGAAGCATTAAAGAAAGACGTTTACTTATGATATTTATAAAGGAGATCCCGACAGAGAGAGAAATAAAGATAACTAGTGAGCACCACGCGCGTTGCCGCGGATTTTTTTAATGGTTGACGATAATAAAAGCATTAAATCTAAATGTCAAAAGTAGACAATTTTGTAAGAATATATGATCAAAATATAGTTGTTTCACTTATTTGTACAGTTACATAATTGAAGCCAAATGCAAATATATACATATAAAAATAAAATTTAGTTGTTTGTACATTTTCATGACTAATACTATAAAGGAGATTGGAGAAGAGTTTAAAACAAAAATATATTTGTTAAACCGGCAAAAAAATAAGGGCCTAAGTAAATTAAATGTGTCACTTATTTAGGCTATTACAATTTCTATTTTATTTTTTAATTATTTTCCAAAAACAATAGTTTTTTATTCTCACATTAAAAAAATTATCATTAAAAAAATGTTTAGCCATAATTACTTAAAATGTAGATTGATTTGATTTATAGAATGAAAATGGAAACGTAATTCATTATCTACTAAAAATGAGATATGATAAACAAAAATTAAAGTATATTGTTATTGTATTTGCAAAGAAATGTCCACGAATTGTTCAGGTGTGAGGCTTTTTCCCCAAGCTAGTGTTTATAAAAAAAAAAAAAAAAAAAAAAAAAAAAAATTGATGGGTTCAAACCAATTGTCAAGAAAAATCAAAGATAGGAAAAAAAATGCAAAAAACAATAAATGAAAAGAGAAGCACTAAGAGCAATACAAACAAAGCAATGAATTTATTTTAATCTATTCTAGTCAACCGTAAAAAAAAAAAATCAAAGATCTATTTAAAGAAATAAAAAAAAATATGAAAAGAGAAGCATTTGGAGACTGGAGCGATATAAATAGATTTGTCTACGGACCGAGCTGGATCACTGTTTAAGTATTAAAATATTATTTTTTATTTAAATTTAATTATAAAATATATAAATATTAATAAAAAATATTTTTTGTTGTTTTGTTATTAATAAATAAATAGTAATCCGAGTCGATGGACCGGCCCGAACTCATCTAGGATCGGGCCTGGATAAGGGTTTGAAAACTTTTTCCATCTGTGATCCGACCTATGAAGAGAGATTTAGACACAAACAAAGCTTAAAACGCTTTGCAAGCTACAATAAAAGTCTCGCAAACAGAGAAAACTTAAAGATGTAAAAGAAGGGGAAAAAACTAATAAAGAAGTAAATATGAAACAACAGCTGTCATTATAATGTTCAATTCGTTGGGGTTACTTTAATATAGATAACAACTTTATTTATTATTTATCTTCCTTTTAGTCTTGTTTTTGTTAATCTTCCTCACTATTCAAGCGCGTGTAGTTCTTACTCTTCAACTTTTGGTACGTTTGTTTTGAGAAAAATAATTTTAAAAAAATAATTTTTATATTTTTTAGCATTTATTTTGCGAAAAATAACTTGATCAACAAAAAATTGAATTTCGAGTCAATGAAAGATTAACGTTTTTTTTCAAAAAAATGTCTTACACTTTTAAAAATATAATATTTTTCGAAAATTAGAACAAAGCAAAAAGAATCGATCTTTAAGTTTAGAAATTGATCCCTTATGTATAGGGATTTGATCGTCTAAGAATTAAAGCTAAAGCAAAAAAAAAAATGATCTTTTAAATGTAGAATCTATTTTTTTATATTAATGCAGATTTTTCAAAAAACAGTCAAACAATTAAAAGTATTTTACAAAAAATTATCCAAACAACAAAAAATATCAATTTTTTGAAAAATAAGTTTATTTTCTAGAAATCATTTTTCAAAAACTATTTTTCACGAAACAAACGGACCCTTTATGGGTTAAAAGTATCATATTATTATTCTATAGGTCCTAAAGTGAAAATATTATTATATGTCTGTTTAATTAGTATAAAAATTTATTATTTTTTGTAAATATATTTAACAAGATAAATGTTATTTTTTAAAATTTTCCTTGTCATTATATAAGATAATTTTCTAAACTATCTCAAAACATTTTATAGTATACAATAGAGTTAATTACACATTTGGTAATCAAATACAAATTAATACTTGAAAAAATATACAATTTATCCCTTGAATTTTTAAATAATGTATCATGTTAATCTAAAATTTAATACCGATAACCTAACTCGCTTATTTTTCATCTTACGAATATAATTGCAACATATGTATGACACGTATAAAACAAAAATGCTAAATATTTTTGTACAAGTTTTTCATGGATGTTATACGAACACTGTAGACACTTATTTTTGGTCAATAACATGTCATGCAGGCATAACTCTCATAAGTAACACTCATTGGTAGTAGCACTCTTTGGTAGCAGTGCTCCATATCAGCAACGCTCTCTGGCAGTAGCACTCCCTGATAACAACGCTCCTTGGCAACAATGCTCCCTAGTAGCATTGCTCCATGGCAATAGCGCTCCATGGTATCAACACTCCCTAACAACGGTGCTCCTTGGCATCAGCAATCCCTAACAACAGCGCTCCACTGCTCCAGCACTTCCTAGTCGCTTCTATAGCATATGACAAAGATAATTGTAATGAAGCTAGCAAGATCCACAACTACGTGAAGACTGGAATTAATCCCGGAAGGTTGGCAAGATTCTTAAGTTTGCTCCACTCTTAAGATGTCCTAGAGAGCAACCTTCCACAACTGTCATTTTACCCACTACTTTGGATAACTTTTCCACCACCCATGACTTGTACCACTTTCAGTAAAATAACTTACTACTCTCTTTATAACTCCTCTTGATAACTTCCTTAGAGAGGCTATAAATAGGGGTCCCAGAACTTCATATAGAATCTTTTGACAGTCTGATAAATTTTTTATTATTAAGAATTCTCTATAACTTTTCTTTGCAATTACTATAACCACCATAACTTTCACCATACTCAGTTGTTGTCAGATTTACCACGCAAATGAACGTATCGTTAACAAGTAATATAATGAAGAGTAGAGTATCAATCCCACAAGGAATTGTTACCAAATTCGTTAACTACTAAAATTAAAACAACTTAATCTTATCTAAACACTCGATTAAAGATTGTTAATTAAAAACTAAATAAAAGAAAATAATCAACAAAGAAGATAAATTAAAATTTAGAATTAATCAATTGATAAAAATCTAGGATTACAATTTTTCTCAACACTTCGTTTGAACTTCTCTTACTCTCTTAATTTGATTAATGACAATGAGTTGTTAACCTAGAGTTCTAATCTATTTATAAGTATCTGTCGATGGTCTTATAAAATATCCCTCTTAACCAAGTAACTATATGTTTATGATAATTGAATTAAAGAGAAACTCATTAAGTTTATACTCTAAAATTGGTTACACAATACACGTAAGTATATTTCTACCCTACATGCAACTCAATTCATCATAATAAAT
Organism: Fremontodendron californicum; assembly: GCA_030761205.1. Lineage (NCBI taxonomy): Eukaryota > Viridiplantae > Streptophyta > Magnoliopsida > Malvales > Malvaceae > Fremontodendron > Fremontodendron californicum. Next base: position 15,995,165 of record JAULJL010000023.1, read on the forward strand.
GAATATGAAACATGTGTTATTCAATCTATGTCTAACTCTAAACTCCCTTTGTCAAGTTGTATTTAGGTTACCAAATCAATCTAATTGGTGATCAAGCAAATAGAAGCATTAAGCACAAAATTAAATAAACAACTCAAATATCATTAAATCAAGAAATAGAGCAAAATAATTCAAACTATATGTTGAGTTCCATTGTAATCCTAGAAAAAGAAAATTAGTTCATGCTAAATAATGAAAACATAAAACAAAAGAGTTTCACCATCATAAATATTACAAAAAGATAAAGAATATTAATGGAAAATAGAAAACTAAGATTTGTCAGGTCTTCAGTCTTCAATCCTCCAAAATCTGCTTAGCTCCTTGAAATCTTTTGGTGGCTACTCTCCTCTTAAGAAAACTAGGTTTATAGGTCTTGATTGGTGTTTATTTGAGCCTTAAAAGATCCTATTTATAGAGCTTCAAGACCCTGAAATAAAAAACTTCCCACACAAGAATAGAAGTGTCCAGCTAGCGTTGTAGAGCCAGATTTCCAGCGCTGCAGCGCTGGACTGTTGGGTGCTCAAGTGACTTGGCTGATGGGTTGGCATTGTAGGTGGTGCACTGCTGTCTTCTCTAAGTTTCTCAGTTGGTTTGGATAGTCGAATCTTATGCGATTTCAGCAAATAATCTACCGTTAGAAAGTTCTTCAAATCAACTTCAAAAGTAAAGTAAGAAGTTTTCTTGAATAAAACCTTTAAGATCATGTTGTTCTAGCAACAAGCTCCGGAGATCAAATCTGTCATTGCTTTGTTTGCACTTTTTTCATCTTTTCACACATCGAAGCTTCTTCTCACTTTGGATCTATAAAGATACAAAAATACTAAATTAATAACTAATTTAAACATGAAATAATTAAAAAATAATTAATTTCGAATAAAATTTCAAGGACTTAGCCGATTTGAGTGCACAAAATGTGGTAAATTAACTTAATTTCATAGAGTTATCATCAACCACTTACAGCTTTCATCAACACCACCTACCACTGCATTTGTTTTTTAGAATCTGCTCCAATTTTTCTATCTGCCATCTCCCTACGATATCTCATTTTACTGGTTTGCAATATTTTCTCATTCTATAAAAAAGAACGCTCTATAAATGCCATGTAAACAAAAAATTTATCGTCAAGGTGAAATGAATAATTTTTTTTAATTGGCATTGAAATGATGTCGATGGCTCTATGTGGTATAAAAATAACGTGATAATATTGGTCAAATATATATATATATATATATATATATATATATATATATATATATATATAAAAGGTAGTTGGGTTAGTAGTGCTAAAGTTTGGATTAATATGACAAATAATTTGAAAATTTAGAATGCAAATTATACATTTTTTTAGAAAATAATTTGTATATTTTTTCAAAGTTCAAGTAGCAAATGTGTAATTAAGTTTATACAATATAATATTAAATTAGGAGTATTTATCCTAAAAATATTAAATTCGGAGTAGTATGATTTAAACTTTTTTTCTTTATTCATTTTATTGTGAGTATAATCTAAAAATCTTAATGTTTTTCCCTATTATCATTTTTTATAAGCTTGATATAATTGGTAATTACATGAATTGAATAAAATTACTTTAAATCCAAATTGTTTTGACTTCTGAATTGATCATATTAATTAATTCGTTCTCTTTAAATCAAAATTTGAGTTTGATTGTTGTTGCTTCAATATCCAAAATTTGAGTTGAGTTAGTGTTTAGATTCCTGAAATTGACTACTTTTAGCCACATTTATCTACTGATGATGCCCAATTTAACAAAAAAAAAAATTAAAAATTAAAAAAAAAATCTTTATATTTTCTCAAAAATTTCTCAAAATTTTTATCTTTTTATTGTATCCAATTAAACTTTAAAAATATTATTTTTATTTAATTCAATTTTGTTTTACATTAAAACTATTAAAATTTATTAAACAAATAAGAATTTAATTAAACAAAAATAATATCTTAAGGGTTTAATTTAAACAAAAATAATATTTTTAAATTTTAATTGAATACAATAAAAGAGTAAAAGTTTAAAGTATTTAAATTTTTTAAAAAAGTATAATTTTTTAAATGTTTTAACCAAACAAAAATTTCTTGAATCGAATATTTGGGTCAATAATTAATGCATGTAATTTGATAATATTAGATACGACATAAACACAATACGAAAAAAAATAATTAAAACACGAAAAAGTTAAGATACAACACACAAAAAAAAAAAAACACGACATGAATACACGAATGTCTCAAAAGCTATATAATACGAATTATTAACGTATAAAAATTATATAAATATAAAATATTTTAAACACGATAAAATATACGAATATCGCACGAATATACAAATTACGAAGTCTAATGTACCTATGGCTAAAAAAATAAAATTCGAATTTTTTTTTCAAATAAAAAAAAATCTCATTGTTGTAAAAACAAAAGTCTACTTTGTATTTATTTTTTTGGATTGAATAAAAAATATTGATGGATGAGTATGACAAAGAAGTCATTTCCACGCGCTCCAACGCGAGTGACATGGTGTGGTCAAACTGTATAAGCTTACGGCAGGGTGAAAAGGGATGAAAATACTAAATAGTATATATTTTTAGCGGTTTTTTATCTAAATATAGCTAAAAAAAAATTATTTATCAAAATATCGTTCTTTTTAGATTAATTCTCAAGATTCGCTTTTTTTTTAATCAGTTGGGAAATCGCCATGGCCCATGGCGATTTCTCAACTGAAAATTTTAATTTTTTTAAAAATACCAGTTGAGAAATCGCCACTATCGCCACCCACGGTGGCGATTTCCCAAGGTAAGTATCTTTTTTTTTAAATTTTTTTAATAAATAATAAAAATTAAATAAAAATTAAATAATTTTAAATTTTAAAAAATAAAAATTTAATAATTTTAATATATAATTTTTATCTTATTGTGGTAGAAGTGTTCATGGGTCGGGTCGGGCCCATGTTTGGTATTAACACCACATTTGCTTGCCCAAGCCACGGTGGCAATTTTTCAATCTTTATTTATTTATTTTTTTAATTTCATAAAATAATAAAAATTATATAATTTTTAATTTTAAAAAATAAAAATATAACAATTTACCAAAAATTAAAAAATTATATTCGTAATTAGGCCTGCTCATGGGCCGGGCCGCGACCCGAAATTTTTCAATTTCCTTGCCAAGGCCCGACTCGCGGGCCTGAATTTAATTATTTTAATATATAAATAGTGATCTGGGCCTGGCCGGACGGGCTGCCCAGTGCATGAGCAGGTCTATCCGTAATGTCAATCGAATTCTTTCAACTTGTATTCGTAATAAATGGACCTCCGGGAGAAAGGCCAACCAGAGTGTCGTATTAGTCCGGGCTTGGACAAGTGTTTTTGTAATTTTATTAAATAATAAATTTTAAATAAAAATTATATAATTTTTAATTTAAAAAAATAATTAAATAAAAAAATTCAAAAAATTATAAAATATATTTTTAATAGTGAAATGGGCTTTCGGGTCGGCACGACTCGAAATGGGCTTGGGCAAGAAAATTGAAAAATTTCGGGTCGCGGCCCGGCCCATGAACAGGTCTAATTACGAATATAATTTTTTAATTTTTGGTAAATTGTTATATTTTTATTTTTTAAAATTAAAAATTATATAATTTTTATTATTTTATGAAATTAAAAAAAATAATAAATAAAGATTGAAAAATTGCCACCGTGGCTTGGGCAAGCAAATGTGGTGTTGATACCATACATGGCCCGACCCGGCCCATGAACACTTCTACCACAATAAGATAAAAATTATATATTAAAATTATTAAATTTTTATTTTTTAAAATTTAAAATTATATAATTTTTATTATTTATTAAAAGAATTAAAAAAAAATACTTACCTTGGGAAATCGCCACCGTGGCGATTTCCCAAGGGGGGAATTCACCAAAATGTGAATTCCCTCATTGGGAAATCGCCACCCACGGTGGTGATTTCCCAATGGGAAAAAAAAAAATTGAAAATTTGTAGTTGGGAAATCGCCATGACCCATGGCGATTTCCTAACTGGTATTTTTAAAAAAATTAAAATTTTCAGTTGGGAAATCGTCATGGGCCATGGCGATTTCTCAACTGATTAAAAAAAGCGGATTTTGGGAATTAATCTGAAAAAAACGGTATTTTGGTAAATAATTTTTTTTTGGGTATATTAATATAAAAAGACCTATTTTTAGCTATAGTTATAGATTTAGGACATAAACAAGGTACTCCCGTAGCAGGTTTTCATCATGATTTAAAGTGAATAACAACCGTTCGATGAGACGGTCAAAGAAAAAGACGTTGATGGTCAAATAAAATGGGGCCAATCATAACAGTTGCAGATAAAACAATAGATCCGTAACCGCATTGTAGAGACATGTTGAAAAGAGAAAAAGTTATTTAAAAAATAAGAGAAAAAGGCAAAAAAGACAAGAAAAGATTTTGTCGTTAATGAAATAATTCCGCTAACTGAAAATTATACTCGACAGTATTGGATACGATACACGAAAAAAACAATTAAAAATATGATACGGATACGATATAAGAAAAAAATATTAATACGACAGGAATACACGAATATCTCAAAATTTATATAATACGAATTATTAATGAATCAAAATTTATATAAATATAAAATAACTTAAACACGATTATAACATGACAAAATACACGAACATGACACGGATAAACGAATTATCAGATCTACTAAAAATGGAAAAGAGAACAGTTTTTGATGTTGGCCAAAACAAGAAAAACTGAATATATATATATATATATATGTTTGAAAAAATTGAACTGATCAGTTAGATTAATCAATTAAATCGAGAGAATCAAGAGTTTATTTAATTCGGTATCTATATTGAATTGATGTTAGGAGTCAAATGACATCAACTCAATTAAAAAATAGATAAAAAACTAATAAAAATATTATAATGAATATAAAATTAAATATATTTGTATTTTTATATTTATATTTATACAAAAAAAGGATCCAAAAAAAAAAAATACCATCTTTTTACTTAAGAAAAATTAAATATATATAAATATATATATATATATATATATATATATATATATATATATATATATACATTTCACTCACCGAATATATGTGTTAAATTCTAATGACACCTCAAATCGATAATTTAATGAATCAATAAAAAATCAATTTTAGGATTTTCTTATATTAAAGAATATATTATCAAGTCAAATATAAAATTTGTTAATTAATTATTTATTTAATATTAAAATTATTTTTTAAATGTAATTTTTTATATTAAACAAATCAGTATCAGTAATTGAAAATTTTATCCATTTGTCTCCCAATTCGATTTTTTCCGATTTTTTTAACAATGCTTGAAAGCTGAAACCTTAAAAAACTACCTTTTGACACTCGGTTCAGTTTTTTTTTTTTTTTTTTATCATTACTTGAAACTTTAAAGAACTAGTTTTGATTCGGTATTTTCAACCTTACTTGAAACCTTAAAGAACTAGCTTCCCAAATTTGTCTGGCTTGGAATAATCTTGTTTCGGCACTCCTTTTCCAAGCCTTTGTCGGTAGCGCTTGATAAAGTTTCTTCTTTGAAATTTCTATTATAGCAATTTGGATTTGTTAGGACTAGATCTAACACAAACACAAAATAAATAAATAAAAAAAATTAAAACACTTTCATATGTTTAAAAAAAAATTAAAACACGACCAAAAAAGAAATACGAACACTACATAAATATAAAAACATGTCAATTTATATAACAAAAATAATTAAAATATTAAAATTTATATAAATATAAAACATTTTAAATATAATTATAACATAAAAAAAATACACGAACACGATACAAAATTATCAAGTCTAGTTACAATTGTATATAACACAGTTTGTATTTTGTTTGAGTAATAGCGATTTACTGCTCATTTTGAAATGCAGAAATTTTTTTGTCCAACCCAAACCCAATCGAAACTCAAATTCAAACCAAACCCAATCCAAAACTCATCCGAATCCAACCCAAATCCGAACACAATTGAACCCAAACCGACCCAACCTATCCAATTAACAACTCTGTTTGAAAAGGTTTTTTTTGTCCCCCTGCTTAGATGCTTCACCTTGGTAACAATTAAACTTGGCTGAGCTTATTTCCATTCACGTTGAAGAAGAAAAAAGAATGTGTAGCAATTGGATAAGTACTCTTCAAACTTTAAAACTTAAATCGGGTATGACTGGATTTCATAATACGATACGAATACAACATGAAAAAATTAATTAAAACACGAAACCCAACACAAATACGAATACACAAATGTATTAAAATCTATATAATACAAATTATTAACACGTCAAAATTTATATTAATATAAAATATCTTAAATACGATTATGACACGAAAAAATATACAAACACGACACGAGTACACGAATTGTCAGGTCTAGATAAGACCTAGATGAAAGAAGCAAGGTAGCAAGCATCACCACCATAATTCAAACCAAAGAAAATAACTAGAAAATAAATAAATTTGAGTTCTCATTGACAATGGTATATAGCAAACCATATGCATTCACAATCCACCAGCAACCACAACCAGTTCCCCAAACTCATTTTATCACCCATTTCTTTTTTGAACCCTTTTATCCCCTGCAATAAGGGTCCCATAAACCTATGTTACTCATACTCGGATGCGAGTGTCGGACATGGATATGTTCAATTTTTTAAAGATTTCCATGTATTTGGAGTCTTTGGAGGATCATATCTCCATTCCCATGTCCGGATATGCGTCGGATACAGATACTTCAAGAACAATAAAAAGTCGAAGCAACATAGCCATAAACATGGAAGCTCCGATGTTCGAAGTACCAAAAAGTACACAAATTGATTACAGAAAATGGGGGCATAACCTTGCTCTAAAATAATGCTATGCCAATGACATATGCTTAATGAACCAACAGGTATCCTGCATTTACCTATATGAATCCAGAAGCTTCGGCTTGCTTTGAACGACAGCCTCAATCTTCTCCATAACAGCAGGAGTCAGTAATGGGATTACATCAAGTGCTTTCATGTTCTCTTGAATCTGAATGGGAAAAAAACAAAAGTTACTGTTTAGTTGCATTTGAACGTATTAGCAGTAGCCTAGCAGTCTTGAAATAATCAAATCCTATGTTACTCTTCATTTTTCTTAAGTGCTCATGTCCGACACATATCCGGATATGGGTATGAGAATATGACCCTCCAAATACATGGAAAAACTTATAAAAAATTAAATATACCCATGTCCGACACATACACATACCCATACGCATACCCGACACTTACACCCGAGTTCAAGTAACATAAATCAAATCCTGTTGCCACTCTTTAAAAGCCAAGTAAAAGTTAAGAACCAAATGCACTTGAATCTCAATGATAAAAAAAACTTATGATTTGGTTTGATTACAATTTCTAACAGTAAATAAAAACTTGTAATATCCTGGCAAACACTAAGAAAATGAAACTAGAACTGCACGTAAATTTGGAGATAAAAGTGTACTTATCGGCTATGTTACTCGGACTTAGAAGTAAGTGTCGAATACGGGTATGTCTGACAAGGGTATGTTTAATTTTTCTTAAGTTTTTTCATATATTTGGAGGATCGTACCCCCATACCCATATCCGAATATGTGTCAGACACGGATGTCGGTACGAATACTTCAAAAAAAATGAAAAGTCAGAGTAACATAGCTTATTTGCATTATTGGAGTGTATTGTAGAAGCAGCAAACACACTTCCAAAGGTTTTGCAAAATGATACTCTAGAACCTCATTAATAAAAGTTGCCACTATATGGATAATACACATTCCAGTTAACCGAACCTAATTCTAATTGTTTTGTTCCAAAGCAAAGATATCCATGGGGCAGTTCACCCCTATTAATGAGGCACCTCTATATACACTTGAGGCTTCTTTAGCTTTACAAAGGATATTTTATCAATCATTTAGCTAATTGATCATTTTTTGGATCAGTAGACAATAATCAGTTATAACTTGCGAATTCTGTTAGAATTTATGTATATATTTAAATCAAAGAAACAATGCTTAGGCCGTATTTTTATTTTTCTCAAGTTAAAGTAACCTCTTATGGTTTCAAAGTCTTGCATACTAACAGCAGTCAACTATATAAACCTATCTTACTCGGACTCGGGTGTTTGTGTCAGACGCGGGTTTGTGCCCGACACGGGTATGTTCACTTTTTTCCAAAATTTTCATGTATTTGGAGGGTCGTTGGAGGATCATGTTCCCATACCCGGATATGCGTCGGACACGGATACTTCAAGAAAAATAAAAAGTCGGAGCAACATAGACATAAACTTCTTAAAGAACTAACAATTGCCATTATTGATTTCTATGTTGCACTCTTTTCCTTTCCAAGGACATTAGACTCCTATCTTCACCTGCAACTTCACCTTACATACTCCATAAGTTTTCTCTCTGCATCTTTCCTTCCCAAACACAGAAAAAAAAGACAAAAAAGTGGCATACAGCGTCACCTTCAACACGTGTCCCCAAATTGCCACTAGAACAAAGCATAGTTGGTAATGCTCACCTATTCTACAGGAATTGGGGGGCTAAATCAATGATTTCTTTAATATTGGAACTTATAACGAATAGCTTATCCATCTGTAACTAGCTTGCCATAGATGAACTATCCATGAATTAAATGACGCAAGAACCCCAAACACTGTCGACAAAGACAGAACTACCATTATTACTTCCTCAAAGTCGTAGACAAATGAACAATGAAAACATAGAAACATATTTGTTCAGAAATTTGGTAGAAGTTTTTAACTTAAAAGAATGCATTTGCTTGTAATATATGCATGTTTGTTTAGATAGTTTAATTACCTAAACAAGAAAAAAAAAAAAAAAAAAAAATCTTTTGAGAAACCTAAACAAGAAACTCAAATGTAATTAAACAAGGATAAATTCATAACATGTATTTGGGTAGCAAGCATACCATTACCCACTAGTCCACAGCGTAAAAAAATTAAAATAGCAACAAGAAGGAAGAAGGAAAAAGTTAAAATATTAGATTGAAACTTCTAGTAACCAAAGAAAATAATATTTCTATTAATTTTAAAGATTAGACGTGAGTTTTGCCAACAATGTCTTAGCCTGGTGGCAAAAGATGGCACCTAGGTGAGGCTGCTATCCATGTATTCTGAAAGGATAGCCAGAAAGGAGATATGTCTACATATGTTGCTCCGATTCTTGATTCTTCTTAAAGTATCCGTGCCCGACACATATTTGGATATGATCCTCCAAGGACCCTCCAAATACATGAAAAAACATAGAAAAAATTGAACATACCCGTGTTGGATAGATACCCGTATCCGACACTCACACCCGAATCCGAGTAACATAGATGTCTACAAACCTTAAAGAATAAGTCACTGTAAGTTGCAATCCTGTCACCTGCTGTCAAGTATGCAAACCGCTATCATCTTTGATTAATCTATGACCCCCTCTCATTAAATTACATAAAATGGGGGGAAATTTTCATTGTCATCTAGTGTGTTCTTATATCAAACATAAATAAGGAGACACTCAAGTGCTTGCATCTGTACCAAACAGTCAAATTTTGTATTGCTCTAGGAAAAAAATGAGTTTACCATTGCTTTCATGAGGCTTCTAACAGCAAAGCAAATGCATTGGATCCATAAAGTGATCCACAAAAATACGAAATAAATTAATGAGATACATTACATACTAACCTGAGATTCCTTTGTAGCACCAGTAATAACTGATGATACATTTGGATTTGAAGCACACATGCAATTGAAAGTTGAGCTAAAGGTACACCAAGTTCATCTGCAATTGGCTTCAGTCCATTAACTTTCTTCAGCACATCATCAACGAGTGATCGGTTAGCAAGATTCTGCACAAGATAACAACATAGTTTTAGTGGTTTACTAGTAACAGACAGGGAAGGTTGTTAAAATTAGCAGCACAAAGCAGGTTTCAAGAATCCAGAAAGAAGAACAGAAGCTACATTATCAAATATAATCCAATAATACTTTCAGCCTAAGTTGCTCCGACTCTTCATTTTTCTTGAAGTATCCGTGTCCGACGCATAACTGAACATAAGTATGGGGATATGATCCTCCAAGGACCCTCCGAATACATGAAAATCTTGGAAAAAATTGAACATACCCGTGTCGGACACATACCCACGTCCGACACTCACACCCGAATCCGAGTAACATAGCTTGCAGCCAAGTTAAGTTGTGGGAGTTTCACAGTCATCTTTAAAGATGCTAACTGAAAAAGTTAAGCAGTGCAAAATATGAAAAACTAAGTTTGCTTGAATTTTATATCCTTGGCACATGCAACTAATACTATACACCAGAGTTTTGATCTTTTTGTTCTTTTTTGGATAAGTGACAATAGAGTTTTGATCACATGTACGTATGTCAGAAATATATTTATTACAAGCGTGGATGCATAATCAAAGACTTAAAAATCGTGAGAAGCACAAAAAATAGTGGATCATCACCCAAAATCAATCTTGTTGAAAAATATGTATCCTTCTTAAGAAAAAAAATTCAGTTCAGTTAGAAAATTTCTATTAAAAATTCTGCAAATAAGGAAAAAGGAACCTAGATGACTACAAATAGTTGCAAAGGTTAACATCGAGACAAAAAGATCAATAAAACAGGACAAGACCAACAGTCAGAAATCAAATTTGAAATGATTCTTACTTTGAAATTTTCTAATGCAAACCGACTGTCTGGTGGTATCCTTCCTTTGCTGTATTTTCCAGTAAGCACTCCAGATGCAAGCGGACTCCATGTGGTAGGACCTAGGCCATAGTTGCTGTACAGAGGAAGATACTCGGATTCAACCTGCACCCAAACAGAAAATGATGAAACAAACTGTAGAGTCCTGAAGGAGACAGGAACAAAATCATTCCCAGTAAACCCAATAGCTGTAAAAGCTCTGAACATAGAATTTGTAAATATAGATATACAAGGGCAAGTCAAAGAACTAAGTTATCAGGTCATTTGTTTCAGTTAATAGTACTGTAAATGAACCAGACTTGAACAAACAAATTTTTGTTTGTGTTCATTTATTTATTTTTGAGTTTATTTGTTTTCGGTTCGTGTTTGTTAAAAATTTTAAAATTATGTTCAAGCTCTGTTCGTTTCAAATTGAGTGTGTTAGTTTTCGTTCATTTAAATCGTTTAAAATTGAGTGTGTTCGTTTTCGTTCATTTAAATTAAATGAACTTGTTCGTGAATATTAAATGAACATATTCATGAACATATAATCGAACATGCTTGCGAATAATTAAAAATATATTCATGAACAATAAACAAATAAATCTAAACAATTTTAACAAACAAACAAATAAAAGAATAAGTTAATTTTAAATTATTATTAAATATAAAATATTAAAATACAAATGTAATTAAATTTAAGTTATTATTAAATTATTAAATTTTATTAAATAATATTAATTATATTATAAGTAAATAAAATACAAATAATAATATTATTAATTATATTATAATCGAACAATAAACGAGTTTTAAACAATCTATTAAACGAATTTTAAAAGATCCATAAACAAACTTGTTCGTGAACATAAACGAACTGAACATACCTTGTTCGTGTTCAGTTCGTTTAATAAACGAACCTTAAAATCATGTTCATAATCGTTTATTTAACTTGATAAACGAACAGAAATCAAACTGTTTACGAACCGTTCATCGAACGCTATATTCATTTAAGCCCTAGTTAATCGTTGCAAATGCAGGATGCAATACCATAATTCTCCACCATTTGGTTACTCATGCAAAGGCCATTCAGATAGTAAAGACCTTTTCTAGACTAAAGACTTATGAGTTGTTGGGTCTTGAAGCATTGTCATCAATATTTGTATTTCTCAAGAACACAATTGCTCTCAACGCGTCTACAAAGATAACTATCTTTTCCTATGAGTATCTTCTTATTTCAAGTTTTTAAGGCACAAACCCAAGAATAATGAGAATTCTCTTTTAAATATACATGTTGTATATACTTGATTTTGAATATTAATATATTACCTCTTCCCGAGAAAAATAAAGTTGTTTTACAGGAAATTACACTTTCGCGTACAATAGCAAAGGTATTCCCACAGTCACACCAGATCTCACTAATATTTACTTTGTACTTCATTGCAGCAACTCCCTTTTGTGGGTCAAGTAACTCCTCAATAAAAGAAAGATTGATTTGAGCACGTAAAATTACGAACCGAGTGGGAATTAGCTTTCCTACGATTTTCTTGCATTTCCATTCTGACTGTTTTACAGTAAGTGTGCCCTCCCTCGATCATTTTTTGTTGCTTATTGCCCATCGTAAAAAAAAGTTCAGCCAACCTATAATATGTTGCCTGCACCAAAGCAGTAATGGGAAGATGGCGCGTCCCTTTCAACACTGAATTGATAGATTCAGCTAGATTGGTTGTCATATGCCCATAGCGTCTTCCTTCGTCATATGATTGGGCCCACTTCTCCTTGGGGATCCTATCAAGCCAATTAGCCGCATCTGCGTTTTCTCGACGAAGAATCTCATACATCCAATGAAAATGGGGTCGCCTCATCTCGTATCCTGATAAAATTTTAAAAAAAAAACTTGTTAATTTCAGTATTATTTTATATATTAAAGGAAATATAAGAGATAAAATAACTATGATTCGATTCCATACCCATATTGACAATTTGTCGACGCAATTCTTTATTGTTAAACCTCTTCATGAAGTTAGCTGAAATGTGTAAAATGCAGTACACAGAGTATGCATTTGGAGGATTCCATCCACTACCATGGAGTCTGATTGCAGCTTTGATGGATTCATATCGATCAGACATTAAGCATAAGCCAGGTTGTGTTGTCACATGTGTACGCAAATTAGTGAGAAAGAAGGACCAAGCCTCAGCTGTCTCACCCTCCACAATGGCAAAGGCAATTGGTAGTATATTTCGGTTGCCATCTTGTGCAATAGCTAACAACAATGTTCCTTTGTATTTTCCATATAAGAATGTACCGTCCACTTGCACAATAGGTTTGCAATACGGAAACCTTTCAATGCACGACTTAAATGTCCAAAAGAGTCAATGGAATATTCTCTTACCCTGGACTATTTGATCACCGTGATATGCAGGTACCGTTTGCAATTCCACAATTGTACTAGGAACGAAATGTTGCATTGCACCCAACCATTTAGGTAGATCATTGTACGATCTATCCTAATCGCCAAAGACTCGAATAATTACCTTTTGCTTTGTTTTCCATGCTTTCCTATAAGAAGTGATGTATCCATACTGGATTCGCATATCAGCGATCAAAACTGAAACTAAAATCTCCGGATTTGCTTGGACTAATGACAGAATGCATGAACAGATCATGTTAGAATCTAATTTGCAATGATCCTGTGAAATTCTTCCCTATGTGCAAGTATGAGGCCCATTATATTTCTAATCTCCTATACTTGTTTCTTCTTCATGAATGTTGCCCTTATTCTCCAATTGCACCCTTTCTCATACATTGGACACTTGCCATGATATTTGGTTGGCTCGGATTCAATAACTCTGTAATCTACAGAGTTTTTGATGTTGTAGTGCTTAATAGCTGAAAGCACAACCTCTTTCGTTGGAAATTATAACCCAACATAGAGATCAACTGTAGATGGATTCCAACTCAGAGGTGCAGCAAATCTATGACCATATTCAGGAAATTCTAGCACTTGTATTGCATCCAGATCCAGGGTGCGCATATGGGATGCAGGCTCATAAGGGAGAAGAACTCCATAAATGTTGATATCAGGGCCAACGTCTCTGTCAGAATCATTGCTCTCATCACTGTCATTTGCGAATTCAGCATACTTTTCTTCTTGCTCGCTAAAGTCACCAATATATTCACCACGGGCTTCACATGATTAAACAGGATCATCACCAGCTGGCACATCATCCAGGGCAATAGGAATTGTTGATGAGACAAATGAATTATGAAACGTTGTAACTTGAGATGGCACTTCTTCTGGGGGAACATTGTATGAAGTGGGAACATAATACAACGGGTGAGAATCATCATCTTTTGGAAGCCCACAATCCTCAATGTAAGCATATAACTCAAGTACACCAACATTTTCAAATGTTTCGTGAGCATGAAACATTCCTCTCACATCATCATCATCTTCTAGTGGATAAGTCCTATATTGGACACATCCTTCACCAATAGAAAGAGGAAGCCTATACTTAATCTCTGAAACTCTTTTTGTATTTCCAGCTTTGATTTTTGTATGAATTATTACCTTCAGTTCCTCTAATGTGACGTCTTCACCAACACGAAAGCTTTTAGGATGTTCACAGTCAAAGTTAGCACATTCATCAGTATTATGAATTTGGCCATTATAGTAGACCAATGCGACCACTCTGTTGCTCATGTTGTGTAGTAATGAAAGTGAGAAGGATGAGAACGAAGGTATTATCACTCAGCAAAAGAAATAAGAAATAGAGAAGGATGAGAATGACAAGGTATTATCACTAACACCAAAAAATAACAACTAACATTGAGAATGAGGAGAGAATGAGGAAGGAAATATCATATTTATAATGGTTTATTGAGTAAAATATGGTGAAAAATTGTTGAATCTCATTCCCATTTTTCAGCTGATAAGTCTCATCATTTGAAATTGTTGAATTTGATTCCCATTTTTTGCTGATAAATCAAATCATGGTGAAAAACTGTTGATTCTGATTCCCATTTTTTTGCTCATAAATCCCATCATGGTGAAAAATTGTTGAATATGATATTTTTCAGCTGATAAGTCCTATCCTTTGAAACTGTTGAATTTGATTCTCATTTTTCTACTGATAAATCCAATCATGGTGAAAAACTGTTGATTCTGATTTGGATTTTTTTGCTCATAAATCCCATCATGGTGAAAAACTGCTGATTCTGATTCCCATTTTTCAGCTGATAAATCTCATCCTTTGAAACTGTTGATTCTGATTCCTATTTTTCTGCTGACAAGTCCCATTCTTTGAAAGTGTTGAATCTGATTCCCATTTTTCTTCAAACACTTCATTGACTGAAAAACTGATTAATGACTCAGCAAAAATCTATTGATATATCCCATTCTTGAAACTGTTGAATATGATTCTCATTTTTCTGCTGATAAATCCAATCATGGTGAAAAACTGTTGATTCTGATTCTGATTTTTTTGCTCATAAATCCCATCATGATGAAAAACTGTTGATTATGATTCTCATTTTCTAGCTGATAAATCTCATCTTTTGAAACTGTTGATTCTGATTCTCATTTTTCTGCTGACAAGTCCCATCCTTTGAAAGTGTTGAATCTGATTCCCATTTTTCTTCAAACTCTTCATTGACTGAAAAAATGATAACTGACTCAGCAAAAATCTACTGATATATCCCATCCTTGAAACTGTTGAATCTGATTGTCATTTTTCTGCTGATAAATCCAATCCTTTGAGACTGTTCAATCTGCTGATAAATCCCATCATTTGTACCAAAAGATCAATTTTAAAATTTTATATATATTTTTATCTTTTATATATAAAAATAAAAATTATTATAAAAAATATTTATTTAGGCTTATAAAAAATAAAATTAATAATTTTTTTATTTTTATATATAATTAAAATTAATATAATTAAAATAAAAATTACAATTACAATTAAAATTAAAATTAAAATACAAAAAAAAAAATTGAATTTTTTAGTTGGGAAGTCGCCATATCATATGTCGACTTCCCAACTAATAAAATAAGCGTATTTTGGTACATAATTTGCAAAGTTCGGTATTTTGATCAATTTTCTTGTTTTCATCAGTATTCAAATAAAAAAATCGTGGAATGTGATCAGACATATTTATGAATCGGATTGGGTGGAGTTTAGGTCGAATCGGTTCGGGTCTAGACAACGTATTAAGAAGTTTTGTGATTGTCCAGGTCCAACTAGTTATATAAGGATATTGTCTAGGCCCGTAAAATTTTTTCACAGAATGATCAATTTCTCTAAAAAAGTTATATAATTAATAGTAAAATGGGTTGGACTGGGTTGACCTGGACAAAAAATGCTATGTCCAATGCTCGATTCGTTTTTAAAACAAACCTTATTTTTTTTTATCCAAATTCGTTTTTCGATCTTAATAATTCTGTCCAGGACCTTTCAAATATCGAGCAGACTTTCAAGTTTGAACTAGTAATCCAATCCAGTATAAACAGATTTAAATGTGACTATGTTACCTATGTTACATTTAAGATGAGTATTCAATAAGTGAAGTGATTTTTATTATATTTTCGTGTTCAATATATCTTCAATATGAGATTTCTTTTTTTGATACAAAAGAGGTCACAGTTTAAGGATAGGGAAGGGGTTATAAATGCTGAGATTCAAATCTCAGATCTGTTGAATGTCACATTTTAAAAGTGATTCCATAAATCCATTGAACTAAACTCCAAGTTCAATATGAGATTTCTTTTATAATCACTCTAATAATATTTTCTATTATAAAATTGTTTTTTGAGGGTGAATCGACCTATTTATAAATGTCTGAATTTATTGTACTTAAATTTGGATATAATTAAGATCAGTCTGATATAAAGGGTTTAAGAAATGTAGTTGTGACATAAATGTGGAGCAGGCACATGTATAAGGAGCATGGCTTTAACAAATTTTCCATAATAGGGTAAGGTTATTCAAAGCAACTGTCACATAACATGGGATGGGATGTCAGAATTATGGCAGAAAATCTGACCATTTCACCAAATTTTCATCATATTAATAACTATGCCCAAGATACTATATATATATATAATTATAATTTTATAGTAACTGCAAATCTTTATTGCTTTGTTTGGACATATATAATTATATATCGTTTGAGGGATTGATGATGGGATGTGGAACATTTTGTTTACTGACCCATAAGAAAAAAAAAAAACTAAAAATATTTGGGTAAAAAGAATAAAAAATGAATTGACTGTAGAATGCATGATGAGTTCAATGATTAATATTATTACCTGAAAGGAAGTCTTCGAGTTGATAAATATTTGTGTCTTGTTTTTTTTGCCCTTTTTGTTTACAATATAGATATTAAATGACAAAATCTTCATAATCCAATGGGAGAATTGTAAATTTGTAATTACACTTTAGATTTGTCTAGGTTATTTGTTTGACTCGAGAGATTTGATTTGAATTGAGTCAGATTTTAAATATATTTTTTTAATTTGAACCGGCTTCGATTGTTATTTAATTAATGAAAATATTTTTATATAAATTTAATTATAAAAATATATAATTATTAATATTTTAATATATTTTAAATAGTAAAATGAGCTTTCGAATTGGATTGAACTTGAGAATTGGATTGAACTCGAATCTAGCCTGACAAATCATTTTTTTATTATTTAAACATAATCCAATCCAATCCGATCTGATCTATACAAACGCTCTCAAGTTTTAAGAAAAAGGCTTGATTCTTAACTCCTATTAAACAATTTTATATGTTCCCTTTCAAATGCCAAATTTCATCAGTGTATCCATGCAATGTTTCTTTCAATTTATACAAGCTATAATTAAATGAAATAAACATCAAAATTGTAATTAAGAACTCTACATGCATTTAGATATGATCATACAACTTTTAAGATTTTTAACATATTTTCTTTTCAAAATAGCTAGATTGGTAGGTTGGGGAAAACTTGAATATAACTAATTTTGTCTAATCTAATTCATATATATCTTGAAAATAGAAAAGGGATTTAGACCCCATGTGAGAGTGGGGTTAATAGCAATGAAAATGTATATTGGAATTGGATAGCAAAATCAATCAATTAATCTTGAAAAATATTTGCATGTCAAATCCATTCCAGGTCGGGGCGATATTACAGCATAGCTGCACCTATTATCCTATGCTTTCGTTTTAATTCATTGTAACTTTGGGTCACATTCAATCTCTTCATCACCATTTATTTTTCTTTCTTTTCATCACTATATTTTCTCAATTTCCAAGCTAGGTAATAAGAATGGCTTGAGTTAGAAGGTTGTAATCATAATCTTGATTTCAAAAAAGTAAAGCAATTGAACTGGATTCAAACTAAACCTGCTCATGGCCGCGCCACGGCTCATAAATGTATTTTTTTTACCCAAGCCTATTTGAGGTCGAGTCCGGACTGGTTCGAAAGTTCATTTCACTATTCAAAAAATATTTTTATATATTTTATAATTAAATTTAAATAAAAATATTTTTTATTTAAGGAATAGTAAATCGGGTCGGGCCGACTCGAATTACCAAAATCCTTACATTTGAGTCGGGTCGGACGGGTAACCCAACTTGGTCCATGAGCAGTTTTAATTCAAACCATGAGCCTTAAGTTTTACATTTTCTTTAAAAAAAAAAAAAATCTATTTCATGCTATTAGAGTAGTGATAAAAAGAAATCTTACATACTTAAATTGGAAGTTAAACTTTAGAAGAACATCCAACTTAAAATCAATTAACAATAGGTGAAGAGACACTTGTTATATTTATGTATTCTAATTACACTAATTTAATAGATGTGATATTTCTTTTACCTTCACTATTACTTCCATTCACGTGTAGGGCAACAACATGAGCAATGCTTGCTCTGATATCATATTAAATTTTGAATGGATATTCAACCTAAAATCAATTAGTGATAAGTGGAGAGACATTTATTATATTTATGTATTCGGTTCCCTCTAATTTAAGAGATCTGAGATTTCATTTATCTTTAGTCAAATCATTCTGAGCATATAAGTATAATAAATGACACTTCACCTATAGCATTGATTTTAAGTTGGATGTCATCTTAAAATTTAATATGGTATCAAAATAGGCGTTGTTCTCATTCGTTAGTCCTCTGTTATGCATACGATTTGAAGTTCATATCACATTATAGGTCTTTATATTTACACATGAAGTTAATGTCAATGTGAAGGAAAATATTACAGAGGTCATAAAAAAAATATCACGTCGGTTAATTTGGGATAGACCTGTCTAAGGACCGAGCTATCCGCCTGGCGCGATAGGCTCGGCCCAAATTAGGCCTAGCTTAAGTAAAGTTTTTTGTAATTTGGATTGACCCGATCCAAATTACTATTCGTTAAATAAAATATTTTTTAATTATAATATATATTAATATAAAAATAATTTATTAACAGTAAAACAAGCTTATAAATTCATCCGAAATAAACTTGAATAAAGGAAAGAAAATTTGAATCGTAACCCGGCCAACCTATGATCAAGTCTTATTGGGGGTTTCCCACTGTTTTATTCTCTTCATGGCAGCCCTATTTCTCACAAAATCAGCTCAGGTATGAAATGTGATCCAAAATGGACTAACTTGACTCCCCGCCAATAAAAGGGGCACATATAAATGGAGCTAGGTCAAACATGGGACCCCATATTATAGACCAATCATCAATCACCAACCACAATCACCGACCATCCATGGTCATGCAAAAGGGCTAGCTTAGCCTTGCTCTCACATAGATGTGCTCATGGCCGGGTCGAGGTCGGGCTAGATCGAGATAAGGTATCAATATAATATATGCTTATCCAAGCTTAACCTGGCCTAAAATATGAGTTTCAAATTTTGTTCAAGTCCACCTATATTTATAAATGGATAGTCCAAACCCGTTTAGGCCCGCCCATATTATTTTTTTCTAAAAAAATTTAAATAAATATTTTTTTATTATTCAATTTTAATAATTTTATTTCTTTTATTTCTTTTATTAAATTCTAAAACATGGATAACTTAGCATATTTTTAAATGTTTACACTATAATATTATATATTTTTATTTTTTATATCATATAAATTACATAATATATAAAAATATAATATTATATAAATGAGAAACGGGTCGGGCTCGGGCCTTGATTGTTGGAGCCAAGGCCCGGCCCATTTTCTAAACGGGTCTCATTTTTTTGCCCAAACCCATGTTTCGGATCTAATATTTTTTCTAAACCCTCTTAAATATGGACGGATCTTCGGACTTGGACGGATAACCCGACCTTTGAACAGGTCTACTAGTCTCACATGCTCTTCTTCCTTTCGCTCCCCCCGCTCATCAAGGAACTCAACAACTACACATAAAAACAACAAGCATTCCCACTTTCCTATTTCCATTGGTTTACAACTTGAGATGGAATCCATTTATATTATTGTTCATCTTTGATATACTGATAATGGAGCTTTTTTAACTCCACAAATAAGATTAAAAGATTGTCACATGTCCCATTTTTTATTTAATTTAGGTTTTTTTTACTATATCTTAAGGGGTATATATCACCTTTCTAACCCTATTTGTGGAGTTTAAAAACTCCACTGACAGTGTATGAGATAATTTTTTTTATATTAATGTAAAACTAATTTAATTTTATATGTTTTATAATTTTTTACGCGATTTATATTTGTTTAATCCGATCATTATATTTCATACTCTATTCATGTAGATCATGCACGTTAAATTTTGAGTAAATTAAAAATGTTTAACTATTTGTTTGATATAAAAAAATTCAACCGTTAAATATATAAAAAATGCGGTATTCTCGATCAACAGATATGGATATCAGATCGATTAAAAACTTTACGTACATGACGAGTGCTATTATATTACTAAATCTAACGATCAATTTATTAAAATATCATTCGTATATGAAATTATAAAGTATGTAAAACTAAATATAAATCAATTTCTCTTCTTACAACTTTTCCAATCTTTTTCCTATGATTCTTCTATCTTCTCCTTTTCCCCTTTTTTCTTCTTTTACTATATTTTCTCTACTTCCTCCCTTATTTTATTCTTTATATTTTTGCTTGAGGAGTGATTGGTGGAGGCACAACCCTTTCCTTAGTTTATTAATTTTTTAAACGAATTGTTTATTGTTTAAGGGTTAATAATAAATTTGCTTTGTTTTAAAATGTTGGGTAAAGGGATAGGACATGTGAGCATGCCTAAAGTAGCTGTACGGCCAAGTTGGTCCAACAATCTTAACGGAAGAATCTTGCTTAGACTTTTCATTACACTTTATTCCTTTTCTTCTTAAAAGTAACAGTTTCCATTTTCGATCAATCAAAATAAGCACACTAATATTAATTATTTTCTCTTTCTTTCTATGTTAGTAAAAGAAAAACCAATTCAAAAAAATTAAATCATCAAATCTTTATGCAAAATTAATTGTGCATTTAACTTATCTTATTTATTTCTTCTTCTAAGTTACCATATTTTTTTTTTATTTTATTTTTTTTTAAGTTTTAAAAGGTATATCCCATGCCTTTTTAAGTTAGTAATAATTAGACTTTGATTTTTTTTTTTTTTTTTTTACGTAGAGACTTTTAACTTTTTTTTATTCATTCATTTCTATATGAAATATGGATTAGAAACATTTAAAATTAAAATTTTTTTATTCATTAAAAAAATATACATTATTATACAAGTATACCTGTACACACAAATTTTATGTCAAAAAATATGACAAGGAAAATTTGGAGTCAAATAAATAATTTTATTAATCAAACTTTGAGGTTACAATCTCTGAATATTCTTAAAAAAAGAAATCCTTTGATTCTTTTCTTTAGTAAAACTTTGATTCGAGGGTCTTCACGACTTGATCTTGAATCGGTGAGATCTGCTTCAAGGGTCTTCTAGACTTGGTCTTGAAAAAACAGGAATTATCTCCTTTCCTTTGATGAACAAGATCGGAGAGCAGCTTCTTAGAGAATTCTCAAGAACAAGCACCGCGTTCTTAGAATTTCTCTAATTTCTTCTTAAGAATTTTGAGAGGATTTGTCTCTTCAAAATCTTCTTCTCTTCAGGCTTTCTGAATTGTGAATTTGTGTTAAGAGGAGGTCTCTATTTATAGTGGTAGCTAACCAGGTGAAAGAGAGTTTTAAAAGAACTCATCCTCCTTATTTATCTCTTAATTAATTTAATTAGAGATAATATCTTCATATTTATCTCTTAATTAATTTAATTTAATTAGAGATAAAATATTTATTTTTATCACTTAATTAATTAATTAAATTAGAGATAAAATATTTATTTATCTCTTAATTAATTTAATTTAATTAGAGATAAAACTTTATTATTTATCCCTTAATTAATTAATTAAATTAGAGATAAAATATTTATTTTTTATCACTTAATTAATTAATTAAATTAGAGATAAAATATTTATTTATCTCTTAATTAATTTAATTTAATTTAATTAGAGATAAAACTTTATTATTTATCTCTTAATTAATTTAATTTAATTAGAGATAAAAATTTATTATTTATCTCTTAATTAATTTAATTTAACTAGAGGTAAAATAATTATGACACATGGGTGAAATTTGATTGGATAACCCATGAATCCTTGCAATTTGATTGGTCAAACCATGTGTACATATTTAATTAATTATAAAATAATTAATTATAATATGGTATTATCAATTTCACATGGTAATGTATAATTTAATTGAAAATTTCTTAATTAAAAGAAATTTCAATTAACACGTGGCAATTTGTAATTGGTTACAAATTTTCTCCTTCTACAAATGCCCCCTCAAGACTTGGCTACGTACACGAATTTTTTTTTTAGTGTAGCAAGTGGACAAGTCTTGAAATTTATCTACACCAATTAATTATCTTCATATAATTTTGTATATGAGACGAAGAAATTGATTTAGCAAATATAATTTTCTATGCATCAAAATGGACCATGAATAGAATATTGATCCACCCTAAATGGTTTAGCAAAAAAAAAATGGATATTGGGTCAACATTGACCTTATATTAGGCCTGACTTAAAATATTGCTCAAAGTATTTGATTGGTAAAAGAACACAACAGCTCATGCAAAACATAATTCTCAATTTGACATCTAGAGACACAGACCTTCTAGAATAGAAACTAGGTGGTTCCATATTTACTCAAAGTCTAATTGAGATTTGTAGTTCTATCGGGATTAAACTACTGCACTATATATACTCCCTATTCATGCTTCTTCTCTTCAGCTTTGATAGCTGAGATTGCCAACAATTTCTCCACTCACTCTGCTCTCTTAGTTCCTCATCGTATTCATATTGATAGCGTCTTCTAGCAGAGAAAGCAAGACGAATCCCGCAAAGCCACATATAGTCCTGCACCTGTATAAACCGCTTCGTGTAATCCTACACCCGATCTGGGACGACACGTTGGGTGGTACTTCCTAGCCAGTTGCTTATACACCCACTTTATCTTTGGTAAAGTAATTGTCTCAGGTATCCCCAACCACTCATAGAAACTGATTTCTTTCCTCGCTTCATCGATTTTTTTTTTTTTTTTTTTTTTGAAATAATGGAAACTTAATACATTCACCAACTTTACAAGGAATGGAGCAATAAATTAGAAAAGTATTCACCTATCTTATCGGTTACAACAATGCAGCTCTCTTTTCCTTACTTTGATTTTTATGAAACCAAAACCCTAATTTCACTCCAAGGAATTTTGCTGAGAAAAGGATTCTACATTCAGCAGAGGGATGACTTACATGGGCAGTGGTGTAGGAGGGACTCACACCCTAACCTCAGAAAAATAAGTCGATGAAACAGCCAAGCCCTCTGCATCGTAAGTTCGAACGAGTCTCTGTCTTTTACCCGGTGCCTCTAGCCAACAGAACTCTAAATGGAATGACTTGGATCCAGATACACTCTTTGCAATATCAGAAGGGTATCCCACATGCATACCACCAGGTAACAATGTTAGCTGATATGCCCCTTCAAATTCAACCGTGTTATTTGAGATCGTACCCGTCCAATGCACAGTAGTCCTTACATCACGTCCACCACCCGTGGAAGTAACATCCTGGATGAGAGCTTATTCTTGTCGTCCATTTCAACTGTATCAGCTTTTGCCATCGTTGATTCATAAACACCACTGCGCTTTGTTACAGAATGACATTCCCATTTGCCAAGAAATAGTAATATCCGATCCTGTCCATCCACCAAATTGGCAAGCGATGGATGAATAAGTAGCCCATCACCTTTATCCTCAAAGAAGATGATAAGCATATCCACAAAGCCTCTCGGGTCCATGATATGAAAATGCTCTTGCTCGTCTATCCTTCTCTTGAATCCTCGGTTAATGAACCAGCAACTTCCGCGGTAGCTTCTCTGGAAGGCAAAAACTGGGTTTCTAATAAATGGTTTTGCCGACTAAACTCCACAATCTGAGCTTTCAATGAAGTCAAATACTCCCTCGCACTAGTGAGCACAGATGCTTTGTCTTTCTTGGGGCCAGAAGGAAGAAGAGATTGATAAGATAGGGGCTAAAGCTAGTTTAGCAAGAGTTACAGATTCAATCTCGGCCTTACTTGCGCAGTCGAAGCCCGAGCCAAGGGCAGCCAGTGCACCAAGGAAAGCTGGGTTGGGGTTGCACTTGATGACGTAGGAAGGTTGGGCTATGGAAAGGTTACGGGCCCACTTGTCAAAGAGGGCCATGACAACACCTAAACCAAACACGAAAAAGGGTTCTTTCATTTAGTGGTGTTTAATGGAAATGATTGACTGAATGAAAGCAGTCAGACCATCTTTCGATAGAGCCGTGACTCTTTTTTTTTTTTTTTTTTTTTTAATTCTCAACTTACTTTGACATTTTTTTTTTGTTTTTGTTTTTGTAGACTCATCATGGTGTACTTCAAAGATCACAAAGATTATCTTGTGATTCTTTCCAAGGAAGACGAAGACCTAAAAGAAGGATTATATCTCTTCATCAACAAGCCCATATCGGGTAGATATAAATCCGCTTGGAAATCATTTGATTTTCCTGCCACTCTAGAAGATTGGTCGACAGAACTTTCTCCAACTTCACAATCTTCTCCAAAGGCGAGATCTCTTCAATCTAATATTCACGTCAATACTTCTAATCATGAGAAGTTTGACACGTTGGGAAGCCGTATCATTTCCGAAAGGTCATATTGGGGTTTTTCCTTCAAGATTTTTGGAGAGTTTGGTTACATACCAAAGTACTGGGAATGGGCTGAAGATGTGTTGTACCACTTCAACAAAAATTTAACGAATGTTAGTATATATGATGCTGTTTATGCATCATTATACACTTATGATCACAACAAAGACGTCATTCGCGCTTTTTGTGAAGCTTGGTGCCCGGCTACCAACACTCTCCACCTTGCTACTGGGGAAGCTTCCATCTCCTTATGGGATTTGCATAGGCTAGGCGGTTTACCTATTCACGGCATATTTTACGATGAAGTCATTCCTTGTGCTGCCGAATTGACTGGCTTTGATAACAAGGGAAGATTCATCCCGAGATGTTGTGAATATCTATTTGCTGCATTCCATCTTTTGAAGCAAGGTAAGGAGGATAAGGTGTCTATTGAGGATTGGATCAATTTTTGGTTTCAAGGGAAATCGCGTTACACCAAACCACCTGCTCGAAAAACAAAGAAGCTTGTTCGCCCAAAAGCTACACATAACCCTACTGGGATTCTTCGAAAATACCAAGGTCGGGGAATGGCAGGAGATGGAGCATTTACTGCACTTGGAATCAAAGACAGTTTAACAACAGACACTTATTTAGCTGCCTTCCTTTCTTGTTGGATTTGTGTTTTCGTTTTTCCAAGTAAAGATTCAGAATTTGTTCGGCCAGAGACATTTAAGATAGCCAGCCTGATGGCGATTGGGAGAACTGTTAATCTCGCGGTTCCAGTGTTAGCCAATATTTACCATAGACTAAACCGAATTACAGTTTCTGCTCAAGCGGGCTCTTCAGATGCGTGTTTTCCAATTCACTATATTTATGGGTGGCTAACTTATTACTTCCGGACTCACTTTCAAAATCCAGATGATGTATATGGGCCTTTGATGAGCAAGTTTTCAGGAGAAGGTGGAGCCAAATACTTTGAGGATTATGACGCCCGCAAGTTAATTCATAGTGGCATAGTGTGGAATGCTAACTTATATCCCAGGAATAGAGATGAAGTGATTGTTGATGATGACGCTCTTAGTAAGATCAATCATGGCTACCTTGTTAATGTTCGTTCGAGCTATTTGCCTGCCCGATGTAACCAAGCCATCATTGTGGAACCTTACAGTCCTCATCGATTTGGGAGGCAATTTGGGTTTTGTCAAGATATTCCTGGAGCTCTTAAGGAAGACATTCGTTCTGGATCTGTGGATGATCTATGTAGATTTTGGAGAATTTGCACACGTTCTCATACAAAGTCCAGATTGATCTCTCCAGCTCGTTCTCTAAATCCTAATGATCATGCAACCGCAAGATACATAGAATGGTGGTCCAAAGTTCATGAGCCATATCTTGAGCATTCTATTGATATTTTGATTTCGAGCATCCGTACATCACCGTCAAAGAGAAGAAAACCTCCAAAGGATGTTAAGAAAAAGTCTTTAGAGATTTCGCAAGACAAATCCAATAAAGCCAAAGTCTCGTCCACCATCGATTTAACAGAGGAGCATGTGAAGACTTCACAAGAAGTTCCTCGATCAGTGTCATTAGTTGATGAAGGACAAAGGGTTTTACCGAAAGTCATCGAAGGGAAGCATAATGCGATCGTTGAAGATTCAATTGATGAGAGTGATCATGAAAGACATTGGAAGCGAACCAGGCCAAGGAAGTCCTTTCAAGGTGATATATCCCCCGCCAAAAGTGAAGCTTCAGTTTCTAGTTCGCATGAGTTCAACAAACTTGCAGCTAAGATCAGAAATAATGTTTCAAGTACCGTTTCCAACCAAGAAGATGCTTGCCCGAATGTGATTGTTAATAATACTTCTCCTATAGTGAAGACTCCCACAGGCACTCATGTTGAAGCTAGTCATCTCGCCCTTCCAGAATTTTCTAAGTTTAGTGCAGAAAAAGTGATATCCGATAGTCAGTTGAAGCTTGCAACTATTTTGTGGGAAAGCATTCAACCAAGGATTATTCGCGCTTCTTTTGATCGGGTTTCTTCACTTAGTGGTGATGTTCACAAGATCTTTGATGCAATAGAAGCAATCAAGTCCGTTGATTCCTCCTTATTGAAAAGCATGGTGGAAGACTACTTTACACAAGTCCAAAAGTTTAATGAGCTTGAATCTTCAATTTCTTCATCCAAGGATAGAATTGAAAGACTTCAAGCACTTGAAATTCGATTTAAAGATTCAATGTTACTTGAACATAAGACTGTTGAGAACCTTAACACCCTGCAGTCGAACTTGGCAGATATAGAGCAAGAGTTCATTACTTTGCAACGCAAAAAATATAGACTTGAATCTTCGCTCCAAGAAACTGAAGATGAACTGAAAAGAAGAAGAACCGACACCTCCAAGATTCGTGAAGAGATGAATTCTGTTGAGTCTATTACTACCCTTACTGAGGATGAAGCCAAAAACTTAGATTTGTTGCGAAATATGTTGGAAGCCTCTCGAGACGACTTGAAGAATTTCAAATGGAAGCCCTGAATCCCTTTTGATGTAACCTTTTTTTTTTTTTTTTTTTTGAAATTTATATTAGTTCTTAGGCTTGCTAGTTTTTTTATTTTTATTTTTTTATTGTAAGTTCTTTTCAAGTTTGAAATGAAGTTAAATTTCTTTTCTCCATATATCATCTTTCTTTTGCACTTTCTGAAGCATTTTTGCATTATGCATGGATTACAAATTAAATTCTCAAAAATCTTTAATTTGCAAGAGATTTGTTTTACTTGAAAAATAATTTGAATCATGAAATTCGAATGGAGAATTATCATGATACTTTCAAGTGAACAAAAGATAATATTTGAATCAAAATTTTTTTTTTTTTGTTTGGACTGAACTTGGCAATGAAACCAAGCTGCCTACGTACCCTCGAATTTGAAGGATCAAGTCATAACGTAGTTCATCAATTTTTTTTTTTTTTTGTACCCTAACTTTTGCCTAAGTTGTCCTAGAAAGGATTTTCAACATAGCGGGCTTTTTTTTTTTTTTTTTTGATGCACAGTTTAAGCTCGTGTTTGGGAGCAACATACAACAGTTTAAGCTCTTGCTTAGGAGCAATATCTTCTTTAAGCATAGTAACGCTTCAAAAACTTTCCATTGATCGGTCCGACTTTGACACCATCTTGATCAACGATCTTATAGGCACCATTGGTATAAACTTCTCGAACAACGTATGGTCCACCCCATTTTGAAAGGAACTTGTTGCCAATACGATGTGAAGTATTTATGGGTCTTCTTACAGCAAGGACTAAATCTCCAACTTGGAAAGATCGCTGCTTGACTTTCTTATTAAAAGCTTTGGATAGTCGAGCTTGATAGCACTCCAAGCGTTGTTGGGCTTCCAACCTTTTCTCATCCAGCGCTTCTAATTCTTCCAAACGTAAGCGTACATTGTCTTCACTAGAAAGATCTTCCTGGATTGCAATCCTTAATGACGGAATTTGTCGCTCAAGTGGTAGAACAGCTTCCACACCATAAACAAGTGCATATGGAGTGGCTTGAGTTGGTGTGCGATATGTAGTTCGATAAGCCCACAGAGCTTCTCCTATCCTTTCATGCCAATCTTTCTTTGAACGGTTAACAACTTTCTTGAGAAGATTGCACAAAGTCTTGTTAAAAGCTTCTGCTAATCCGTTTGCTGGAGCATGGTACATTGAAGACTTGTACTGCTTGAAGTCAAACTGTGCACATAACTTGCTCATGTCAAACTGCTTCCCGTTATCAGTTATGATGTGACGAGGTACGCCATACCGATAAATGATGTTTGTCCTGATAAAAGTTGCAACAGTTTCTTTTTTGGCTTCCCTGTAAGGTGCCACTTCTGCCCACTTTGAAAAGTAATCTGTAGCGGCAAGTATATACATATGCCCTAGTGAACTCTTAGGTAATGGTCCTACCAAATCAAGTCCCCAAGCATCGAACGGCCAAGATGTGACTGTCGGATGTAATGGTTCAGGAGGTTGATGGATGAAGTTTGCATGAAACTGACAAGCTTGACATTTCTTGGAGTAGTCCATGCTATCCTTTACCATTGTTGGCCAGTAGTATCCCATCCTTTTAATTTGAAAGTGCAATTTAGCTCCAGACTGATGTGCACCACAAATTCCTGAATGAGCTTCTTGTAAGGTTTTGGATACTTCATCTTCTCCTAAACATCGAAGGAAGACACCATCAAAAGAGCGGCGATAGAGCGTACCCTTGAAGTAAATAAATCGAGGAGCTCGACGTTTCACTTCTGTTTTATGCCTTGGATCATTGGGTAGCCTCCAATGCTCTAAATAATCAATCAACGGTTGTCTCCAATCTTCTTTTTCAACTTCGCAAACTGATACAACATTGGATTCCGTATTGTTATCTTTAAAATCAATTGGAGGCAAAATCCATCGTTTGCAAAGAGGGACTTTT
This sequence comes from Fremontodendron californicum, assembly GCA_030761205.1. NCBI lineage: Eukaryota > Viridiplantae > Streptophyta > Magnoliopsida > Malvales > Malvaceae > Fremontodendron > Fremontodendron californicum. The sequence goes on from JAULJL010000023.1 coordinate 16,024,638, forward strand.
ACTTCTACACTCGGCATGACAAGAGCTGATGCTAAATTAGCTAGAGAATCTGCTTGCTTGTTCTCTCTTCTTGGTACATTTTCCAAGCTTACATTGTCAAACCATTCCAGAATATTCTTCGCATAGTTTACATATGGTAAGAGGTCAGGCTTCTTAACTTCATAAAGTGAAAGAAGTTGGTTGATGACCAATTTGGAGTCCCCAAACACTTTAAGTTGAGTGATCTTCATATCCACTGCCATTTCCAATCCGATGATCAGAGCTTGGTATTCTGCTACATTGTTGGAACAATTTTCAGTGAGAGTAAATGCATAAGGCAATACATCTCCTTCTGAAGTGACAAAGACAACACCTGCTCCAGCTCCATCTTGACGGGCAGCCCCATCGAAAAATAGTTTCCATGGCCTGGGAATTTCGATGAAAAGAGCATCTTCATCTGGGAGATCTTCAGAGAATTCCCAATCATCTGGAATCGGATGGTTTGCAAGGAAATCGGCAAGTGCTTGCCCTTTAACGGCCTTTTGTGGAATATAAGTAATATCGAACTCTTGTAGCAAAAGAGCCCATTTTGCTAATCTTCCACTGAGCACAGACTTGGACATGAGATATTTGAGGGGGTCTGCTCGCGAAATCAAACGAACAGAATGAGCTTGCAAATAATGCCTCAGCTTTTTAACTGCAAACATCAATGACAAGCAAGTCTTTTCGATGGGAGAATAATTTAATTCAGCGCCATTGAGAGTTCTACTAAGATAGTAGAGTGCAGTTTCTTTTCCTTCACCATTCTCTTGTGCCAACAAAGCTCCTAAGGAACGTTCTTGTGCAGCAATATAAAGGATTAACGGCTGTCCTGGTATAGGTGCCTTCAGAATAGGTGGTTGTAACAAAAAGGTCTTAATGCTCTTAAAAGCATTACTGCAGGCCTCATCCCAGACAAAAGGGACATCTTTCTTCATTAGCCGGCTAAATGGTTGACATTGACCAGCCAAGTTTGAGATAAAACGTCGGATATATGCCAATCTTCCTTGCAGACTTTTAAGTTCATGCAGATTGCGCGGTTCAGGCATTTTCATGATTGCATCTATTTTTGATTGATCGATCTCAATCCCACGATGTCGTACGATGAACCCCAAAAACTTGCCCGAGGATACTCCGAACGCACACTTGAGCGGATTCATCTTCAATTGGTATCTACGCAATCTTTCAAACACTTGGCGAAGATCAGCAAGATGATTGGATTTTTCCTTTGACTTCACTACCAAGTCATCAACATAACACTCGACATTCTTGTGAAGCATATCATCAAAGATCTTTTGCATTGCTCTTTGATAAGTAGCACCTGCATTCTTTAATCCAAACGGCATAACTTTGTAACAGTATATACCTTTTGGAGTTCGAAATGCGGTAAGTTCTTCATCTCTTGGAGCCATGCAAATTTGATTATAACCAGACGATCCATCCATAAAGGACAAAGCTTCATGGCCAGTTGTAGCATCAACCATTATTTCTGTTATAGGGAGAGGAAAGTCGTCCTTTGGGCAAGCATTGTTCAAGTCTCGAAAATCTACACAAACTCGAAGTTGACCATTTTTCTTTCTCACTGGAACAATATTTGAGATCCAAGTGGGATACTTGACTTCTCTAATAAAGCCAGCTTTGATGAGCTTATTGACCTCAGCTTCAATTTGGGGGATCAAGTCAGGATGGAAACGTCGTTGAGCTTGTTTGATAGGTCGGACACTTTTCTTGACAGCCAGATGATGCATAGCTACTTTTGGATCAAGTCCCGGCATTTCTTTGTAAGTCCAAGCAAAGATATCTCGATACTCTATCAAAAGATCAATATAGGCTTTTTCCTCTTCTGGTGGTAAGCAAGCATTAATAAAGATCGGTCGTGGATCTTCACTAGTACTGATGTTAACCTCCTTTAGCTCATCAATAGTAGCTTGATTTCCTTCTTCAAAAGACGAAGGGGCTTCTTGGGCTTTTTTCCTCTTGAGATTTTTCACCAGTTTCCTTTACATATACATGGTTAGAAGTAAAGATTTCTGTTTCTTCAAGTTCTTCTTCCTCTGAGGATGAGACTGATTTGGTTATAACCACTGTGTGCTTTCTAGCTTTTAAAACTTCACCAGTAGTTACATTCCATTCGCTTTGCCTTTTCATTCGAGAAGGAATTTTGCTGTGAAAATCTCTTGATTCCTTTAAAGTGGAAGACTTTTGTTTTCGGCCACAGTTAACTTCTTCAGAGTACAGACTTCCAAGCCTTGACTGAATGGAAATTGGTTTACTTACAGAAACTTCACTGCATTTTTCTCCCATTCGTTCAAAAACTGACCTTCGTGATGATTGAATGCTCAAACGATCAAACACTGAACATCGTGTTGAGCGTGCCCCCAAGCGATCAAACACTGAAAGTCCTGGTGGCTTCACTGCATCTTCTTGCTCCTCGGGAACTTCCTCCACATTTATGTACCTCGAAGTTTGTTTATGAATCTTCAATTTTAATGGAGAATATCCGAGCCCCTCTCTAGAAGTTCCGATGTGATCAATCTTCTTTTGCCAGACCTGTCGGATCTTGAATGAACTTTGCGGCTTTTCTTTGCTAGGCTCTTTTGTCTCGTGAGCCAATTTTGCAACATCCTCTTGTTTATATCCAGCTTTGACAAGCAACCTATAAGCATTAGGATCAAAATCTTTAGCTCGATGAGTAGGAAGATCCTGATGTTCGCAAAGAGATTCTTCTACTGGTCTAACAAATCCTTGCAGTGGAGGTATAAGGCCTCTTGATTCTTCCAAGTTAGTGAGGGGAAGAGTCAGATCCTTTAAACCTTGAGCAATTTCATCTTCTCCAACTGTGGAAGAAGCCAAATTCTTTCCCTTTTGCTTTAATTCTTGCATCGGGTTGGGCATTACTTCTTCGATAAATGCATCTTTTAGATAAAACTTTGCATCTGCGAAATGTGCTTCTGCTATAGTAAATGGCTTAGCGTCTGCAAGGATCGTCTTGACTTGACCGTTTCTGCAATACTTGAGACATTGGTGCAGAGTTGAGGAGACTACACCATTTTGATGTATCCACGGTCGTCCTAACAACATGTTGTACGTCGTTTTGGCATCGATTACATGGAAAAGTGGACTTGACTCCATATCTCCAATGAAAAGTTGAAGTCTAAGTTTTCCAAGAGCTCTTTGTCCCCCTTGGTTGAATCCTTGGATCATCAAGCGGCTTTGCATCAATTCATCCAAAGGAACTCCCAATTCTTTCATTGTCATCAACGGGAGTATGTTGACAGCAGAACCATCATCGATCAAGATTCTATTGATCTTCTGTTCCCGAGTATATCCTACGACGAACAACGGCCGATTATGAGGGGTTGACCCTAGCAACAGATCCTCGTCATAAAAGTTAATTTTCGTAGCACAAGAATGCTCATCAACTTCAAATGCTACTGAGTCTGTGTTGTTTTCATTATCTTCATTGCCATCGTTATGGTAACAAGTCATGAAAACCAAATCTTCATTTCTAAGCTGAATTGGCATGAATTCGTTTGAAGTGATTTGCCTTCTTGACTTCCTCCCTACTGAATTTTTACCCCGAGATGGCATTTTTGCTTCTTGAGGCACATTGGGCTTTGGGAATTTAGATGGTTGTTTGACCATCTTAGTTCTTGTAGGCACTTTCACAACTTTTGGAAGATTCTTCTTTTTGCTTTTTCGACGTGTGACTAGAGTCCAACCATCGTGATCTTGATTTTGTCTTTGAAGTAAATAGTTGCCCCCACTTCCCTGAAGATCCGCCATCGTACTTGTACTTGGAGCCAGTATGATAGGATCAAAAGAGCCAAATTTTATGGTTCTATCCAGCAAATTGGATTGGGAAACCATATTGACTGATGCCAAATTTGACGACACCGTTTCTTCTTCAAACTCGATTTTCCCTTCTTCATAGAGTCGCATGATTTTATCCTTCAAAATAAAGCACTTCTCCAGAGGATGGCTAATCAAGCGATGGTATTTGCAATAATTGGGGTCTTCTACTTTATCAGCTTCTTCAGGTCGCTTCATTTCTGGCAACTGAATCAGCTTAGTCTTTAAAAGTTCTTCAAGAATGCTTGAAACATCAGAATCAGGAAAAGGATACTTCTTTTCTTGCCTCTCCTTCAAAGTGATCTTGCCTTTACCTTTGTCTTGGAAATGAGAAGATTTCGTCTCTTGAGACTGTTTTGACTTGGGAGATATCTTAAGAGGCTTGGTAGTCACGGCCATGGACTGTTTGCTTTCTCCCTTGTTGGTAAAGATTTTGCCCCCTTTGCGGGTATCTTGTTTTTCCTTGGCTTTCTTTGGCTCTTGCACCGGAGGTTCTTGATTTCCAGCAGCTGTCATACTCAACTCCATATCATGGGCACAAGTGGCTAATTCTTCAAAGGTCTTAGGCTTGATGCCTTGAAGAATGTAACGCAAGCCCCAATTCATGCCTTGGATGCACATGTCAAGGGCAGAAGACTCAGACAATCTTTCTTTGCAGTTAAGGCTCAGATTTCTCCATCTGTGAATGTAATCAATGACTGGCTCATCCTTCCATTGACGTGAGCTTGTGAGTTCGATCATGCTGACTAAGCGACGAGTGCTGTAGAATCGATTAAGGAATTCACGCTCAAGTTGTTCCCAGCTGTCAATCGTCCCAGGCTCAAGATCAGTATACCAATCAAAGGCGTTGCTTTTTAGGGAGCGAACGAACTGCTTCACCATGAGATCCCCATAGGTACCAGCATTATTGCAAGTTTCCACGAAATGTGCAACATGTTGGCGTGGATTTCCTTTTCCATCGAACTGCTGAAACTTTGGGGGTTGATAGTTCCCAGGCATCCTCAGATGATCGATCCTTTGAGAATATGGTTTTGCATATGTATATGAAGGTTGAGTGATGCTTTCAACTTGATCTTTGATAGCCTCCTTGATAAGATCCTTGAGCTGACTGGTAGTGACGAGTTCATTGATCTTTTCTTCAGAATCCTTAGCAACTTCCTTGTCAGAGTTCTCACCATCATCTTGAAAGATTGATTGCCAATTCTGGTTTGAAGCTTCGTTCCTTTTTCCAGTGAGACCGGCGATCTTGTCCATCATGGAAGCGATCTGGTTATCTTTCTCTTTGATACTCGCTGAAAGAATTTCAACAGATTTTGCCAGAAGTGCAACTTGTTCTTCCAATGATGTGGTGCCAGTTGTCATGACAGCCATTACTCCAGAACTTGATTTTGGAGGAGATGATGGAATAGGCTTGTTGCTTGAGTAGCTGTCTTGTTCTTGGTATGTTAACTGGCGACTTGCACTTGATCCTCGAGGAGAATCAACTTGTCTAGCAGAAACTTCTTCTAAGTCTTGAATTGGAGAAGAAGTGTCATAGAGAGGGTTTTGATTGAGCACAGGAAGAGTTTGCTCATACAATTCAGCAAGAGTTTTGGTCTTCCTCCTAGTGCCATAAGGATGAGCAGGGATATCAATGCTTGACGATGAAGTGGGGTAGACTGCAGGATTAGCTCGAGCAGGCTTGAGAGTTGGTTTGTTAGCAAGGTTCTTCTTGGGAGCCATTGCAACTTGATAACTTGAGTTTTGAAGAAAAGAGATGAAAGGCAGAGATTGTCCCACCGGGCGTGCCAAAATTTGTACACACAAATTTTATGTCAAAAAATATGACAAGGAAAATTTGGAGTCAAATAAATAATTTTATTAATCAAACTTTGAGGTTACAATCTCTGAATATTCTTAAAGAAAGAAATCCTTTGATTCTTTTCTTTAGTAAAACTTTGATTCGAGGGTCTTCACGACTTGATCTTGAATCGGTGAGATCTGCTTCAAGGGTCTTCTAGACTTGGTCTTGAAAAAACAGGAATTATCTCCTTTCCTTTGATGAACAAGATCGGAGAGCAGCTTCTTAGAGAATTCTCAAGAACAAGCACCGCGTTCTTAGAATTTCTCTAATTTCTTCTTAAGAATTTTGAGAGGATTTGTCTCTTCAAAATCTTCTTCTCTTCAGGCTTTCTGAATTGTGAATTTGTGTTAAGAGGAGGTCTCTATTTATAGTGGTAGCTAACCAGGTGAAAGAGAGTTTTAAAAGAACTCATCCTCCTTATTTATCTCTTAATTAATTTAATTAGAGATAATATCTTCATATTTATCTCTTAATTAATTTAATTTAATTAGAGATAAAATATTTATTTTTATCACTTAATTAATTAATTAAATTAGAGATAAAATATTTATTTATCTCTTAATTAATTTAATTTAATTAGAGATAAAACTTTATTATTTATCCCTTAATTAATTAATTAAATTAGAGATAAAATATTTATTTTTTATCACTTAATTAATTAATTAAATTAGAGATAAAATATTTATTTATCTCTTAATTAATTTAATTTAATTTAATTAGAGATAAAACTTTATTATTTATCTCTTAATTAATTTAATTTAATTAGAGATAAAAATTTATTATTTATCTCTTAATTAATTTAATTTAACTAGAGGTAAAATAATTATGACACATGGGTGAAATTTGATTGGATAACCCATGAATCCTTGCAATTTGATTGGTCAAACCATGTGTACATATTTAATTAATTATAAAATAATTAATTATAATATGGTATTATCAATTTCACATGGTAATGTATAATTTAATTGAAAATTTCTTAATTAAAAGAAATTTCAATTAACACGTGGCAATTTGTAATTGGTTACAAATTTTCTCCTTCTACAATACCATTATTTTGTTTAAATTTGAAGTCTTATATACTATTTTTACTTTCACTGTAATTAATTTCTTTGAATAAATTAATTTGATTTTATATAATACTTAATTTTATTTTAGCCTGCCTAAACAAATTTTTTAACTTTTCCCCTCAATGCATCCATATAGTGCAGCAACCTAAAAGGGTACTTGTAAGTTATATCTGGATATCTAAAATACACGTATCAAGTCGTCTCCCTGTTAGTAGTCTCATCTTAAAAAAAGTACAAAAAGAAATACATTTGATTGTGCAAAGGATGTAATCTATTTGAGTTGAGTTGATATATTGTCGAAGTTTGAACTTGATTCGATTCGAAAATTCGAAGTTCGAAATTCGATTCGAACTCGATTAAATTTTATTTTTCATACTCAAATTCGATTTGTAATTTATTTTAACTCGACTCAATTAAGTACGATAGGATTATATATATTTTGGTATTAAACATTATATTTTCTTCATTTACTTATATATACATATTAAATATATTAAATTATATAATTTATCGGATAATCAAAATTGTTAGAAAATAAAACTAATTTAGGATCGCACTTCAATCGTAAACATTTAACCCATTAGCAGGGATAGATCCAGGGGTGGTAGGCAGGGGCCTTGGCTCCCTTTGGCTCCTTCAAATTTTTTAGGTTCTTAACAATTGTATAATTCAAAAAATGAAAAAAAAAACCTATTTTGGTTCTTCCAAAAATTTATAATTTGATCATCTTTCATCTCGATCCCCTTAACATAAATTTTTGATTTCGTCCTTAGGTCATGAGTTGGTAATTAATTAAACAAATACAAGTCACTTATTTCTTCTTAATACCCTAAACACATGAGAAGGCTACTAATATTCATTAATTTTTTTTTTTTTTATAACAAATACTAAAAATAGTAACAATTGACTTTTAGAACCTAAAAGCGTTAGTGCGAAGAATTTTTTTTGTGACGAGTATTTCAACAAAAATATCATAATTATAACCAATATAGAAGAGTGTATCCTTAAAATTGTTCTGGAAAGAAAACATAAACGAAATTCGGAGATACCTCTAACCGTATTGTAAAAAAAAATCAACAATTGACTTTTAGTTGCAGAATTTGACCTGATAATTCATGTATTTTTATCGTATTTGTGTATTTTCTTGCTTCATAATTGTGTTTAAGGTGTTTTACATTAATATATATTTTGACGTGTTAATAATTTGTGTTATATAGATTTTAACACATTCGTGTATTCATGTCGTATTCGTGTTTTTTTTTTTTTCGTGTCGTGTTGTGTTTTGCGTTTATTTTAATTATTTTTCTCGTATCGTATTCGTGTTGTGTCCAATATTACTAGGTCTAAGCAGAATTTACCTCAAAAAAGTTTGAAAATCAGGGATATGAGGATTTAGAAGAGAAGCAATAACTATAGTATACATAGTTGCAGAATTGGCTTGGAAGCAAAGCTCTACATATATGACATGTTTGCGAAATGTCAAAAGAAGGAAGATGGTGTTATTGCTAAAGCCCATTCCATGCCTACTTTATTGGCACTGGCCCAGCAGGGTTAGACAAAGACAGCCGAATCAAGACAACTTTTTTTTTTTGAGTTTGGATTGACTTGACTGCCTCACTTTTTGCTTGCAAGTGGAATCATTGGCATTGGCAACCACCAAATTAACACTACTACCTTTGCTATTTGCTCCATAGCTGATATGGATGAAAATGATTCTGAGATATTATTATGGGCCAAAATCGTCCTATAAAAGGATAGAATTATAGCCAATATAAATCATTATTTATAAGGATAGTTATAACATAAGGATAGTAGCGGATTGGATATATGTAATTTTTAAAAAATTTAAATTTGTTTAATTTATATGATATCTGAATCCGTTTATTATTCACTTACTATAGGAATATTACTATCCGAATTAGCATCCTACTTAGATAGGTCGGATATCCAATTTAGATAGGTCGGATATCCGAATATGCTAAATTCCGAATTCATTAAATTAATTCTTTTTATAGATAAAATATAAAATTAAACAAGAATTAAATACGTAAATAGATATTATATTTGAATATTCTAATCTGTTATGCATATAAGTAAAGCGGATTCGGAGAACGGATTCGGATATCTTACAACATCCGAACCAAACTAAAAGGGATTCTGATATTAGATATCCAAGAGTTTCTATTCAAATTCGCTTTCCATAGTAAATCTAATGTCTTAATCCGAAAATTATCTGAATCCACAATATTCGGATCCGCAAAAAATTGAATCGAATAGTGTAAGATGTCCGATTTTTTACTATTCATTGTCATCCTATTATCTATGTTTATAGCCAAGACCTGGACCTGGTGTTAGGTGAGCTGGGCTAGTTTGGGCTTGAAAAAGTTCATAATTTTGCATAAGTCCAGAAGATTAGACCAAGAAAAATTTTGCCATGGCCAAAACCTTTAAGATATGGGCCTTCATTTCCCTGACCTCCAGTTTTCGGCTCATTTTCTAGGCCCTTGTGTTCAATCCTAAATTACAAGTTTATAAATTATAACACACTCACATTTCAATACCTCAATTCTTTATCTTATTCTCATATTTTGATTTTTTTTTTATAAAAAAAAAACCATGTTTATAATTCATGTTTCTCGAACTCCTTGATTTGTTTACATAAAAATTTTCATTAAAAAAACCATATAAAAAGTTCAATTTTCAACATATACTCTTTTCTTCCTTCCAAAAAAAATGGGTTTTACTAAATTGGCAATGGGAATGGTGCTTAGTTGTTTTGTTTTTTTTGAGTGTAGATGCAGCCATGTGAGCAGATCCTTTGTGGACCTAACCAACTCCTTCATTAATTATTCTCTTAACAATCAATAATTTTTTCCAAAGGCATAATCCTATCCTTGGGGACCTTATTTAACAACAAATATCCAATATGAGGAAATACTGACATAATTGATTCTATAAGGTTAAAATAATTAAAAAAATTCTGAACTTTAAACATTTGATTTAAATAAATTTTAATATTTTTATTACACTTTAATAAGTTCTTAACATTTAATTTATACTAAAATAAGTTCTTAAGTTTTAACTTATACTTAAATAAGACTTTAATAGAAATTCATCTTTCATTTGAAATAAGAATTTATTTAGATATAAATGAAATAATAAAAGTTTATTTTGGTACGATAAAAATATAAAAACTAAACTCCAAGTTGAATGTGAGATTTATTTTTATTTTTTATAATCACTCTAATAATAAAATAATTAAAAATACATAAAGAAAACTATTTCTAACACATGTTTGCTATGGACATATTAGGTATTTACTAGTAATTCCATAACTATTAAATACGCGTCTTTTCATGAATTGATGTGGAAGTGGAATGTGATATGAATCGGATTGGGTAGAGTTTAGGTGGAACCGGTTTTGGTCTATACAAGAAATTTTGTGATTGTCTAGGTCCAATTAGTTATATAAGGATATTGTTTAGTTCCGTCAAATTTTTTACACAGAATGATCAATTTTTTTAAAAAATTTATATAATTAATAGTACAATGGGTCGGATTGAGTTGATCTGGACAAAAAATACTATGTCTAATACTCGACTCGTTTTTAAAACAAACCTTATTTTTTTTTATCCAAATTTGTTTTTCAATCTTAATAATTCTGTCCAGAACCTTTCAAATATCGAGCAAACCTTCGAATTTGAACTAGTAATCCAATCCAGTATAAACAAATTTAAATGTGACTATGTTACCTATGTTACATTTAAGATGAGTATTCAATAAGTGAAGTGATTTTTATTATATTTTCGTGTTCAATATATCTTCAATATGAGATTTTTTTTTTATACAAAAGAGGTCGCAGTTTAAGGATAGAGAAGGAATTGCAAATGCTGGGATTCAAATCTCAGATCTGTTGGATGTTACCTTTTAAAAGTGACTCTATAAACTCATTGAACTAAACTCCAAGTTCAATATGAGATTTCTTTTATAATCACTCTAATAACATTTTTTACTATAAAATTGTTTTTTAGGGTGAATCGACCTATTTATAAATGTCTGAATTTATTGTACTTAAATTTGGATATAATTAAGATCAGTCTTATATAAAGGGTTTAAGAAATGTAGTTGTGACATAAATGTGGAGCAGGCACATGTATAAGGAGCATGGGTTTAACAAATTTTCCATAATAGGGTAAGGTTATTCAAAGCAACTGCCACATAACATGGGATGGGATGTCAGAATTATGGCAGAAAATCTCATAATTTCACCAAATTTGCATCCCCAACAAATCTTGTTATCTGTTTTTGCACTTTTGGCTCTAATAAACATAAACATTAAATTGAGATACGTATCGTGAATCGAAATTTTATTTTTAAAATCGAATATCAAGTATCTTATTATAAGATATGATAAATAATTTAAAATTAATTATAAATAATATATATGTAAAATAAATAAATTTAAAAATATTATATATATATTAATAAGATTGAGTGATTGATTATTTTTCAAATTCTTAACATGCTCATTAATAACATATTTTTAAATAAAAAATGTATTCTATTTTTCATGTTAATTTTTTAACTAAAAGTATAAAGTTTTATGTTATTTAAGTTTAAAATATTTAGAGAATATGTTTATAAGTTTGTTTTGGATCAGAAACAATTAAAATTACATTTTTAGGGAATTTGGCATGATCAGATTTAATTGGGTCTGGTCAGAATTTACCACATGCGTAGCGAAATGTGTCATATGTATCATACAATACGTATTAATTAACATGAAAAATAGATAACTATCATATTAATAACTATGCTTGAAGATAATATATATATATATATATATATATATATATGAGAAGGGATCCACTTACACTAGTGTAAAACTAAATTAATTTTACACATTTTCGTAACTTTTTATATGATTTATCTTTTAATAAACCGGCTGTTTGATTTAATAATATAATTATACTCGTTGTCTACGTGAACAGAACATGAAATACGATGATCAGATTAAACAAACATAAATAGTATAAAAAGTTATGAAAGTGTGTAAAACTAATTTAATTTTACACTAATGTAAGTGGATCCTCCTCATATATATATATATATATATATATGAGGAGGGATTCACTTACACTAGTGTAAAATTAAATTAGTTTTACACACTTTCATAACTTTTTATACGATTTATATTTGTACAAACCGACCGTTGGATTTAACAATATAATTGTACTCGTCGTGCACGTAAAGTTTCGAATCGATCCGATATCTCTATCATATCGATCGAGAATGCTTTATTTTTTAATATATATTTAACGATTGAAAGTTTTTTACGTCGAACAAATAGGTAGACATTTTTAATTTTCTCGAAACTCGACGTGCATGATCTACGTGAATAGAACATGAAATAAGACGGTCGGATTAAATAAATATAAATCGTATAAAAAATTATAAAAATGTGCAAAACAACTTTAATTTTAGACTAATATAAGTAGATCTCTCCTCATATATATAAAAATATATATAATAACTATAATTTTGATACTAACTGCAAATCTTTATTGCTTTGTTTGGACACATATTTTTTGAGGGATTGATGGGATATGGAACATTTTGTTTACTGACCCATAAAAAAAAACCTAAAAGTATTTGGGTAAAAAGAAAAAAAATTGAAGTTGAGTCTAGAATGCATGATGAGTTCAATGATTATTACCTGAAAGGAAGTCTTCGAGTTGATAAATATATGTGCCTTGTTTTTTTGCCCTTTTTGTTTACAATTTAGATATTAAATGACAAAATCTTCATAATCCAATGGGAGAATTGTAAATTTGTAATTACACTTTAGATTTGTCTATGATTATTTGTTTGGTTCGATAAATTCAATTCGAATTAAGTCAATTTTGAAATAATATTTTTATAATTCAAATCAGTTTCGATTATTATTTAATTAATAAAAATATTTTTATATAAATTTAATTATAAAAGTTGGTTGAAGTGGTAAAATGACTCCAACCCCCAAGATGAGAATAAATGTTCGAATCTTGGGAGTCACCAATGATGGGAGGGCTTTACCATTACACTGCCGGCCCGACAGGAATTAATCTTTCATCAACCATAAAATGAGGATGAAGGGAACGCCTTGGGTTTAGACAAAAAAAATATAAATTTTAATATTTTAATATATTTCAAACAGTAAAATGAGTTTTCAAACTAACTGAACTCAAATCTTGTCTGACAAGCAAATTTTTTATTAGTCAAATATAGTCCAATCCAATCCGATTCATAATCACGCTCTCCAGTTTCAAGAAAAAGGCTTGATTTTTACTCCTATTAAGCAATTTTATATGTTCCATTTCAAATGCCAAATTTCATTATTGTATCCATGCAATGTTTCTTTCAATTTATACCAGCTATAATTAAGTGAAATAAACATCAAAATTGTAATTAAGAACTCTACATTAGACATGTTTAAAGGTCGGGTTATCCGTCTGACCTGACAGGTCCGGCCCATATTAAGTCGAGTTTGGACATAAATTTTTTTAATTTGGGCCTAGATTTTTTATTTATAAAAATATGTAAATATTAATATAAAATAAATTTTTAATATTTTTTTAAACAGTGAAACTGATTTTTGGGGTCGATTCGAACCGAACTTGGATAAAAAATCTCAAAAAATTCGGATCGCAACCCGACCGGCCATGAACAGGTCTACTCTACATGCATTTAAATAGGATCATAAAACTTTTAAGATTTTTAACATACTTTCTTTTCAAAATAGCTAGATTGGTAGGTTGGGGAAAACTTGAATAACTAATTTGTCTAATCTAATTCATACATATCTTGAAAATAGAAAAGGGATTTAGAACCCATGTGATTGTGGGGTTAATAGCAATGAAAATGTATATTGGAATTGGATAGCAAAATCAATGAATTAATCTTGAAAAATATTTGCATGTCAAATCCATTCCAGGTTGGGGAGATATTAAAGCATAGCTATATTATCCTATGCTTTCGTTTTAATTCATTGTAACTTTGGGTCACATTCAACCTCTTCATCACCATTTATTTTTCTTTCTTTTCATCACTATATTCTTCTCAACTTCCAAGCTAGGTAATAAAAATGGCTTGAGTTAGAAGGTTGTAATCATAATCTTGATTTCAAAAAAAGTAAAGCAATTGAACTGGATTCAAACTAAACTTGCCCGTGCCGCGGCTGAATTTTTTTTTCTTTATCCAAGCTCATTTCAGGTTGAGTCCGGACCGGTTCGAAAATTTGTTTCATTGTTCAAAATTATTTTTATATATTTTATAATTAAATTTAAATAAAAAATATTTTTTATTTAATGAATAATAATTCGGGTCGGGCCAACCCGAATTACCAAAATCCTTACATTCGGGTCGGGCCTGTCGAGTAACCCAACTTGGTCCATGAGCAGGTTTAATTCAAACCATGAGCCTTAAGTTTTACATTTTTAAAAAAAAATCTATTTCATGCTATTAGAGTAGTGATAAAAAGAAATCTTACACAGTTAAATTAGAGGCACTCTAAACACATAAATATAAGTTAAATTTTAGATGGACATCCAACTTAGAATCAATTAACAATAGGTGAAGAGGCACTTGTTATATTTATGTATCCTAATTTAATAAAATGTGATATTTCTTTTACCTTCACTCTATTACTTTTGCTCACGTGTAGGGCAACAACATGAGCAATGCCTTCAACCTAAAATCAATTAGTGATAAGTGGAGAGACATTTATTATATTTATGTATTCGGTTACCTCTTATTTAAAGATTTCATTTATCTCTAGTCAAATCGTTTTGAACATATAAGTATAATAAATGACACTTCACTTATAGCATTGATTTTAGGTTGGATATCCATCTTAAAATTTAATATGGTATCAAAATAGGCACTGTCCTCATTCGTTAGTCCTCTATTATGCATACGATTTGAAGTTCATATCATATGATAGGCCTTTATATTTACATAAGAAGTTAATGTCAATGTGAAGGAAAATATTAGAGTTGGAATAAAAAAAAATCACGTCAGTTAATTTGGGATAGACCTGTTTAAGAGTCGAACTACTCACCTGGCTCAATAAGGTAGGCCCAAATTAGACCTAGTTTGAGTAAAGTTTTTTGTAATCCGGGTCCACTCGATCCGAATTACTATTTATTAAATAAAATATTTTTTTAGTTATAATATATATTAATATAAAAATATTTTTTTAATAATTTATTAACAGTACAATGGACTTACGAACCGACTCAAAATAGATTTGAATAAAAAAAATAAAACCGTAATTCAATCCGACCCATGAACAAATTTTATTTGGGATTTTCCACTGTTTTGTTCTCTTCATCGCAGCCCTATTTCTCACAAAATCAGGTATGAAAAGTGATCCAAAATGGACTAACTTGACTCCCCGCCAAACAGAAGGGGCACAAATAAATGAAGCCAGCTCAAACATGGGACCCCATATTATAGACCAATCATCAATCACCAACCACAATCACCGACCATCCATGGTCATGCAAAAGGGCTAGCTTAGCCTTGCTCTCACATGCTCTTCTTCCTTTCACTCCCCCCGCTCATCAAGGAACTCAACAACTACACATAAAAACAACAAGCATTCCCACTTTCCTATTTCCATTGGTTTACAACTTGAGATGGAATCCATTTATATTGTTGAATTGACAGTGGAGTTTTTTTAACTCCATAAACGAAATTAAAAGATTTTATATGTCCTATTTTTTTTTTCTTTTTTACTATATCTTAAGAGATATGTGTCACCTTTCTAACCCTGTTTATGGAGTTTAAAAACTCCACTAACAATGTATGAGATTTTTTTTTTTTTTTTTATATTAATGTAAAACTAATTTAATTTTATATGTTTTCATAATTTTTTACGCGATTTATATTTGTTTAATCCAACCATTATATTTCATGCTCTATTCATGTAAATCGTGCACGTCAAATTTTGAGTAAATTAAAAATGTCTTAACAATTTTTTGATGTAAAAAATTTCAACCATTAAATATATAAGAAAGACGATATTCTCGATCAATATGATATGGATATCGGATCGATTCAAAATTTTACTTGCACGATTAGTGCTATTATAATGCTAAATCTAACGATCAATTTATTAAAATATTATTCGTATATGAAATTATAAAAATATGTAAAACTAAATATAAATCATTTCCTCTTCCCACAACTTTTCTAATCTTTTTCCTATGATTCTTCTATCCTCTCCTTTTCCCCTTTATTCGTCTTTTACTATATTTTTTTTTTACTTCCTTATTTTATTCTTTATATCTTTGCTTGAGGAGTGATTGGTGGAGGCACAACCCTTAGTTTATTAATTTTTTAAAAGAATTGTTTATTGTTTAAGGATTAATAATAAATTTGCTTTGTTTAAAAATGTTGGTTAAAGGGATAAGACATGTGACACTGCATGCCTAAAATAGCTGTACGGCCAGCTTGGTCCGACAATCTTAACGGAAGAATCTTGTCTCTTTGCAACAAATTAGGATGACCTGTCCTATCCTAAAAAATAAGAGAGAGAAAAAGGGTTTTAATTAGAGGTGGCAAAATGAACCCGAACCCGAAAACCCGCCCAGGAAAACCCGAACCCGAACCCGCCCAAACCCGATTTGACCAAAAAGTCAAAAACCCGAACCCGAAAAAGCCCGAACCCGAATGGGCCCGAACCCGAATGGACCCGAACCCGAGACCGGCCCGAACCCGAACCCGAATTTAATACTAAAAATAAAAATAAACAAATTGCAATTATTATGTTTTTACAAAGCAATAACTTTAATTATTAATTTTATTCTAATTTTTTTAATAATTTAATTAAAATTTAAAATTTAATATATTATATATATATATGATGAAATAATAATTTTATCAAAAAGTAAATTATATTTTGTACTTATAAGTTATAACTTTAACGTCTCATATCATGATGAATTTACAATCTAAATATTTTAAATTCTTGAAAATTTTAAAGATGTGAAAAAAAATTTGACAATAATTCAATTAATCTATAAGGGTAAAAAAATTGACAATAATTCAATTATTTTGGCCTTTTGGGTTATACTTAGACCTGATCACGGGCCGGGCCTGGGCAGGATATTTTGTGTTCCGGGCCGGCCCGGAACAGTAATTTTTATTATAATATTATTTTATTTAATTTTAATTATAAAAAAATAAAAAAATTATTTTTTTATTCCAATGAACAGTGTTTCGGGCCTAAACGGGCGGGCCGGGCCGACCCAGGGCCAGGCCTGGGCAGAGAAAATAAAAAAAACTGGGCCGCGGCCCGGCCCATAAGCAGCTCTAGTTATACTTATGCGGTTAGGTTAGGGTGGGTTTAATTGGATTATGGCTTTCATGTGATTTTATTTTAGCGGGTGGATTTAATGGGGTTTTGGGTTTTATGGCCTTTTGGTTTTGGGTATATTTATTATATATTAATAAATAATCATATTAATTATATATTTATTACGTATAATTTAAATATAAATTATATTTTTTAGTACTACTTTATAATTTATACTTTATACTGATGAAAAAAATATAAGTACTCGATATATATATATATATATATATATATATATATATATATATATATCTTGACTATAAGCATAAATTTTTTGCATTTTATAAGTATATAAACGAATAGATGAAGGCCAGAATTTATTTTTAAAAGTTTTTTATTTTATAGTGAATATAAATTATAATGTATTTATATTTTGAAATTCGAGCTCATCAAATCAATTATTTTAAATATCAATATATTAATTTATAATATATCATATTTTTTTATAATAAATTATTTCAAAATTTGATTTTATATAACAAATTAATTTCTTATTCTTTTGGTGCTAACAAATATTAATTTTAAAAAATAAATATAATTAAAAATATCATATAATAGCAAAAGTATAAAAATAAAAAAAATAATAATAATAAATTAATAATTTGTTTTTAGATATAAATATTTAAATTACGTAAAAATGATTACATCTAATATAAAATAAAATAATGTAAAACATACCCGTACCCAGATCGAACCCGAACCCAGACCGAACCCGAACCCGAACCCGAATGGGCCCGAACCCGAATGAGCCCGAACCCGAATGGGCCCGAACCCGAATGGGCCCGAACCCGAATGAGCCCGAACCCGAATGAGCCCGAACCCGAATGGGCCCGAACCCGAATGGGCCCGAACCCGAATGAGCCCGAACCCGAATGAGCCCGAACCCGAATGGACCCGAACCCGAATGAGCCCGAACCCGGATGGACCCGAACCCGAATGAGCCCGAACCCGAATGAGCCCGAACCCGAATAAACCCGAACCCGAATGAACCCGACCCGAACCCGCCCGAACCCGCCCAATTGCCACCTCTAGTTTTAATTGTTTATGACTTTCTTTTTACAAATAATTTTTTGTTAGAAGTGGTAGAGGATTCCTTTTACTCACTATGATTAAGCAGGTAAAGGGGAAATGTATCTACATATTGAGTCTGATTTGAGAGGTTCAATTTAAACTAGATTGAATTTGAAATATGATTTTTGAAATAAAAATTCGTTTAGATTATTATTTAATTAATAAATAATATTTTTATTTTATTTAAAGTTAATTATAAAAATATATTAATATTAATATAAAAATATTTTTTAATATTTTAATATATTTGGATCTAGGTTCAATTCGGGCTTGAGCAAACAAATTTTGTTTGGTATTCGAGCTTGGCCCAATCGAATCGATTCATGAACACTTTTAAGTAAAAGGGAAGGGCTAATCTTTTGTGTGATTTCTAGGCATATATTAAGGCATTTGTATTCTCAGCGTAAAAGGAGTTGCATCGTTTAGTTTGATTAATTTTAGAAGTAATGCATCCATTTGGAGCAACGACTGATTATGTCTATGATTGATACAAATAGCTTAGGTATAGTTAGCATTACCATTTCGATTGAAAATTATGATCATTTAACAACTTGTTTTGGTGATTAACCTCAAAATCATTGCAATCAAAATTTTTGTTGTAAATTTAATTTGTTTGAAGTAATTGCTACGTAAAACCTTTCAATCATGTCATATGTTTTGATTTTTGAAAAATTTATTACGTAAATATTTCATATCACGTCATTTCTGAACCATCCAATAATATTATGACATATCATATTGTTTTATGTCAGATTTACCAAGCCATGTAAGAAAAAAAAAAATACTCTAACAAAGTTTATGTAGGGAACAATAATAATAATAAAAAAGAAACAGAAAGAAAGAAATTAAGCCACAAGAAATTATATAGTTCGGTCAATTGTGCTACGTTCACGGAGCTACAAAGATTTTTATTATTTTTAAGTAGAACAAGATACATGTGCCGCAACTATATATTATAGGGTTTTTAAGTAATGTTACGATACCCTAAAAGAAAATAATAACCCTAAAATCGGGCCAATAAAGAGAAGAATTACAAAAAGACCCCAAATTTTTTTTTTTTTTTTTTTTTTTCAGAGTAAACCTTCCAAAAAACCCATTTCAATTTTATAACAATGTTTATGGAGTGGGATCACCAAATCTAGTTGCCCCACATAATAATAATAATAATAATAATAATAATAATAATAATAATAATAATAAAAAAAACTCCACGTAGAAAAGCCCTACAATTTAACACAAAACGAAAAAAACGCAAATAACCTATGCTCCTCTTCTCTCTTGTATGTATGATGAAACAATAAAGAACGCCTAGTCTAACAAAGCCACGCATATTTCGTCTTCTTCTTTCACTCTCTGTTCTTTACCTCCAATAACAATTATCCTACAACTATTCTATTCTATTCTATTATTCTATTCTTTTTTTTTTTTTCCATCCAATAACACAATTATTGTTCTTTGAAATACAAATACAAAAAATTAAACCATATAAAAATTTGTATAATCCATTTCCTTTGAGATTTTGGAGAGTGATATGAAAAAAAATATAATGACATGTTGTAAAATTATTGAATGAGGCTTATGGATGACATGGTATTAAGGGTTTATGTAATAATTTTTCTATTTTTGGATTGAAATTTATACCACGTGGTTATCATTGTTCCACTCACGTGACATATTTAATTGAATTTTTTAATCGTGATTAACGAAATGGATGAATTTGAAACACTTTTAAAAGATCACGGATCTAAAAATTAAAAATTAAAATTCATAAATAAAAATAAAATATTGCACAAAGATCAGGAATAATTAGTGAATTTTACTCAACAACATAGGGTAAGTACTAAGATATGGTTGAGGTGGCAAAAATCCTCCTGTGCCTATAGAGGGAGAAACAAAAAATTTATGGTTACCCCTTAATTGGAAACATGTATCTCACTGCTATAAATTAAGATTAATTAAAAGAGTTTCTCTAGAGATTTGTTGGCAATTAATTAAGGGATGCAACAGCTTAGAATTGAAGTGATGGTCAGAATGTTGGTTAGGTCAAGAATATAAGGTGATTAATTCAGTCTAACTAAGCAAGAAATATTTAATGAAGATGACAATATCTTAACTAATGAAACTACTCTTAGCCTAAACTTGGCTTCAACTCTTCAAAACTTCATCTATATTCCATTCAATGAACTCAGAATTCATGGCTTCCAATAAATTAGGTCATTAGGTTAACTGCTTTCTAACTTCTTATCCATATGAAGTAGATTGTCAATGCATCCCTCTTGATGGGGTTGGTGAATTGAATTCATTGCCAATCCTTCATTTTTCTAATTTTCTATAGATCTTTCAATCTAACCAATTCTTAGCACTTACTACATGTTATTATGAAAAGAATGATGTCATTATTAATGAAAATATTCTAACTATTAAAATTTAATATTATAATACAAAGCTCTCGAGTTCAAATCGTATAGTTATATATTTCAAAATCATGTATATAAAAAAAAATAAAGAATGATTTTAGTATCAAGAAATAAGAATATTATATTATCAACAGCCCTGTGATTTGTCGGTAAAATATTGGACTCTTAATTTTAGTAATTAATGTCAAATTCTTACAACTTCAAATATTAAAAACAATATTAAATTAAATTGAAACACCAAGGAAATTTGTGGAAGAATTCAAGGAGCATGAGCAAGAGGTTTATTTTTAAGGGAGACACTTGCTTTCTTTTTTTTTTTTTTTTTTTTTAATATTAGAGATCAAACATTATCTTCATTCTTTTTAATTGATAATAAAACGAAGGACATTAAAGCTTACTTTCTTACTTAATTCCATAAATAATTGCATAATAATAAAAAATTAAATATAGAGAATTTAATTTGGTTAGATGCAAATATATCATGTACCCTTAGCCATGTGTAGAAGTTGATGCATTCCTATAAATTATCTATATTGTTGAAGATAAAGCCAACGCTTGACATTTGATGTGATTAACAACCAAAACTCTAATCATTTGGGCATGTAATTAGTGGAAATACATCAATTTGAATCCTTTGAAAAAATTTGGGGTTTTGAGAAGTATACTCGTTAAGGTCATGGAAAATCACTCTACCCACAAATATAAAATTCGATCCTCAAATATAAAAAATAAAATAAAATCGATCCATGGGTTATTTAAGTAAAACTATGAAGTTATTGTTGTTAGACAATGATATTATACGGGTCTCCATTCTAGTTCTCTATTTATTCCCATGAATTCATATTTAATTTTAAGAATATAAAGTTATGTAACTAAAATTTATTATTTGAATAAAGAAATCATGGTTTATAATTAAACCTGTTCAAGGATTGAGTTATTCGGTCCAAATTAAAAGGTTTACCTGTTATTTGGAAGGATTTATATAAAAATATTAAACTAGTTAAATGAGTTTGATGAAAAAATTGGATCCGTTTAAAAAATGGACCTAGTATTGTCTACAACATTCAAGGTCCAAGCTTGACTTGACTCCAAATTATATATATTATAGAAAAGATAAATATATATAATATTGTTGTGTAAAAATTTAAAAATATGTTAAGTTATTTATGTTTTAAATTTTAATAAAAAATGCTAAAAGTTAAATACAATATCATATTTTGTTTTTCTAGAAAAAAAGTTATATGGATTGACATGGATTGTACCATTTATTTATATGAACGAGTCTCGACAGAAGTTGAGACTTGAATTAACAGGTCGAGAAAGACTTGCATAAGCATGTAAAGTGTTGATACCATGTCTAAGCCCAACCCAACCCGATTTATGCACACTCCTATTTATGAAATATATTTGTATATAGAAAATAAAGTAAAATGGATATAAGAAATTTGTATAAAAAAATAAGGAAATGGAATATATATATATATTTTTATAATTAAATCATGTTTGATTTCTATTAGAGTACTATTTAATTTGATTTGGTTTTAAACGAAAACTCAAACCACGTTATATCAAACCCGAATTAAACCAACCGGATCTACTTGAGTCTGGTTCGTTTTGTATAATCATATACTATAGTTTTACTCGCGTGTTGTTGTGAGTAAGGGTGTAAACAAGACATCTGTGCTTGCAAGCTATTCGAGTTCGGCTCGAAAAAAAATTGAATTCGGCTCGGTCATTGTCGAGTCGAGCTCGAGTTATCGAGCGAGACGAGTTCGAGTATCCTAATACCCAACTCGAGTAACTCGCGAGCCTAATCGAGTTTTTTCATTTTTAATATATATTTTTATTATTTTTAATTATAAATTTACTATTTTACCCTTAATATATATACTTAAAAACCCTATACCTAATTTTTCTCCCTCTCTCTCACATGTGTTGCCGCCTATTCCTTCTCCCCATCCCAGTCCCAACTCCCACCAGTTCCTCCCTTCTCTCCCACTGATGCACTCAAAAGAGTATATCTTATTTAATCCCTGCACTAAAAATATCAATTGTAAAGTATAGCAATAAGCAAGAGTCGAGCCCACAGGGAATGGGTTTTAGTTTAAGAATTATTAGTCTAAAACTTAATTTCAAAGAAAACAAAATAGAAGGGGAGGTTTTTAAAATCAGTTTAAACTAAAGACTTATAATCAAAGAAGAAAGCAAGTAAATAAGAAGTAATCAAATATGAGAAAAATATGGTTAAGGTTTCATTCTCCACCACTAGACATTATTGAGAATCAATAATCAGATATATCAACATCAATTAACTATCAAAATTATCAACCGTAGATAACAACAAGCTCTGTTACCCCAATTTTTCCTTAGTTTATCGTTAAATAGAACAAGCTCTCTATTTAATCTCTAACCACTAGACAACCTAGAATAAGCTCTCTAGATTTAATGTAATGGCAGCTTTATGATGAGAAAGATAGGTTGATCTAGGCAACAAACACATAAGCTCGGATTGTTTAACCTATGTTATGTTCCACTTTGCAATTAACGAAAACTAGACCATAATCATTAATCTCAAATTGCCACTTATAAATAGGAAATCAAGACAATTACACGGATCAAGACTCCTAAACTAGCAATAGATAATTATCAAGATCTATCTAGTTCGCGACCTAAACAAATCAAGACAATATCATGAATAATTTTTATGGAAGAACAAAATCAACTTTGATAGAAAACTAATGATAGATAAATCTGAAAATCAATTAGAAAACATGTCTAGGACTTTGAAATCACCTTTAACCAAATAAAAGTTTAGCCTTGCATAGGCATAGTTAACATAAACATGAATATTCAAAAGAAACTAAGAAGAAAAATAAAATAAAACTAAGAGAAGAAGAATAAGAAGAAGAAAATTGATAAATAATCAATAGCATGTCATAGTTGGTGGCTCAAAAGATGGTATTTATAGAGTTTTCAAGTCTTGGAAACCCTTTCTTGCTGATCAAGGAAGCTAGGAGTCAAAGGAGTGCAAAATAGGCAAGATTTTTTAGTTTTGCGGTTTTTCTCGATTTTAAAGACATTAGGGTCGGCGCTGCGACGCCATTTTCTGGCACCGCAGCACCAAGTGATTTGCACGTTTTTACTCGCTGACGTCGGTTTCGCGAGTGCTGCATTGTCTTGCACTTCGTTAGCTGATTTGGATGACCATCATTTGTCTGATTTAGATGTGTAAAATATCGTTGGAAAGGTATTCAAGTTAGCTTCAAAAGTCAAGAAAGAAGTTTCTTCAAATAATCATTTTAACATAATGATTTACTTGCAACAAGCTCCAGAGGTCAGATCTGCCTGATCATCTAGCACTAAGAATTTGATCTTTTTGACTCCCAAGTCTTCTTCCATCTTATGATTGTGACTTTATAAGCTCTTTATCATCATAATTGACATGTTTTGACTTCATCTCTTCCAAAATACCTATAATTCATAAAAATATAATAATTTTTCAAGGAACTTAAGAATTAAAGCACAAAGTAGAAGGAAATAATACATGAAATGTATGCAATTATGCACTTATCAAATTTCCCCACACTTAGTCTTTTACTAGTCCTCGAGAAAAATCAAATAAAAACAAAATAAGAAAACCTAATCTAATCCACTTTCAATAAAAATGAGAGATAATCATTAAACAAGTCTTATAACTAATCACTAACTCAAAGAGTTTTACAAAGAATCATGCTTGATAGTAAAGGTTTTGAGTTAAGCTAACATTAACATAATATATCTCAATCAAAACAGTGCATTTTCAAACTTAATTTAAACTTCTCAAATGGGATACTCTCATGAATTCACTCTTTAAAGTAGTGGTAAAGTGTTTACACTCAATCAATCTCATGAAAACAGTTCTACCATATGCTTGCTTGTCCACCTATTCTCCACTACTTAGATCATGCAACTTCATGAATCAAGAGGTCTTTATTCAAGGTTGTAATAGGGCCAAGGGGTTGTAATGTGGTTAAAGAATAAAAGGATAAAAGTATCACAAAGGTTCCAAAGATTTCATAGAGTTTAGAGACATAATAAGATCATACCAATAAAACTTCTCAAAACTCACAAAATAACATAGGCTAAATATTCATGTTGAGCATTTGCTTCATTTTAACCAACTTTTAACATCTTTTTCTTTAACCAAAAGTTCAAGAGATTATTCATTTTTTTTTTCAATATGGGAATGTATTTGACAATGATCCCTTTTTTTTTTCTCTTGATTTTTTTTTTCACGTTTATCTTTTGTTTCCAACCCAAATTTTCAATAAGTATCCCTTGTTTTGCAATATGTCTCAAAATATGTAATCCATCTTTAGAACAAGGGTAAGGATATAAGTACATTTAGGCTAGGGAAAAGATGTGGTTACCAAAAAAATAGCTTATTCAATGTAGGCTCAAATTGGCTCACTAGTGGGCATGTTCTCTTGGAACATCAATAATGGATGGCTGTTTGGCCTTGGTTATAATCCTATTGCCTCAATCATATTCATGTTGTTACATGCATCAATATAGTCTTAAATTATTTAAAGCAAGTTCTAGAGAAACATGTTATCATGAGAGCACACAAGAAAGAAATTAGATTGATATGTATAATGCATCAATCATATTGGCTCAAAACTCACAAGGATGATTATACATGTCAATATTAAGTCTAAACATGCTTCTTTCTCAATCAACATATCATATTAACATTGGCTTATGAAAAATAGTGATATCAAGCTTAATTCTCATGAAAATCTTACCACTAATGATCAGTTTTAGATCTATTCAAATCATATCTCATCATAGTAAGGAAAGTAACTAAAACACACTAAAAATAAACTATAAACAAAACAAAACTAAAGGAAATCCTAAATTCTTCCCCCCACACTTAATTCTTACATTGTCCTCAATGTAATTCTATTATCCCCAAATATAAGAATCATGTGTAAAAGAAAAGAATTACTAATCAAATAAACTAAAGAAAAATAATGAAAGATAGAATGATGGAGAGTAAGGAATAGCAAATATGATTATAATATGTGCTCTCCATCCTTTTGGGTTGCCTCCCAAGAAGCGCTTGGTTTATTGTCCTCAGCCTGACTTAGACCCATGCCATCATTATTCAACATAATTCGGCTCATAGAGTGGCAATTCCTTTATATCTTGCATGGAAAGTTCTCATAATACGGCTTCAATCTATGGCCGTTTACCTTGAATGCTTTATCTGTCTTTGAACTTTTGATTTCAACTGCACCATGAGTAAATACATTAGTAATAACAAAAGGTCTAACCCAACGAGAACGTAATTTACCTGGAAACAACTTAAGGCGTGAATGGAAAAGAAGAACTTTTTGTCCAACAACAAAGTCCCTTCTTGATATCATCTTGTCATGGAATGCCTTAGTCTTTTCCTTATAAATCCTAGAATTCTCATATGCATCATTCCTTATCTCCTCAAGATCTTGTAACTGAAGTTTTCTTTGCTTACCTGCCTCATCCATCTCCATGTTGCATTGTTTGATAGCCCAATATGCTTTATGTTCTAATTCAACCGGAAGATGACAAGGCTTACCATAAACAAGTCGATAAGGAGACATACCAATGGGTGTTTTATATGCTGTCCTATAAGCCCAAAGTGCCCACTAGTTTAAGAATGATAGGATGTGGAAACCTTATGTGTGATGTTGTTCTTAAAAGTGCTTCCATGGACCTATTACAAAAGTGAGTACCTCGATCGCTGATTATGGCCTTTGGTGTTCCAAACCTTGCAAAAATGTTAGTCTTCACAAAATCTGAAACAACTTTAGAATCATTAGTCCGAGTGGCTTTTGCTTCCACCCATTTTGAAACATAATCAACAGCAAGTAATATATAAAGATTATCAAAAGAAGAAGAAAAAGGTCCCATGAAATCCATGCCCTATACATCAAAAATTTCAATAATTAATATGGGAGTTTTAGGCATTTGATTTCTAGCACCTAAGTTACCTGTTCTTTGGCACCTATCACATGACTTGCAAACGAGGTATGCATCTTTAAATAAGGTAGGCTAATAAAATCCACTATCAAGCACTTTCATGGCTATTCTTTTGGGTCCAAAGTGCCCTCCACATGCATAAGAGTGACAAAAGGTCAGAATAGAATGAAATTCAGATTCAAGTACGCACCTTCTTATAATCTGATCAGAGCAATGCTTCCAAAGATAAGGCTCATCCCAAATGTAGTATTTGGCATCACTCTTAATCTTATTTCTTTGGGCTCTTGTCAACTCTTGAGGCAACTGCTTGGTGACTAAGTAATTAACAATATCAGCATATCAAGGGGTTGTTTTGCTTATAGAAAAGAGTTGCTCATCCGAAAAGTTCTCATGCAATGGTAATGCATCCTCTTCATGAACTAATTGGCTAAGATGGTCAGCAACCAGGTTGTCTTTACCTCTCTTATCTCTTATTTCTAAATCAAACTATTGTAAGAGAAGTATCTATCTAATCAACTTTGGTTCGGCTTCCTTCTTAGTGAGAGAGTACTTAAGGGCTGCATGGTCAAAAAATACAATTACTTTAGTACCAATTAAATAAGAACAAAATTTATCTAAAGCAAATAAAACAGCCAAAAGTTCTTTTTCAGTAGTGGAATAATTTAATTGAGCATCATTAAGAGTTCGGGAGGCATAATATATGGCATGTGAGACTTTGCCAACCCGTTGGCCCAAAACAGCTCCAATGGCATAGTCACTAGCATCACACATAATTTCAAACGGTACATTCCAATCCGGTGGTTGCATGATAGGAACTGATGCCAAGAGTCCCTTCTGTCAAACACCTCTTTGCATTTATCATCAAAGTGGAAATCCATATCTTTTTGTAACAGCTTGCAAAGAGGTAGTGTTATCTTTGAGAAGTCTTTGATAGAAACCTGCATGTCCAAGAAAAGATCGAACCTCTCTCAGATTTGTGGGAGGGGGTAAAGAATGCATAATATCTATTTTAGATTTATCTACTTCTAATCCCTTAGAAGAAATAACATGGCCTAAAACTATTCCTTGTTCTACCATAAAGTGACATTTTTCCCAATTCAATACAAGGTTAGTTTCCGTGCATCTTTTAAGTACAAGGGTAAGGTTCTCTAGACATCTATCGAAAGAATCACCATAGACACTAAAATCAATCATGAAAACTTCTATGATGTTCTCTACATAATCTGAAAATATACTAACCATACTCCTTTGGAATGTAGCTGGTGCATTGCAAAGACCAAACGGCATACGCCTATAAGCAAAGGTACCAAAGGGACAAATGAAAGTGGTTTTCTCTTGGTCCTCCGAAGCAATTGCAATCTGGTTGTAACCTGAAAATCCATCAAGAAAACAATAATGAGAATGGTCAGCTAACCTTTCAAGCATTTGATCAATAAAAGGTAAAGGAAAGTGGTCTTTGCGAGTTGTTGAATTAAGTTTGCGATAGTCAATACAAACTCGCCACCCTGTTTGAATTCTAGTAGGAACAAATTCATTCTCATTATTTTTAACAACAGTTACACAAAACTTTTTAGGAATTACTTGGATCGGGCTCACCCATTTGCTATCCGAGATATGATAGATCACTCCAACATCTAGGAGCTTCAGTATCTCCTTTTTCACCACCTCCATCATAGGAGGATTTAATCTACGTTGTGCTTCTCTTGTTGGTTTGGACCCTTCCTCTAACAAAATCCGGTGCATGCACATAAATGGGCTTATTTCTTTGATATCGGCAATTGTCCAACCAATTGCTGTCTTATGCTCTCTAAGCACCCGGATAAGTCTATCTTCTTGCAAAGGTGTGAGCTCTTTTGCAATGATGACCGGTAATGTGTCATTTTCACCCAAGACAACATATTTCAAATGATCCGGTAATGGTTTCATTTCCAAAGTTTGTGCCTGCAAAATAGAAGGTAGAAGTTTCTCATCAGATATAGGCAAGTCAATATAAGAAACATCATACCTTTTATCAAGATATGGCAATACTTGTAGAGATTCAATTTCCTTTTTCACATGTTCACTTAAGGCAATTTCTTTTGCACAAACAGAATTTAGATGGTTGCTAATGGTTACTTCCAAACTATTTTCACCATCTAACTCATAAATTTACTGCATCAAAGAGTCAATTATGTCAATAGAAAAAATAGAATGCACATCACTAGGATATCTCATGGCCTCAAGAATGTTAAAACGAATTATTTCACCATCAAATTCCATAGTGAGGGTTCCATCATGCACATCTATTTTAGTCTTGACTGTTTTTAAGAATGGTCTCCTTAATAGAATGTGTGTTGGATTAGAAGACCTCTCATCTTCCATCTCAAGAACATAGAAATCAGCAGGAAAAACCAACTCAGTAACTTGCACTAGGACATCTTCTATAACTCCTCTAGGATATGTGTTAGAACGGTCAGCAAGTTGTATTATAACACCGGTTTCCTCTAATGGTCCTAGATTCAATGAAGCATAAATTGGATATGGCATGACATTAATAGATGCTCCTAGATCTAGCATAGCAAGCTCAAACCTGGTGTTTTCTATCTTACAAGAAACGGTGAACATACCTGGATCCTTGCATTTAGGTGAGAGTTTCTTTTGAAGAACAGCTGACACATTCTCCCCCACACTTACCTTTTCATTCCCTTTCAACTTCCGTTTAGAAGTGCACAACTCTTTTAAAATTTGGCATACCTTGGCACTTGCTTGATAGCATCTAGTAAAGGAATGTTCACCTTTACTTTCCGGAAGGTTTCCAAAATTTCCTTATCTTGCTCATCCTTCTTGGATTTTGCTAACCTACTAGGAAAAAGTGAAGGAGTTATATAAGAAGGAAAAGATGGTTTAGAAGTTACCTTTTGTAGTGGCTCATTGGGATGTGAAGATGATGCCATGGTGTTGTCCTCTCTTTGAGCACTATCCTTTTGTGGTGTCTCAGACCGTTTCCCGCTTCTTAAGGTTACGGCATTGGCATTTTCTTTGGGATTCACTATGGTTTGGAAAGGTAATTTTCCGGAATCCCTTTCTTGGTTTTGACTGATTGCTATTGCCATTTGTCCAATTTGAGTCTCTATTTGGCTCAACCTGGTTGCCATTTGTCTGTTTGTATCTTTTATTTCCAGTTGAATTGCCTTTGTGTCCTGTTGAATTTGATTAGTAGAGAAGGCTTTAACAAGATCTTCAAGTGAAGTACCTGAATTTTGAGTGGGTGGCACTTGTTGTTGGGTTTGATATGGTTGTTGAACCCTTTATTGATAACCCGATTGTCTATTGTCAAATGGTGAAGGAGCAGCTTGTGATTGGTTTCCTCCATAATTGAAGTTTGGATGATCCCTTCATCCTTGATTGTAAGTGTTAGAGTATGGATCATACTTTCTTGGTTGACCCAAAAATCCACCCATAGCATTAACATGTTCATTTGGATCATCTTGAAGTGTTGGACACATATCAGTTTGGTGCCCCATATTTGAACATATGCCACAAACCTTAATTTGTTGTATCTGACCTACAGCCATTTGTTGCACAAGAGAAGTCAGTTGCGAAATTTGTTGTACAAGGGATGATGTACCTACCTCATTTACTTTCTGTGGTTGTGGTGGTGGTTCATCTCTCATGTTGAATTGTTGTTAGTTGGCTGCCATGTTGGAGATGAGAAGTCTAGCAGCTTCGGGAGTTTTATCAACTAGTGCTCCCCCACTTGCTGCATCTATCATGCGTCTCTCCATGGGCAAGAGACCTTCATAGAAATATTGGATGAGCAGTAGTCACTTATCTGATGGTGTGGACATGATGCACAAAGTTTCTTGAACCTCTCCCAATATTCATACAAGGACTTTCCGTTGTATTGACGAATCCCACATATTTCCTTTCTAATGTTGGCAGCCTTAGATGCTGGGAAATATCTTTCCAAAAATGCTTTCTTTATCCCATTCCATGTAGTGATATTCTCGGATGGTAGGTAGTAGAGCCATTCCTTTGCTGAATCAGCTAGAGAGAATGGGAATGCTCTTAACTTTATTTGCTCTTCTGTGATTCCGATTGGTCTCATGATAGAACATACTACATGGAACTCCTTGAGGTGTTTATTTGGATCCTCGCCTGCAAAACCATGAAATATTGGAATAAGATGAATCAGTCCAAATTTTACTTCAAATGCTACATCAAGAGTAGGATACTCTATGCACAATGGTTGTTGATCCAAGTCCGGAGTGGCTAGCTCCTTAAGAGTTCGGTTGTTTGCTGCCATCTCTCCTTGCTCCTCTTGGATAGTTTGGATCAACTCTTCGTTTGTTCTTTGGTGGGCGGCTGTGAATTCCCGAATTCTCCTAAGTCCGAAGTAAGGTTCTTCTTCTTCTTTGGGAGAGTGGGACATTCACTGAAAAAGAAAACAAGAAAATAAACTAATTAAAATAGAAAATAAGAATAAACCAAATAACTAATAAACTAAAGAAATCAATCCCCGGCAACGGCGCCAAAAACTTGATGCACTCAAAAGAGTATATCTTATTTAATCCTTGCATTAAAAATATCAATTGTAAAGTATAGCAATAAGCAAGGGTCGAGTCCACAGGGATTGGGTTTTAGTTTAAGAATTATTAGTCTAAAACTTAATTTCAAAGAAAATAAAATAAAAGGGGAGGTTTTTAAAATCAGTTTAAACTAAAGACTTATAATCAAAGAAGAAAGCAAGTAAATAAGAAGTAATCAAATATGAGAAAAATATGGTTACGGTTTCATTCTCCAGCACTAGACATCATTGAGAATCAATAATCAGATCTATCAACATCAATTAACTATCAAAATTATCAACCGTAGATAACAACAAGTTCTGTTACCCCAATCTTTCCTTAGTTCGTTGTTAAATAGAACAAGTTCTCTATTTAATCTCTAACCACTAGACAACCTAGAATAAGCTCTCTAGATTTAATGTAATGGAAGCTTTATGATGAGAAAGATAGGTTGATCTAGGCAACAAACACATAAGCTCGGATTGTTTAACCTATGTTATGTTCCACTTTGCAATTAGCGAAAACTTGACCATAATCATTAATCACAAATTGCCACTTATGAATAGGAAATCAAGACAATTACACGGATCAAGACTCCTAAACTAGCAATAGATAATTATCAAGATCTATCTAGTTCGCGACCTAAACAAATCAAGAAAATATCATGAACAATTTTTATGGAAGAACATAATCAACTTTGGTAGAAAACTAATGATAGATAAATCTGAAAATCAATTACAAAACATGTCTAGGGCTTTAAAATCACCCTTAACCAAATAAAAGTTTAGCCTTGCATAGGCATAGTTAACATAAACATGAATATTCAAAAGAAACTAAGAAGAAAAATAAAACAAAACTAAGAGAAGAAGAATAAGAAGAAGAAGATTGATAAATAATCAATAGCATGTCATAGTTGGTGGCTCAAAAGATGGTATTTATAGAGCTTTCAAGTCTTGAAAACCCTTTCTTGCTGATCAAGGAAGCTAGGAGTCAAAGGAGTGCAAAATAGGCAAGATTTTTGAGTTTTGCGGTTTTTCCCGATTTTGAGGACAGTAGGTTCGTCGTTGCGGTGCCACGTTCCGGCATCGCGGCTCCAAGTACCCTGATTTGCACGTTTTTACTCGCTGACGTCGGTTTCGCGAGTGTTGCACTGTCTTGCAATTCGACGGCTGATTTGGATGAACATCCTTTTTCCGATTTAGGCCTGTACATTATCGTTGGAAAGGTGTTCAAGTTATATTAGAAAGTCAAGAAGGAAGTTTCTTCAAATAATGACTTTAACATAATGATTTCCTTGCAACAAGTTTCGGAGGTCAGATCTACCTGATCATCTAGCACTAAGAATTTGATCTTTTTGACTCCCAAGTCTTCTTTCATCTTATGATTATGACTTTATAAGCTCTTTATCATCATAATTGACATGTTTTGACTTCATATCTTCCAAAATACCTATAATTCATAAAAATATAATAATTTTTCAAGGAACTTAAGAATTAAAGTACAAAGTATATGAAAATAATACATGAAAATAATACATGAAAATGTATGCAATTACGCACTTATCACCCACTCCGAGTCCCAACTCCCACCTGCGGTTTCTCCCACTCTATAGTCAAGACAAAATTCATTTCTCGTAAGCTATAAAGGAGTTTTCGTCGCGGAAGAAAGAAATAGAAAACAAGAAAAAGAAATGGAGGCAGCGAGTACTGTTAAAGACGTTTTCTCCACGAGTTCGTTAAGATCTACGCTGCCCATCTCAAGTGCTCCGGCAAGACTTGTATTTAGAAACTTATTCCTTTGCATTTTCATCTCTTGATTTTAGTTCGTTGCCTTTTTTTCACTGTTTTAGGGTTTTCGTCTTTGATTTATTTTTCTGTTGTTTATCTATTTTGCATTTTGTTATTTAATTGGGGATTCTTTTGATTATGTGAAATCTATTTTGCTGGGGATGGTTCTTCTTGTTTTGCGAGTGTTTCTTGTTTTTATTATTGGTGTTATTGATGTTTACAGGGGTTTCATTGTCCAGAGTTGTTATAATCCATCGTTCTATTTTGGTTTTCTTATTTGTTCTTTTAAAGCTGATATTTGAAGAGCAATTCCTTTGAAGCAATGGTTTGATTGGTACCTTGGTGTTTACTTGTGTTGTCTGGTTTTTTCTTGGGATGGTGGAGGTTTGATTGTTGTTGTTTGGGATGCAAAGTTCTACCTTTAGTGCTCCCCTGAAGTCTGCCTTGTATTGACTAAAATGGTGGAATTCTTCTTTCTTAGATGACTTAGATCTTTTGGTTGAGGTCTCGAAGATGGTTGCTTTTGCTGGAGTGTTCGGTCCTCATTTTCAATTGATTTTGGCCTTAGTGCTCCCCTGTTGTTAGGAATGCTTTTGGCAAGTTGTCTATTGTTGTTTTGATGTTGTTTTCTTGTTGAGTGTGTCATAACGATTTTTTCGACCACTAGACAATTTTAAAAACAAATGGAGTCGCCATCAATCTTTTTTGTTTAGGTGAGATTGGCCACCTAGAAAAATTTATCATTTATATGAAATTTTAAAATTAATTAAAAAGATATTATTTTGGTTTTCGAAAATCAAAATTTTGGTTTCGGGAGTATAGTTACGCGAGGCCCATTTAAAAAAACGGTACCTATTAATTATGTGTTATTTTGATCTTGATAGAAATAATTTTAAATTAATATTCAAAAATAATTCCCTTTAATGCCTTTATTAAAACAATAAAAAAAAAATCTTTTCCAACAAAATTAGTTTTCTTTTTTTTGAAATATTACGAGAATCTTCAATGTCGATATATTTTTCTAAACTCCCCAACGACTAGGCGGACTTTAGAAAAATCTCTTCTGTTCAGGATTTTTCATAATACTCCATCAAAACATAAAGATCCTTTTGTAAAAGGTAATTATTGAAAACTCTCCAACATCTAGGCAGAGTATCAAAAATCATTTTTACTTGGGATATTATCTTTTATTTCTAAAAGCATATTTTTGGTAGAGTATCTCAAAAACTTCTTGCGTCGGAGAATTTCTCAGATTCCCCAACAACTTGGCAGAACTTAAGAAATTATTCTTTCGCCCAAAAATTCTCGAAATATTCCATTAAATAAGAATAATGTTCCATCATAAAAAGATTGTGAGAGTGCCCTCCAACAAACTGGCAGGGTTCTTAAAACCACTTTTACTTAGGTACATTACTCTTCTTATTTTTTTAAAGAAATCATCTTTACTTTTTTTTTTAAAAAAAATCATTCCCAATTTATTTAATGAAATTTTTACATATCCAAATAAAAACATTTAAATCTAATATAAAATAAATAAATAACGAAAATTAAAAGGGATAAAAATTATACCCAAAATTGTCGGAAGTCCAAAAATTGAAGTTACGCGTTGAGGTGAGATTCTCGCATAAATCACTAAAAATCTTTTATTCTTTTATTATTTTATTTTTTTATTTTTTCTTCCTCTCCTAGAGCGGGTCGGACACGCGAAACCGGGCCTACCCGTGGGTCGGTGCGTGGGTCCACGCTGACCTGCCCTAGGGGACTACAAAATGCCCCTTTTTTGGCCTCATTTCTTCTTCTTCTCTCTCTCTCTCTCTCTATACCACTCTCATCCTCTCCCTTCTCTCTAACCCAACAAACCTAGCTACCCAGATTTAAACCCAGATCCCAAAATCCGACAACCGGCCACCGTGTCGGCCACCGTACCCCGTCGTCGACCGCCGCTAGTCGGTGTCGGTTTGAACCCAAAATTCACCCACTTCATCTTTTTGGCCCCCTCTTTCCATTTTTGACCTTGGTTTTCCCAAAAAAAAAAAACACCAAGATTTTCTTAGATCTACATCCAAGACCGTAATACCTCCTCCCCGTTTCTGGCATTTTCCACTGTTGGATCGGGTTCAGTCGAGTCTTTCTCTACCCCTTCTCTACATTCACACTGTTGGGATCTCCAAGACGTGGTCCCGAACTATCCAAATCCCAAGAACCCAAAAGCTCAAATGCCACTTTTTGTGTCTTTTTTTGCTTACGTTTTCTTGTTTGTTGCTGTTTTTATTTATTTATTTCTTTTTGTTTTTGTGTGTGATTGTGGGTGTTTGCGAATGGTGGGTGAATGGGTAGCGGGTCTCGGGTGTGAGGTGGATTTAAGAGGTTCTATGTTTTTTTCGTTTTTTTTTTTCGGATCCCTTTTTTCTTGTGATTTGGGATGTTATTTGTAAGGGAAATGAGAACCCATTCCCAGGAAATCCCAAATTTTTCGAGACTGGGTTCTGGCCCAGGATAAAGGAATTAGGAAAAAAACAATTCTGGTGAAGTTGGCTTGGGATCGTGGCTGTTAAGTGGGTTGCGTGGGGGAAAAGGTTGGCTGATGGGGCTAGGAAGAAGGAGGTTGGGTAGTGGCAGGTTGTTGCCTACTGCTAAGGGCAGCTTGAGTGTGGGAGAGGGGCTAGGAGGGGCTCATGATTTAATTTAATTTCATATTCATTTATTTATATTTATTATAAATAATAATAATTCCAAAAAAATTTAACCAAGCCTAATATAATAATGAGCCCAAATAACAATTAATATCGAGTAGTTTGAGCCAAAATAGTAAATCGAGCTCAATTAATAAATTGGGCATGGTTAAAACAATCAGACAAGCGGATGAGATCGATTCAAAGATTAAACGAGAATTACTAGACTATCAAAAGCTCAACTTGGATTATCCTTGATAACTAACCAGGAACAAATTAGGTGTCTACAGAGTGTCTGAGGTCTTTTTGGGCTGCTTTGAGATCTTTTGGCATAGGCATGTTGTTCATGCTACGTACATCAATCTCTTATGTGAATGATGCTAGCTTGATCTTTTGTCACGGGCATGTTGTTATCTTGTTGAGTGTTTGATGTCTTGATTTTTAGTAATTTGATCATTGCCTGATCATTATATCATTGAACAAATTTCATTATTTATTAAATTTAATTAATATAAAAATTTGAATATGAAAAAATTTAATTTGAGCTTGAGCTCGAATATGGAAATCGAGTAAACGAGCCTAATCGAGCGAGCTCGAATAGTTCGATTTTATCTCGAGCCGAGCTCGAGCCTAGAAAATGATACTCGATCAAGCTCGAGCCGAGTTTCAAGCCACGAGTTTCGAGTCGAGCTCGAACTCGAGCTCGAACTCGAGCTTTTCACTAGTCGGAATCGACTCGGCTTGATTACAGCCCTAGTTGTGAGGTAATAATTTTTTTTTTTATTTCAAAAATTTTTAATTTTTAAAAATATTTATATTTTTTTACATGTCTGCTAAAATTAATATACCATAAAATCATTCACTACATTATTTATTTATATATTAGTAATTAACATTAATTATATATTTTTACCTTTTTCATATTAATTATATTATTATTAATATAACCAATTAAGTTTCTTAAGAGTTTACTTTTATATATAGTTAGGGTGAGTTTCGAACGTTGTTACGATTCTGTTTTTGAATGCTAGAAGCAAGCAATGTAGGCAATCTAGTAAGGCAATGCATATATATAATATTTAAATATAATTGTTTTTATATTGTTGAAACTAAAACTAAGAATGAGATTACATTACATTTTAATATAAAAGTAGATTGTTCAAAAAGATAAAAGCATTTTTTGATGAAGAATCAAAAAGTATATGTCGAACTAACATGTTTGATTTCTTTTACAAAGTTTTGTTAAAATGTTCTTTTTTTTTTTTTTGGGTCTTATTTCATGTGTTTTCTGCAAGAAAATAGAGATTATAAAACTTTGTTGCAAATTAAATATATGTGATTATTATCAATATTTAAATACATTTTATATTTTAATATGTACAAAAAATATGTATCTTATCTGTAAAAAAAAAATGATGGATATCAAAAATTAATTAATTAAGATTATGTAGATATCTATCATTCATATTCATATTAAGAGTTATAAAAAAAAATAGTAAAATATAAACCCAACAACTATCACACAATAACTCATAACTTATAACATCATTTAACATAGTTTTTTTTTTTTTTTTACCATTTAATCATCATAATATTTTTCTTTTGATTCAATACCTAGAGTTTTTTTTTTGTAATAAAAAAAATCCACTTATATCAATTTATCTCATATTATTATTCAATATTTTAATTTTTACTAATCATTTATCAATACTAATTTTTTAGTTCAATAATATAAAAAAAATAATATGACCTTTTAAAAAAAAAAATTAAAGAACCAATCATTATACGACACCTAACACAAAATTGGGAGTTATTTGAATATTGTCAATTAGACTTGATAATTTTGGACACGACACGAAAAAAATAATTAAAAAATATAACACCACACAAACACGACAAGAATACACGAACGTGCCAATATCTATATAAAACGGACTTTAACATGTCAAAATTTAATATATATAATATATCTTGAATACGATTATGACACGAATAAATAATACAAACACGACATGAATACACGAATCTTTCTCTCTCTTTTTATCTCTTTCTTTATCCTTTCCTTTCCTTTCTTTCCCTTTCCCTTTCCCTTTTTCTTTTCCTCTCTTTTTCTTTCCTTTCCTTTCCTTTCTTTCTTGTTTTTTTCTTTTTTCATCAAAATAAAAATAAAATAAAAATATTTGTCACACACGTGACAAGCAATTAGATAATCAATTAAAGGATTACTATAAATATGAGAAAAAATTGAATAAAACAGGTTCGTTACAAGTATATATAGACCTGCTCAAGGGCTGGTTATCCGCCCAAGCTCGAAGGTCCGCACATATTTTGGAAGGTTTGGATAAAAATATTAGACCCGAAATATGGGTTTAGGCAAAAAAAAATGAGGCCCATTTAGAAAATGGGCCTGTTCTTGTCTCCAACAATCAAGACTCGAGCTCGGCCCGACACGTTTTTCATTTAAATAATATATTATTTTTATATTTTATATATTATGTAATTTATATCATATAAAAAATAAATATATATAATATTATAATTTAAACATTTAAAAATATGTTAAGTTATCCATGTTTTAGAATTTAATAAAAGAAAAAAAGAAATAAAATTACTAAAATTAAATAATAATAAAAAAATTGTTTAAATTTAAAAAATATATATATATGGGCAGACCTAAACGGGCTTGGACAACCCTTTTACAATTATGGGCAGGCTTGGGCAGAATTTGAGACCCATATTTCGGACCGGCCGGGCGTAGACAAGTATATATATGGTGTTGATACCATACCTAAACCCGGTCCGAACCCGACCCGGCTCTGCCCATGAGCACCTCTAAGTATATATCATATGCTTTTTTTTTTTACATATTTTGGATTAATATATGTAATAAATATAAGCAATTTTATTTAGGCTGACATGAAACATATATAAAAAAAATTATTATTTGGTGCAAAATCAAGCTAGGTAATTTTTGACATTGTTAATTGCTAAATTTTAAGATGGGTATCCTATCTAAAATCAATTAATAATAGGCGAAAATGTGCTTGTTATATTTTGTATCCGGATCTCTCAAATTTAATAGATGTCATATTTCTTTATCTCCACTCTAATACTCTCCTTGACGTGTAGGGACAACATATCTATTACATGACATGAACTTCACGTGTAGGCGTAACAAATTTATCATAGGGGCTAACGACGAGGGCAACAACTGCTTTTATACCATGTTAAATTTTGGATAGACATCCAATCTAAAACCAATTGACAATAGGTGAAGTGACTCTTGTTATATTTAAGTGCCCAAGTTACCCCAATTTAACATATGTGCAATTTTTTTTATCTCCACTCTAATTTTCTCCCTCGCGTGTAGGAACAACGAATTTATTACTTGACATGACCTTTATGTGTAGATATAATAAACCTAATATTGAAGGGACAATGCGCAAAAATAACGTCAATTTTGATATCATGTTAAGTATTTAATCCAAAATCAATTGGCAATAAAAAAAATAAAAAAAATTCTTGTTATATTTATATTTCTAAATTACCCAAATTAACATATGTGGAATTTTTATCTCCGCTTTAGTAATAAGAATAACAATTCATCATAAAATTATTTTGCTAAATTTTTTTATTAACAAATATTAGTTTTGATAAAATGACATGACTTATAATTAATAAAAATACTATATGTATCCAGATAAAAAAAAAAAAAAGATTTGAATTTTTGTACAAAAATTTATTGAAAATTACATTTCTTTATCGACGAAAACTTTCGTTGGTAATGAAAATCCATTGAGAATAAGTGCATTTCTATCGGAATTAAGAAAAAAGTATTTTTTTTTAAATTAAAAAATTATATTTTCAATAGAATTTTAAGTATTTTCAACAAAAATTTTCATTGGAAAAGATCTTTCTTCTTGTATTGAATCTCTGATTTTTGCTCTTATTGTTTATGTTTTTCGAAATTGCTATCAATATATACCATTTAAATTATTAATTTTTTGTATTGATTGATATATTTGTTACATAGGGTGAGGCTTGTCGGCTGTCGCTCTCCCCTTTCCATTTTGTCCTTTATTTATCTACTTTTGTTCACATATATGCTTTAATTTGCTATGAGCCAATTTGATTTATAGTAATTTCATGATAAAACAAACTTATATTATTTACAAGAAATAAAATAAAATCAAATCACAAGAAACCGTTATAAAGAAGAAGAAAAAGTAACTCCGTTCGTTTTAATTTTTTCAATGTTATAAACATTTAGAGCTCTTTGCCTTATGTTACTTTCATATATATATATATATATATATATATATATATATATATATATATATATATATTTCATCATATGATGATTGTGACCTTTGGTGTGATCGTGGAAATCATCTTGCACGCTCGATTTAATTAAAATTTAAAAATTAAATAAATAATAAAAATAATATTATAATCTGGTACACTATCAATGAAGTTTTTATACTTCATAAGTAGGGTTAATAGGATAACACATACTTTTAGCGTATAATAAAAAAATAAATAAAAATTAATTAAAAAAAGAAGTGGGACATGTGACAACCTCTTAATCTGTTTGTGGAGTTAAAAAGTTTATACTGCTAGTGTACCAAAAACGAACGCATAAAAATATGCATTTGACACTCGAAAATCCCACTTGAATACATTTTGAATTAATTTGATATTTTTAGTGAAAAAAATTCGTGCTGAGAAAGTATTTTTCAACTGTATCTTGCCTTTACCACTAATTATTTTCCTTGGTTAACAATAATTGTAGTTTTACCAATATCTGCAGGTTCTTTAATTTTTTTTCTTCCCCATAGAGGAAATAAGTTGATTAAGTGGTATACCATGTGTATTGCAATGCATATTCGTACTCCTTCTAACAACCTATGCATTTTGTTATTAATGGTATGCTCTTTAATATTAATTTAAAAGATTAAAGGTTCAAATCTTGTAACTTACAAAAAAAAAAAAAAACTTAAAACCGGTTTTTGATTTGTTGAACTGATTTTTTTACCGGTTCAGTAAATCTCCAATTTTAGATTTCATAACAGATCAAATAAACCTCTAATTCTCGATTAAATTGATCTGACTATTAATCCAATCGAATTTTTTCAACCAAACTTAAAACAATAGACTAGTGTATAAAGTATAAACAAAAGAAAATTTTCAAGGGTGTGATGATGTGATAAGTGGTACCCCATGGTTCCACCATTTCACATGGAGCCACACATGCCTGGTCTATGTCACCATCCAAATTAATTTCCAACCAAATGAACATTTTTTGCTCTTAAATAGAGCATGGTCTCATCCTAATCTACATGAATCAACCAATA
The DNA here is from genome assembly GCA_030761205.1 of Fremontodendron californicum. Taxonomy (NCBI): domain Eukaryota; kingdom Viridiplantae; phylum Streptophyta; class Magnoliopsida; order Malvales; family Malvaceae; genus Fremontodendron; species Fremontodendron californicum. The sequence goes on from JAULJL010000023.1 coordinate 16,065,668, forward strand.
AGGAACACATAAATTTGGGACTCAATAGTGAGATCTTGAGGATATTTGTAGTAGGGGAAGAAGTTGATTTGTTCAAGGACTTGAACATAGATTTTTTTAATTTGGGTTGGCTCGGTTTAAATTATTATTTAATTTTAAAAAATATTAATATTAACACAAAATTAATTATATTTTTTATAATTTTTAAACAATAATGTTAATGTATTAATTGTATCAGTCAACTATAAATAGGTTATTAGAGTAATCTTAGGGATTATGATTCAACGATTCTGATATTATTCAGATTACAATTATGATATTATTCAGATTCAGATTACGATTCTGATATTGTATTTATTACTGTAGTTATTCTTTCCTTAGTTGGTGAGAACCTTCAGCTATAAATAGGACACTCCTGTATAGACTTTTACACAATGCAATAATACAAGAACTCTTTTTCTTGTAACATGGTATCAGAGCTTTTTGGTCTAGTTTCTGTTTAAAATCCTGCTTAGGGATTTGTGTTAGTTTCTGTTCGAAACCTTGATTAAGAATCTGTGTCAGTTTCTGTTTGAAACCCTGTTTAGGGATCTGTGTTAGTTTTTGTTTGAAACCCTACTTAGAGATTTGTGTTTATTATCTTGTCTTAGCAAAACCCGAGATAAACATCACCTACATCTACATACCCCAGCCAACCAGAACCTGCCACGTGTTGTCCCTCGCCAACCACCAAAACCTCTGCCACGTGTCACACCTCTTGTCTGTCACGTCATCACCTGCCACATCAGCATTTTTTTGTTAGATCACTTTTCTAGCTAATTTCGACGTCCTGATTCTGATTTCGGCCTTCGTTTTTGCTGACTTTGCTTCTAAAATGGAAAAATCTAATATTTCTAGACCAAATTCCTCACTTCAGAGATCAGACGATAAATTTTGTAAGTTTTGTTATAAAACAGGTCATTTTCATCCAAACTGTCCAACAATTGAATGCCGCTATTGTCATGAAATCGGTCATATCATTGCTAATTGTCCTAGGCGCCCATCATTGACTAGGGAGGGGAACCCTAAAGTTCAAGTAAAGTTTTCTACATCCAGATCTTCCTCATCCATTGCTGTTGCTGCTCCTGAGGGAAATACTAGTCTCACTATTAATGATCTTGAAACTCTTTTCAAATAGGTTATATCTTCCAATTCTTCTTCTAACACTGCACTTTCTGTCCCCCGGGTACTTCTTCTTGGTTCCTTGATTCTCCATGTTGTAATCATATGACTCCTGATTCCTCTATTTTCTCCACTAAAATGTCCACCACCTGTCTTCCTCCTATCCATACTGCAAATGATACAAAAATGCATATCACCCATAATGGTCATGTTTCTGATAAACACCTTAGTCTTCCTAATACCTATTGTGTTCCTAACTTAGCCTTAAATCTTCTTTCTGTAGGACAGTTATGTGATCTTGGTCTCACTGTTATCTTTTCTTCTTCTGGTTGTCAGGTATAGGATCCATAAACGGGAAAGATTCTTGGGACGGGGCGTAAAGTAGGACTCTTATTTGAGCTTGTCTCTCTTCATCTTCCTGTCAAACAAGTCTCAGCTTCCATAACTGATTCTTCCTTATACAAGTGGCATCTTCATATTGGTCATGCTTTCGCAAGTAAATTACGTCCTCTTGTCTCTCGTGGGTTATTAGGATATACTAAATTTGAGTTTTTTCATTGTTTGCACTGTCAACTTGCTAAACAGCCAGCTTTATCGTTTAATAATAATCATTCTATTTATGAGTCTCCTTTTGATCTTGTCCATTCTGACATTTGGGGTTCTTCCCCTATTTCATCAGTAAATGGATTTCAGTATTTTGTTATATTTATTGATGACTATTCTCGATTTACATGGATTTATTTTTTTAAACAGCAATCTGAGTTACCCCAAATATACATTAAATATGCACCATGATTAAAAACCAGTTTTCTTCTACCATTAAAACACTTCGAACTGATAATGCCATGGAATATAAAGAAATTTCTCTTTTTCAATTCCTTGATCAACAGGGTACCTTAGTTCAACGGTCTTGTCCTCGTACCTCTTGACAGAATGGTAGAGCAGAACGTAAACATCGTCACATTCTTGATTCTGTTCATGCTCTTCTTCTTTCTGCCAATTGTCCAAAAAAAATTTGGGGTGAGGCTACCTTAACAGTTGTGCATACAATAAATCATACTCCAACTCAGGTTCTTCATAATCTCTCTCCTTTTGAACGTCTGTTTGGTAAAATTCTTGATTATTCTGCTCTTAAACCTTTTGGGTCAGCCTGTTTTGTTCTACTTCAACCACATGAATACAATAAGTTGGAACCACGTGCCCGTCTTTGTTGTTTTCTTGGTTATGGGATTGAACACAAGGGTTATTGTTGTTGGGATCCTATTTCTAATAGATTACGAATCTCTAGACATGTCATTTTTTGGGAGGATACTATGTTCTCTTCTTTTTCAAAGTTTCATTATTCCTTTTCCACTTCCTCTCAGTTCTTTACTGATCCATCTGTTGAGTTATTTCCCAGTTTAGAGACACCTACATCTGATAAGCCAAATCAAGCTTCTGCTCTTACCCCTGTTCCTATTGAATCTGATTCGATTGTTGATAATGTACCTGCTCCTCGTCGGTCTACCCGGGTAAGAGAAATTCCCCATTATCTTAATGACTATCATTGTTTTTTGCTATTGTTAACCTGCATGAACCTCAACCTTATCGTGAGGCTAGTACTGACCCTCATTGGCAGCAAGCTATGGTTGAAGAACTTCAGGCTCTTGAGAAAACAAATACTTGGGATTTAGTTAATCTTCATCATGGAAAGACTACTATTGGTTGCAAATGAGTCTACAAAATCAAAACCCATTCTGATGGTTCTATTGAAAGGTACAAAGCTCATCTTGTAGCCAAGGGGTATAAACAAGAATATGGGATCGATTATGAGGAAACCTTTGCTCCAATGGCTCAGATTACTTCTATGCGTAGTTTATTAGCCATTGCTGCTGTTAAACGGTGGAAACTTCTTCTGATGGATGTTAAAAATGCTTTTCTCAATGGTGAACAACAGGAAGAAGTATATATGGTACCTCCACCTGGTTATCCTCATCCTCCTCACACTGTTTGCAAGCTTTAAAAGGCCTTATATGGTTTGAAACAAGCACCCAAAGCTTGGTTTGCAAAATTCAATTCGACCATTGCCCAACTTGGTTTTACTTCTAGTCCTCATGATTCAGCATTATTCATTCTCAAAATAGTCATGGTATTGTTCTACTTTTGCTCTATGTGGATGATATGATTATCACTGGTGATGACCAGTCTTGCATTATTGAATTAAAGGAGTTTCTTCATACGCAATTTGAAATGAATGATCTTGGTTCTCTTAACTATTTCTTGGGGCTTGAGATATCTTCTAATTCTGATGGCTATTAACTCTCCCAAGCTAAATATGCTTCTGATTTGCTTTCCGGAGCTGGCATTACAGACAGTAAAACTGTCTCTATTCCGTTGGAAGCTAATGTTAAAATTACTCCAATGGATGGTACATTGCTCACTGATCCTATATTATATTGTCAACTCGTTGGAAGTTTGGTCTATCTCACAGTGACTCTGCCTGGTATTGCTTATGCTGTTCATCTTGTTAGTCAATTTATGGCCGCTCCTCGGTCCACTCTTTTTTCAACTGTTCTTAGGATTCTTCGATATATCAAAGGTACATTATTTCATGGGCTTCACTTCTCTGCCCATACATCTTTGGTACTATCAGGGTATTTTGATGCTGATTAGGCCCGAGATCCTACAGATCGTCGTTCCACTATTGGTTATTGTTTCTTCTTAGGAGATTCTCTCATCTCTTGGCGAAGCAAGAAACAAACTGTTATTGCTCGATCCAGTACTGAATCTGAATACCGTGCTCTTGCTGATGCCACTTCAGAGTTACTTTGGCTTCGTCAATTACTTGTTGATATGGGTATTTCTTTATCTTCTGGCACCAAACTTCACTGTGATAACTGTAGTGCCATTCAGATTGCTCATAACGATGTGTTTCATGAATGTACCAAACATATTGAGATTGATTGTCATTTTATCTATCATCATGTTACACAAGGAAATATTCATCTGACTTCTGTGTCTTCCTTGCATCAACAGGCTGATATCTTCACAAAGACACATTTTCCTACTCGTTTTCAAGATTTGGTTTCCATACTCAAGTTGATATCTACAATACCACCTTGAGTTTGGGGGGGTGTTAATGTATTAATTGTATTAGTCAATTGTAAATAGGTTACTAGAGTAATCTTAGGGATTATGATTCAGATTATGATTATGATATTATTCAGATTACGATTCTAATATTATATTTATTACTGTAATTATTCTTTCCTTAGTTGGTGAGAACCCTCATATATAAATAGGACACTCTTGTATAGACTCTTACACAGTGCAATAATACAAGAACTCTTTGTCTTGTAACAAGTAAAATAGACTTTCGATTCGATCCATATTGAATTTGAATAAAAAAATCTTTAGAAAAATCAGGTCCCGACCCATGAACACCTCTGGGAAGAAGTTATGTATCCAAAATTTCATGGCTAAAATTGATGCAATATGGTTGGGAACATTAGGGGTCAAGTGATAGTTTCCATGTTCATAATTATTTATCAAGAACATACCTAATTGAATTAATAAAGATAATTACTTGCTTATTTTTTAGCTTTCTACATACATCATTCATATCATTAATTATTATTATTTATTTTTCAGCTTTTTTGTTATTCAATCCATTTGCTTTATGTCTATTGATATGCTTTATTCTAGCTGTTGATACGGTGAAGGGAGGGGGGTTCTACCATGAGTTCCTTAGAAAAGGATTTTCGTAGGCTCCATATTAAGAAACCTGAGTAGTAGGTTACCAGGTCACCAATTTTTACATATAAACATAACTGAAATTACATATAAACATGATAAATTACATATAAACATGAGAAATTACATATAAACATGACAAACATGAGAAATTACATATAAACTTGACGAATTACATATAAACATGACAAATTACATATGAGAAATTACATATAAACATGACGAATTACATATAAACTTGACGAATTACATATAAACATGAAAAATTACATATAAACATTATCAAATGACAATTACATATGAAGATGACAAATTACATATAAACATGAGAAATTACATATAAACATGATAAATTACATATAAACATTACAAACATTAGAAATTACATATAAATATGACAAATTACATATAAACTTGAATAATTACATATAAACATGACGAAATGACAAATTACATATGAAGATGACAAATTACTTATAAACATGAGAAAATATATAAGAACATGAGAAATTACATATAAACATATAAACTTGACGAATTACATATAAACATGACAAATTACATATAAACTTGACGAATTACATATAAACATGACAAATTACATATAAACTTGACGAGTTACATATAAACATGACAAATTACATATAAACATGACAAATAGACGAATTACATATAAACATGACAAATTACATATAAACTTGACGAATTACATATAAACATGAAAAATTACATATAAACATAACGAAATGAGAAATTACATATCAAGATGAGAAATTACATATAAACATGAGAAATTACATATAAACATGACAAATTACATATAAACATGACAAATTGACGAATTACATATAAACATGAAAAATTACATATAAACATGACGAAATGAGAAATTACATATGAAGATGAGAAATTACATATGATCATGACAAATTACATATAAACATGACAAATTGACGAATTACATATAAACATGACAAATTACATATAAACTTGACGAATTACATATAAACATGACGAAATGACAAATTACATATCAAGATGACAGATTACATATAAACATTAGAAATTACATATAAACATGACAAATTACATATAAACTTGACGAATTACATATAAACATGACAAATTACATATAAACATGACCAAATAACAAATTACATATCAAGATGACAAATTACGTATAAACGTGAGAAATTACATATAAACATGACAAATTACATATAAACATATAAAATTGACGAATTACATATAAACATGACAAATTACATATAAACTTGACGAATTACATATAAACATGACAAATTACATATAAACATGACCAATTACATTTCTCGTCACATGATTAGAACTCACAAACTTGACGATTAACCAATGAAAGCTATATTCAATTATATTTCTCATCACATGATTAGAACTCACAAACAGGAAAGAAAATATAAGAAACAATTGAGAACCCTACTTTTCATTTGATATTATTATCTTGTCCCAATTAAGCAAACATGTAGCAAAATAAACTTACATGAACCCCACATCATTGTCCACCTTCCTTAATGTGCATCTTAACTATTTAACAATAGAGATTAAATACTATTGAACAACTTTATGTACTACTTTGGGTTGCTTAAGATTGCACCAAACAAAATTCATTCAGCATATATGAGAGGAAAAAACCTCAAAATTTTAAGATATACTTTGTTATAAACTCTAAAATTTTGCTTTTAATTGTTGCTAGAAATCTTGTGTATTTCAATGATTTCATTCTTACCCTAATTATAATACAACACCAAATCTTCATGCATGTACAAAATAACAAGAATCTTTAATTTATGAAAAATAATTCATCCATATATCTTTGCCTTCAATTAACACTTGAAATTAATATAATTTAATTTCGATGCAAACTTTCAATCCATAAGATTAAACATTAGTAAAATTTTAATTTTAATATTTTTATATTGATGCAAAAATTTTACATATGAGAGGAAAAAAATCTCAAACTTTAAATTCATAAAATTAAACATTAAAGGATATTGTCATGTATTTATGTATTTATCAAATGATCGAAATGCACTTTAATTTGACACAATTTTCCTTTAAATAAATTATTATACCCAAATTCATTAACTTATAATACATTTTAATTTTCCTAACTTTTCTGAGAAAATCTAATCTTGGACTACAAATATCCATGATTCTAGAAAATGCTTTATTTATTTATTGACTACTATTAGTGTTCATAATGGAAGTGTAGCAAGGACTACATATAAAAGAAATAAAAAAAAAAATTGACTATTCCTAATTTTTAATTTTTCACTAATCTTAAAAAGTGAATTAATTTATATTATATAAATAAAAAGTTAAAATTTACATTAACTTTTTTTTATCTTCATAATTAATTTTGCATTAATATTAAAAATAATTTAATAATTTGATATATGTAATTTGTCATGTATTTATAAATTATACAAGGTGTGTATGAGATTTATCTAGGAAATGCAATGACCAAAATTTTAACTACAAAACATAAGCTAAGTGACCAACAAAAGCTGCAGTTGGCCAACAAACAAAATTAAATAGGCGAATTTAAGTACGGTTACGAAGATTAAACTGGTAATGTTTGTATTTATATTGTGTTCGCGTTTGTTTTTTATATTTTAGTCATATTTAAGGTGTTATATATTTATATAAATTTTGACACTTTAATAATTCGTGTTATATATATATATTTACACCTTCATATATTCATGTCATATTTGTGTTGTATCGAATTTTAATTTTTCCCATCATATTCGTATTATTTTCAAAATTACCGGATCTAATTAAGATATTTAATAATTTATCTACAATCATCTCTCGCATTGTTGAATTATTCAAGAGCCAAAAACAGACAGAATTTGCAATTATTGAGACTATAACTCGATTCTTGCTGAATATAATGTAGTATATATCACATATATATGTAGAAACAGAATCAACCAACAAATATGGGTATGCAAACTATGCATTAAACTCCAAATTAACGCTTGATCATAGCACAAAAAAAAACCCCATGAAGACACAAATTCAGTAAGACATAACCATATTAAACCTGAGCTTGTTGAAAATAAAAAAAAAAAACAAAAGAAATAAATTAATAAAGACAGAATTCACTCAAACCACATGATACTTTAATGCAAAATAGACTGTAATAAAACAACAAAGCCTCTAGCTGCATTTTACAACTTATTTGTGGTGAGAGAAATAAAATGGAGCCTCCCTGAATGTGATGCCTTGAATCATGCTTATTGCCTGAATATCTACCACTAGAAGCCGTGTGATAACTCTGCCACCTGCACCTACTGCCCATCAATTGTCAACATATTTAAAATTCATGTACAAGTTATTGCATTATGCATCCCAACACTTATAACTTAAACTTCAGAAGTCCTAATTCTTAAATATTGAATTCAGAATACATACATATTTTGTTATATCCTCATGTAGGCTTCTGGTTTTCTACTCAAACTCCTCCTGTCAAACAATGCATTCTGGTTAATATTTTTTATTTTTAGTTTCACTCAGTAATTGTCATTTTTTCATTGAAACTATGTGGTTATTTTCTGCTCTTTTTTTTTCTTTCCCCTTTTCTTTGAAAGGGATAGTGCATGATTTTGTTCAAGTATCGAAAGTAGTGAAAATATGAAAAAACTCTTTCACTTCTAAAAGAAACATGGTAATGGAAATATGATGCAAATGCAATGGTAATAGACTGATAAGTTTCCTTGGCAGACATTTAACTTGGTCCAGAATAAGATGGCATAACTCCATTTGGTGTTCATTTTGTGAAAGCAAGAAAATCGGCAATTCTATCATATAAAAGATGTAGAAAAATAATATCATTATTTTCTAACATTAAAAGAAGAAACTTCAGCATATTGAAGATTGGTTCGAGAAGTATTCTTAATCACTGCACACTGACTAAAGAATTTCTGATTGAAAATAACAAAGCTGGATATCAATCTGGAAAAATAAAGATAAAAAAAAAAAAGATTGAACTGAAAAGGCCTTCCTTTTCCTCTTCTTCGCTGTAAAGAAAGAAAAATAGAATGGCACTAAATAAGCTTCCAATCCATACTTACTTCATTTTGAAGGGCTGAAGAAGCAGAACCACGATATGCAGGATCTAAAGCAAGAAGAGTGCTCAAAAGACCCAAGGAAGATTGAGGAAAGTTCCTGAAAGCATCTACTAGACTAGGTTTGTATGATTGGGAGGTCGAAAAGTTGTAGACAGCCTCAACTGTTTCCAATATGCCTCTGATGGTGTACCACACAACTTGAAAATCTTGTGAAGTTGCTCAACCTGGATGCACAAAAGTTCCAATATGAGAAACTAGTAGCAGTAACATTAACCCCCTCCCCCCTCTCAACAAACAAACAAAAAAGAATTTCTAAAGGAAGAATAACTTTGACAGAAATATACAAATTACTCATGAATATTAGACTGTATTACCTCTGTTCTACCTGGCATGATTGGCCTCCCTGCAAACATCTCTGCCAAGAGGCATCCAGCACTCCAAAGATCAATTCCAACTCCATAATCAGTCGAACCTAACAACAGCTCAGGGGCTCTATACCATAGTGTCACAACTCGGCTTTGGAGAGGATACTTCCGGTTTGGAAAAAAATGATTTGCATGCCCAAAGTCAGCAATCTTTAGCATCCCATTTTTATCAATTAGTAAATTTGATCCTTTAATATCCCGATGTAAAATTCCCCTCTCGTGGCAGTGCTGCAGAACCCAAAAGCAGTTGATGCATGTAACATTTTATCTGCATCAACAATTCAAATTAGAAACTGAGCAAACTACTGTCTCCAATTTCTGAAATCCCTGAAAGAGTAAAGAGGCAAATCCAACCTGTGGTTCTGTAAGCCTGCCCTCAGGACGAGATATAATTCTTGCCAAATCTGACTGCATGAAGTCAAAAACTAGATAAAGACTATGTTGCATTGTTGATGTTGCCAATCCCTCAAGCTTCACTACATTGGGATGATCCAACTTCTGTAACATCATTATCTCTCGTACCATAAATTTCACACTCTTGGATTCTGATGAGTCAAAACGGTACGTTACAAAAGATTATGTTTAAGAAAACCTTTTAAAGGATCTATGGTCAGGAGTGAAGAGCTCAAGAGTGATAGATCGATGAGAATCGAAAATCAATGGAAAATCGAAGTCGCTTCGAAGATCAATACGAAGAGTAAGAGAACTAGAAATTCAAATAGATTTCAAGTAATTTCCTGCAATTAAAATCCAACATATTTCAGTCAATCAACCGCCTAAAAACTAGCGTTTATTCTTGCAAATAAATTTTTTTACAAGATTTGAAAATGAAAATAATTAGGGAAATCCCTATGATTTAGAAATATTTTAGATCGAGAAAAAGAAAAACTTACAGGAAACGTGAAAGAAATTGGTCTTTTTTTTTTGTTGAACTCTTCGGAGTCTTTGTTTGAGGGAAATAGGAGTTCCCTCTTCCTCTTCACATCTTGGCCATGGGCAAGCGGCGATTTGTTTGAGGGAATGAGGGCAGCGGCTGAATTGAAGAAAAGAAAAAATTGTGAGACTTTTCTTTTAGGTTAAATGTTACCCGGTTAACCTGCAAATAAAGTTTTTCTTTTTTTTTTTTAATAATCAATGGTTGAGATGAAAAATTTTAAATCTAAAGGTCTATTTTATCTTAAGCGTATGGGAAGCTTACGGTAAAAAACCTTTTTTAGAATTTTTCGTGAAGGGAACCCAAAAGAAAAAATATTAATTAAATAATTGATTGATGGCTTCTTTATTTATGATTTGATGGATCGACATGCAGCAAGTGAATAAATTCGTTTTTTTTTTTAATTTTAATTTTTTTTATTATTATTATTATGTTAGAAGTGTGAATTTTGTCATTTTATTATTTGAATTCGATAATTTTAATCTCTCTACCTCAATTTTTTTATGAATCTAATTTTTATATTTCTTATTAAAAACTGGTTTAAAGATAATTGATAATAAATTATGGTTAATTTGGATAACATGGCATTTTTATGATCACATGACATGTATTAATGTAAGAAAAATCATATTTTATTGTATTTTAATTAAATAATAATTAATATATTTTAGATTCTAATAAAATAGATTTTTAGGATTTTTTGTGTGCTAATATGTGTAATGTGATCAAAAGAATTAAGGTTGGGATGTAATGTCATCAACAAAAAGGTCACATTATCGAAATTAATGGTAAAAATTTAACATCATTATCAATTATTTTTAAATCATTTTTTTACAAAGAAAATCGTAGTTTAAATATTGAGATTTGAATTTTAAATTTATTAGATATCATTTCTTAAGAATGATTGTATGAATCAACTTAATTAAGCCGCAAATTCATTTTTAAAACAACTTTTAATAAAAGTGTAACAATCTACTAATAATTATTTTTGAGTCCTAAGGACTCAAGTGGTATTTTTAATTAGGTTAGGGATACTTTAGTCTTTCTCTATAAACAAAAAACTAATGGGTTCCATTTTTTTTTAATTTTTTAGTTTTTAGTTTTTATTTTTAAATGATGTATTTAAAGGGGTTGATGCGCACGTTGATTCGCAAGTCGATTTAAGATACGTATTCGACCCGTTCAAAAAAAAATTAAAAAATTAATATAGTTTATTAATTATTTTAGTTTAAAATTTTTTATTTTCAAATCATGTATTTAAAGAGATTAGTCCGAAAGTTGATTCACTGGTACTTTAATTTAAAATCATATATTTAAAGAGGTTGGTTCGTACGTTGACTCGCGGGTCAATTTAGGATCTGTACCCGACCTGCTCAGGGATTTTTTTTTTTAATTTTTAAATGATGTATTTAAAGAAAATGATCCATACGTTGACTCGTGGGTCGATTTAGGATTTGAGAAAAAAATATTTTATTAATTAATTATTTTAATTTTAATTTTAAATGATATATTTTAAAAGGTTGGTCCGTACATTGACTCGTGGGTCGATTTAAGATCCATACCCGATCCGCTTGGGAAAAAATAAAATAAAATTTTATTAATTATTTTTAGTTTTTTATTTTATTTTATTTTTAAATGATGTATTGATAGAGATTAGTTCGCAAGTTGACTCGCGGGTTGATTTAGGATTCGTACCCTACCGTCTCAGAATTTTTTTTTATTAATTATTTTAATTTTAATTTTAAATGATGTATTTAAAGGGATTTGTTCACATGTTGACTCGCAGGTCGATTTAGGATCCGTACCGGACCTGTTCAGGAAAAAAAATTAAAAAAGAAATGTATTTTATTAATTATTTCTAGTATTTTATTTTATTTTTAAATGATGTATTTAAAGAGGTTGGTTTGCACGTTGACTCGCGTGTTGACTTAGGACCCATACCCGACCGACTTGGAAAAAAATAAAAAAAAAATTAATTTATTAATTATTTTTATTTTAATTTTAAATGATGTATTTGAAGGGATTGGTCCGTACGTTGACTAACGGGTCGATTTAAGATTCGTACCCAACCCACTCGAAAAAATTTTAAATTTTTTTTATTAATTAATTTCTTTTTAATTTTAAATAAATTGATTTTATTAATTATTTTAAATTTAAATGATGTATTTAAAAGAGTTGGTCAGCACGTTAACTTGTTGATCGATTTAGGATCCATACCCGATCCGCTTGGGAAAAAAAAGAACTTGCTGCTAACTTATGTGAGAAAATCGATCCTACGAGAGAATAAAATACAAACCACAATTTTATTTTCTTATTTTTAATTTATTATTTTTTACCTTATATAAATCAAAATAGACATTGTACAATAAAGTCTAAATATTTTTCAAAAATACATATAAATAATATTTGAAAATAGATTTATATTATGTAATTTATAAATAAATAATTTTCATAATTAAAAAATATTATTATATTAATATTATTCTAATTTAAAAATAAAATATTTAATAAATAATTATTTAATAAAATATAAATATAAATAAATTATTTATTATTAATTAAATTTTTTTAAAAATACTCCTACGAAGTGAAGTTTTTTTTTCTAGTTAAATTCATTAAAATTGAGATAAAAAAACTTAAAATAACAGAATTAAAATGTTAAACAAAATAAATTCAGACTTCCAGTCCTTTTAAACTCTATCATCGGGTATATATGGGAACAATCCAAAAATGAAAAAAAAAAAAAAAAAAAACATAGTACTATATGCATTTTTTTAGGTATTTCTAACAATGAGAAAGACTTTAACTTTGTACACATTATTAAATTTTTTCATGAAAAGAGGGGAAGATATATTCATATAGACAAGAAATTTATAAAACCAAAAAGAACTTGAAATTTTCAGATCATGCAAAGTACATTTATAATTAATTATACCAACCACACCATTCTCCATTAATTTCTTAATTATTAGAAGTGTTAAACCCAATAAACCTCCTAAGCCCAATGGATCCAGGCCAACCATCAAGCCTAGCAAATCCTCCACTACGGGGCTCAAGAAGGTGATCTCGCCAGGCCTGAGCTCGTCGGGCCTGAGCTACCAAGTGGTCGCCACTGTTGGGCGACCTTAACACCCATCACTTCAAAGGACCACGTGGCTCACCGACAGCCACCATACCTATCACATACCCGCCTATCACATCGAAACCCACGTAAGACCTCGGCCCACCTGTTCTTAGCCAAACCCGACACGTGGCATGAGACGACCCTTCAGAGAAAACTATAAATAGGCCTCTTAGGACCAGCAGATTCTCTCTAGATACCTTTAACCTCAAAAATCTACGTTGTTGCTCTGCTTCCCTTCTCTTCCTGGCCTTAGAACCATCCACCACCAAAACACCATCAACAATTGGCGCCATCTGTGGGAACGAGAGTCATGTCTCTACCACCATCAACCCAACAAAATAACCTGCCAGAGACCTCTGGCACTAGCCCCCAATTATCTTCAGCAATAGCAAGCCATGGATTCTCTTCCCCCTCTCTAGGGATATCCCCCTATTTGCCAAATTACCACCAAAACTACCCCTTTGGTTTGCCTCCCAAGAAGTGCTTGATTTATAGTCATTGGCTTGACTATCTCATTGTTCATCATCCTGTATCCAACCACTTGATGATTTTTGATTCATGCTATTTGGTTGTTCTTTCTTTGAACAGTTTAGCAGTCTTGCAGGCTTGAAAGCAGAATTCATCCCTTTTAGTGGTAGAATTCAATAATGCTTTAAGTGGATCAATAGGATAAATCTTTATGAATTTCTCGTTGTTATCAATATCTATTTCGTAGATTAGTTTTTGCTGTTGGATGCATTGGGGAACAGGCTGTGGTGGTGGGTCACACTGGATCTATTCTTCTTCAACTTTTTCAACTTATTTTTCACCCATTTTTTCTTCTTCAATAGGACTGTTTGGTGGTGGGTCACATTGAATCCATTCGTCTTGAACTTTTACAAATTCTTCTTCAATAAGCTCGGTTGGCAATTCAGGCTCTTTGCTATCCTCTTCTATCTCTTGTTCAATCCCAAATGTATTGGCGTTGCAATGCTCTTGTTCTTCGCTCATAGGATTAAGTTCAGTATCACTTGGAAGAGTTTCTTGAAGTTGGTTGTTAATGGCATGAGCAAGCTCACTTATTTGTGTCTCCAGATTCCTGAGTGCCACTGCTTGACTCTGATTGATAGCTTCCTGTTCCACCATGTAGTGCATAAACATCTCTTGCAATGAAGGATTCGAATATGGAACTGGTGCTTGAGCTTGTGATGAGAACTCAAAAGGATATGCTTGATTGTCTGAATATGAGGACCATTGATTGTTGTTCCAAGAAGAATTGTGGTGATCTCCCCAACCTGGATTGTAGCCGCTGGAATAAGGATTATTCTGCTGCATTTTGTAGTTTCCAACATATTGCATTGATTCAGCATAGGTTGGGCACCAATCACTCTGATGTCCACCCCCACAGAGTTCACAAATTAAAACGGGCTTTGGACAGAAGGTACACACAAAGTGTCAAACTTCTTGTTAAGTGCAGCTACTTGTGCAGATAAGGCATTGATTGCATCCCGTTTATAATCCCACATAGTGCATCCAAATCAACAAAACCTGCAAATAAAAGAAAAATAAAGTTTAAATTAAGACTAAGGTTGCTTGGTATTAATATTAACAAAAATAATAAACAATTCTCCGGCAACGGCGCCAAAAACTTGTTGTCGGATTTATACGACGCAAGTGCATGTATCATTGACAAGTAATATAATGAAAAGTAGAGTGTCGAACCCATGAGGAATTGTCACTAAAATTGCTAAGTACTAAAATTAAAACAACCTAATCTTATCTAAACTATTAATTAAGGATGGTAATTAAAAAATAAATTAAAATAAACTAATACTAAAAGCATGTAATTTAAAAAGATGAATTCAATTAATTAATAAAAGCCTAGGATTACAACTTCCCTTAACACTTCGCTTGAATCTCTCTCTACCTCTTTACTTGATTAATGATCATGAGTTGTTAACCTAGAGTTCTATCTTATTTATAAGGATCTTCCAATGGTCTCATAAAAATATCCTTCT
Source organism: Fremontodendron californicum (assembly GCA_030761205.1). Classification (NCBI taxonomy): domain Eukaryota; kingdom Viridiplantae; phylum Streptophyta; class Magnoliopsida; order Malvales; family Malvaceae; genus Fremontodendron; species Fremontodendron californicum. The sequence goes on from JAULJL010000023.1 coordinate 16,081,135, forward strand.
TAACCAATTAACTATATTCCTATGATAATTGAATTAAAGAAGAACTCATCAAGCTTAGGCTCTAACAATGGTTACACATGACAAGTAAGTGTATTCCTACCCTACCTGCAAATCAATTCATCCTAATAAATGAATATGAAACATGTTTCATTCAATCCATGTCTAACACTAAACTTCCTTTTCCAAGTTATATTTAGGTTAACAAATCAATCTAATTGGTGTTCAATCAACTAGAAGCATTAAGAACAAGATTGAATAAACAACTCAACAAACCATTAAATCAAGTTAGAGAGAGAAAGTAAATTCAAACTATGTGTTGAGTTCCATTGAAATCCTAGTAAAAGAAATTTAGTTCATGATAATTAATGAAAACAAATAATAAAATAGTTTCACTATCATCAACAATACAAGAAAGATAAAGAAGAGAAAAGAGAAACTAAGAGTTGTCAGTTCTTCAGTCTTCAATCTTCAAGCTTCCAATCTTCTTGAGAGAATTTGATGGTGGCTATCTTCTTGAGAGAGAATTAGGTTTCTAGATGTCTAATCCCCCTTATTCTGACTTAAAAGAGTCATATTTAAAGTGTCCAAGGCCTCCTGGAGTCCAAAATTTCGTTCCAAGCAAAACAGGTAAGTTTTGCATATTTTTATGTTTTTGCGGTAATGTTCACGAGCCCCGGCGTCGGTGTGTCTCCTCCGTTTGTCAGAAATTGGTTCCTGTGAGTTTCTCGAACTTCATAAGATGTTTTCACTTGGAAAAGTTTGTCCGATTTTGATGAGTCTTAAACCGTCAGAAAGGTATGTAAGTCAGATTCAAAAGTCAAGAAGAGAGTTTTCTCATTTGAAGTCTTTAAGATCGTGTTTTTCTTGAAAGAAGCTCTAGAGGTCGAATCTGCCTGCTCATTAGAATGCACCGATTTTTGTCGTTTTGCACCTCGAAGCTCCAGATCACCTTGGACCTATAAAAACACATAAATAACAACTAAATAACTATTTTTAAACATAAAATGGATAATTAAAATAAATATAAAAATATCTAAAACTAATCAAATCCTAATAAAATCCTCAAGGACTTAGCCGATTCAAAAGCATAAAAGATGGCAAAATAACTATATTTCCTAGAGTTATCACACCCCCAAACTTAATATTTTGCTAGTTCTCGAATAAAACAAAACAAAACTAACTAACTTAATAACCTGACACAAAACATCACTTAAGATAAATGCACTCAAGCAACGATTTCTTTAATCTTCCTAAAAAGTTATCTCAAAATCATGATTCAAGTTAGAACATAAACATAATCCAAATCTATGATTCAATTCAATCGTAAACTTCATGCTTGAATGTATTTTCAGTGTCTGTGTATAATCTCTTGCAAATCATCATATGCAATCTAAATAAGTTTATGCCAATGCAAAAATACAAATTAGTACTAGATTATCATATGTTTGCTTTTCATGTCTCTCTCCACTAATGTAGACTAACACTTCATCAAGGATCAAGTAGGTCTTTATTAAGCTTGTAATGTAAGGCTAGGGTCAAGGTAGGATAAAGATATATTTCGGTTTAAGTTCACCCATAGACACTTTACATTTTTATCAGGATTTTTGAGAGCCATAATCTTTTCCTCAAATTACATTCTTTATTCTTTCTTTACACTTCCTTTTTGCTTCACCAGTTTATTTTTTTTATTCTTCATTTTCGAAGAACCATAACTTCTTTAGTTTTTTTTTGTTTTTTTTATAACACTATTTTACCCAAATTCGACATGGCTCATAGTTGTTTCCTGTAATATCATCACAAACCTATGTAGTGAGGGTTAATCATGGTTTTTCTTATTTGGCTAGGCTAAAATATGTGGCAATCAAAGAAAAGAGATATATCAATTAGGCACAAAGAGGTAGACTAAGGATAATCATATATAAAGGTATGCTTGAAAGGCTCAAACGATCCAAAGATGGCCTAAATCACTTCCTCAACTTAGTGTTGTTTAGGATTTCGTCTTGAGAGAGAATCAAACAAATTCTAGGTTCTAGACATAATTGCAATTCACATCAACATAAGCATTCTTTAAATAAGCAATGCAAATCTAAGCAAGAGATTAAGTGCTCAATTTTTTTGAAGATCACATCCTAACATGAAACTAACAAAAGAATTTAACACAAATTCTTCTCATGCTTATGTTTTCCCAAAAATCAAGATAAATCAATAACTAATATTCATCATTGGATAAGGATTTCATCATAATAAGTGCAAAATATCTCAAGCAAAAAAATAAAAATTAGACTCCTAATAATAAAATTAAAAATCACACAAACTAAAATAAATTTAAAGACACACCCCCAAACTTAAAACAAACATTGTCCTCAATGTTTAGAAATAAAAAGAGTAATAACAAAAAAACTCCCCTATCGATGCAAGCAAAGCAGGAGAAGCTTTAGTTTTCCTCTTAGACTTCATCATGCTCGTCCAAGTTGGGTGAGTAGTCACTACAAAAGAAAACAAAGTAAAAAGAATATTAATAATAACAAAAATACACTAAAAATTAAAAGAAAAGAAAAATAAAAAGTTTAGAAACTTGGGTTGCCTCCCAAGAAGCGCTTGATTTATAGTCATTGGCTTGACTATCTCATTGTTCATGATCCTGTATCCAACCACTTGATGATTTTCGATTCATGCCATTTGGCTGTTCTTTCTTTGAACAGTTTAGCAGTCTTGCAAGCTTGAAAGCAGAATTCATCCCTTTTAGTGGTAGAATTCAATAATGCTTTAAGTGGATCAATGGGATAAATCTTTATGAATTCCTCGTTGCTAGCACTATCTATCCCATAGAGTAGTTTTTGCTGTTGGATGCATTGGGGAACAGGCTGTGGTGGTGGTTCACACTGGATCCATTCTTCTTGAACTTTTTCAACTTCTTTTTCACCCACTTTTTCTTCTTCAATACGATTGTTTGGTGGTGGTTCACATTGAATCCATTCATCTTGAGCTTTCACAAATTCTTCTTCAATAAGCTCGGTTGGCAATTCAGGCACTTTGCTATCCTCTTCTATCTCATGTTCAATACCAAGTGTATTGGCGTTGCAATGCTCTTGTTCTTCGCTCATAGGATTAAGTTCAGTATCACTTGGAAGAGTTTCTTGAAGTTGGTTGTTAATGGCATGAGCAAGTTGGCTTATTTGTGTCTCAAGATTCCTGAGTATTGCTGCTTGACTCTGATTGATAGCTTCTTGTTCCGCCATTTAGTGCATAAACATCTCTTGCAATGAAGGATTCGTTTCTGGAACTGGTGCTTGAGCTTGTGATGAGAACTCAAAAGGATATGCTTGATTGTCTGAATATGAGGACCATTGATTGTTGTTCCAAGAAGAATTGTGGTGATCTCCCCAACCTGGATTGTAGTCGCTGGAATAAGGATTATTCTGCTGTATATTGTAGTTTTCAACATATTGCATTGATTCAGCATAGGTTGGGCACCAATCACTCTGATGTCCACCCCCACAGAGTTCACAAATTACAAAAGGGCTTTAGACAGAAGGTACACATAAAGTGTCAAACTTCTTGTTAAGTGCAGCCACTTGTGCAGATAAGGCATTGATTGCATCCCGTTTATAATCTCACATAATGCATCCAAATCAACAAAACCTGAAAATAAAGAAAAATAAAGTTTAAATTAAGACTAAGGTTGCTTGGTATTAATATTAACAAAAATAATAAACAATTCCCAGGCAACGGCGCCAAAAACTTGTTGTCGGATTTACACCACGCAAGTGCACGTATCTTGACAAGTAATATAATGAAAAGTAGAGTGTCGAACCCATGAGGAATTGTCACTAAAATTGCTAAGTACTAAAATTAAAACAACCTAATCTTATCTAAACAATTAATTAAGAATGGTAATTAAAAACTAAATTAAAATAAACTAATACTAAAAGCAAGTAATTTAAAAAGATGAATTCAATTAATTAATAAAAGCCTAGGATTACAACTTCCCTCAACACTTCGCTTGAATCTCTCTCTACCTCTTCACTTGATTAAAGATCATGAGTTGTTAACCTAGAGTTCTATCGTATTTATAAGGATCTTCCGATGGTCTCATAAAAATATCCTTCTTAACCAATTAACTATATTCCTATGATAATTGAATTAAAGAAGAACTCGTTAAGCTTAAGCTCTAACAATGGTTACACATGACAAGTAAGTGTATTCCTACCCTACCTGCAAATCAATTCATCCTAATAAATGAATATGAAACATGTGCCATTCAATCCATGTCTAACACTAAACTCCCTTTTCCAAGTTATATTTAGGTTAACAAATCAATCTAATTGGTGGCCAATCAACTAGAAGCATTAAGAATAAGATTGAACAAACAACTCAACAAACCATTAAATCAAGCTAGAGAGAGAAAGTAAATTCAAACTATGTGTTGAGTTCCGTTGAAATCCTAGTAAAAGAAATTTAGTTTATGCTAATTAATGAAAACAAATAATAAAATAGTTTCACCATCATCAACAATACAAGAAAGATAAAAAAGAGAAAAGAATGAACTAAGAGTTGTCAGTTCTTGAGTCTTCAATCTTCAGCTTTCAATCTTCTTGAGAGAATTTGATGGTGGCTATCTGCTTGAGAGAGAATTAGGTTTCTAGATGTCTAATCCCCCTTATTCTAACCTAAAAGAGTCATATTTAAAGTGTCCAAGGCCTCCTGGAGTCCGAAATTTTGTTCCCAAGCAAAACAGGTAAGTTTTGCATTTTTTTATTTTTTTATACTGTTCATGAGCCCCCGACGCCACTGCTACTGCTTCCTTGGTGTGTCTCCTCCGTTTGTCTGAAATTGGTTCCTGTCGGCTTCTCAAACTTCATCAGCTATTTTGACTAGGAAAATCTTGTCCGATTTTGACGAGCCTTACACCGTTGGAAAGATAGGGAAGTCAGCTTCAAAATTCAAGGAGAGAGTTTTCTCATTTGAAGTTTTTAAGATCGAGATTTCTTGAAAGAAACTCCGGAGGTCGAATCTGCCTGCTCATTGGAATGCACCGATTTTTGTCGTTTTGCACCTCGAAACTCCATATCACCTTGGACCTATAAAAACACATAAATAACAACTAAATAACTATTTTTAAACATAAAATGGATAATTAAAATAAATATAAAAGTATCTAAAACTAATCAAATCCTAATAAAATTCTCAAGGACTTAGCTGATTCAAAAGCATAAAAGATGGCAAAATAACTATATTTCCTAGAGTTATCAGCCTCTCTTAGCTGGTTATCCAGCTGTACAACACGGGCAGAAGAAGTGCTCGTCGCTTTGGCCTTAGCATTCATCCTCTGATCCGATTCAGCCACCCTCTTTGCAGCGTCCTCCAGTAGACGATCGGTTTCTCTGCCCCAGTTGTATATAGCCAGCTCCATTATTGCCCCCTAAAACGTAAATAAACTAATGTCAGGGAAGAAAACAAAAATGGAAAACCACCAATAAACGTCAAGCCGATTTAACACCTTACCTCGACCTGGTGATCCACCAATGAACATTGAAGCAAGATGGGAGCTTTAAGGTCCATCTCCCTTTGAGTCCCCAATGCAACATGTTCCCGAAGCCATGTCACGGTCTTGTCCACATCGAGAGGGACACAAGTTAAAGGCAGTCGGTCCTGCCAGGTGAAGTATTATGGACGGCTGGCCACTAAAGACCACCCTTGCGACAAGGGGGAATTGACTGAAGGTTTCGGTCCCCTTCCAGGGAACCTTCTTTGTCTTGGGCCTTCTTGCCTTTGTCAGCCTTATTACCCTTCTCCGTGTTCTTGTCCTTATCTTTGGTTCGATCAGATAGGGACTGGTTAGAAGCGCCCGTGGGCTGGGCTTCAGTGGTCGTCGTCACGGCGGGAGGGTGGAGCAGGATCCCTTATCCTGATTCCCCCATGGGCAGTCTTCTGCCTCTTTGCAGGAGGGTCTCTTCTTTCTTTAGAAGGACTCTTTCTCGGGGCAACAAGGGGTTGGCTCAGCATACAAGCCATCAGGTTCTGCCCGCCAGACATCTCTGCAAATAAACCAATGATAAGGTTAGACAACATAAGGGCTCCAAAACACGAGAAAAAAAGAAAAATACTTAAAATCGAGGACCATGCTCTAAGGGTTGCCATATATCCGAGCCCCCTAATAAGAGGAGCTGTTATCTGATGTCTCACTCTCTGAGTACAAATTGTCCTCACTCAGCCTAGCCTCAAAATCGGACGACCAGTCAGTCTCTCCTCCATCACCCGGATTAATCATCGTCCTGGGTCGTCGACCTACAGTAACACTGTCATGAGTGCTAGAATCCGTAATAGCTCGACTATCGGAGAAGCACTAGATACAGCGATAGGAAGGGGGACCCAGGGCACAATGGCGAGAAGGTCCCCAAACACCGTAATTTACATTAGAGGTGGAGGTTTCCTGAGGCTCACCGCGCCAGAGTCCATCCAAATCATCAGGTATCAGCAAACCCCTAAGGCGATCCAAAGGCTCACCGGCGACCTCGTCGTCCACTGTGAAACAAAAAGAATCCCAACATTACAACAGGGAAAGTACTGCTTAAGACAATAACCTCAACCAAAACGTGAAGTCTTACCTTCCATGAGCTCTGATGAACGAAAGGGGCTACCAGTCGCCGAGTCAGCCTCGCTTGAAGATACGACCTTGCCTGGAGGCACCTCGACATCCAAAAACGAGGTTAGGCCGTCAGAATCTATCACGGGACGGGTAAGACCCGTCAGCAGCCTCGCTAGAAAGTCCACCCCACCCTCGGGCCAAACTAGACTTAATTATGGAGAAAACCCACAATTGAATGCAATTCGATTAGGGTTCTTGTTCCTCAGGTAGTAGCGACAAACGTTCTCGGGCATCACAGTCCTCCCACAATCAATACTATGCTCCTGATAGTAGTCGAACTGTGCCTGTTCGACGGGCCCTACACCAAATCGGGATTTTTTCCTATTCTTCGAATGATGCGACCAAGTCGCTTTGAAACCCTAGCTATCGGTTTCATGCTTCAAGGTCACAGCAAAAAATTCACTCCGTACAATATGGTGATTGCTGGGAGTGTTGACGGCCAATTATCCAACTGGGTATCCAAACTCTTCAACTGGTACAGATTGTGAAAGGTTAACACCTCAAGAACCTGCCTTCTCATACGGCAATCAATGAAAAATGCCACCAATACTAGCCACGATATCCCGGTCAATTAAGAAGAGACGTTATAAACATCGAGGCAAGCTCCAAAAAAAGTCGTGCAACGAAAGATGGAAACCCCTTCGAACATATGTGCATAAAAGCACACTTCGCACTCGCCATATAACACCTGACTCGCATGACGACCTTCTTCAGGAATGGTGAACTCATAGCGATAGTTGGGAAGACAAATGCCCCTGCTGCGAAGACATGCCTCCTTATCCTGATGGGTGAAGTCACACAACTCAACATCTCCCCAATCTGCTCCAACACTACAGGCACTGGCATCCCCTTAACCCTCGACATGAGAAACGACGACATCTTCAACGCCACCACCAACCACCCCACCACCACCACTAGCCTCCGCACCATTAACAACAACAAATCGGGCACCCTCCTCAATTGCCCGACTCAATTTCGGGCCTCCAATATCAACCCTCACAGCCCGAGCACCCTCTTCAACCTCCAGTTCAACCTCAGACATCTCCACTTCCGATTCCTCAACCCCATCAGCCTAAGACCTACCCTCTAACCTCTCAGTACCCTCACTATCACTTATCACTATCCTATAATATGGTCGTGACATGCAAACCACAATCAACCAAAAACAAAACCAAAAAATAACTTCTCAAATACCTATTCAAACCTCCGTTAACCTTCTCTGATCACACAACAACCACGATCACGGCAGCATAACAACTTAGACAGAAACTTGGCAGAAATTCAACAACAAGATGAAAACAGCGACCCCGAAAGCCTAACACCCCCTTTTATAGTTGTTGTAATGAATGCCTAAGTCGATTTCTACGAGAAGCCGAACATCGCCCCAATTAAGGCATGACACGTGGCAACACCTCATATACAACGAAAACTGAAGCGTCAACAGTTACCAGTTTTCCCACCAAGACTGTAACGACCTCGCCAAACACATCAGGCTCGCCGGAGGCCACTTTATGACCCCCACCTTGCCTGGGGGGCAATTGTTAAACCCAATAAACCTCCTAAGCCCAATGGACCCAGGCTAACCGTCAAGCCCAGCAAATCCTCCACTACGAGGCCCAAGAAGGTGAGCTCGCCAGGTCTGAGCTCGCCGAGCCTGAGCTACCAAGTGGTTGCCACTGTTGGGCGACCTTAACACCCATCACTTCAAAGAACCACGTGGCTCACTTGACAGTCACCCTACCTATCACATTGCCGCCTATGACGTAGGAACCCACGTGAGACCTTGGCCCACCTGTCCTTAGCCAAACCCCGACACATGGCGTGCGGTGACCAGTCAGAGAAAACTATAAATAGGCCTTTCAGGACCAGCTGATTCTGTCTAGATACCCTCAACCTCAAAAATCTACGTTGTTGCTCTGCTTTTCTTCTCTGCCTGACCTTAGAACCATCCACCACCAAAAATATCATCAACAAGAAGATTATTAATTGATCCCCAAAAGCCTTTATGTGTGAAACCAAGACTTTGATTTTCAATAAAATTCAGTGTTTTTCATGCTGTCCCAAACATTTTCTATGGAGCCAGCCACCATATAAAGGTTGGTGCAATTTTAGTAAGAAAAATGTTAATTTGTGTTTAGTTCGTAGTATTGGTTAAAGATAATATTTTAAAAAGGAAAAACAAATTAGTGCGTTATTTTTTGAATTTAATAAAAATAATATATTTTTTATAAAAAATTTTCTTAAAATAATAATTAATTTTTTTAATTGATACCTATAAACACTAGTTAATCGGATTCTTTTAATAGATGGCCATGAACATTAACATTCCATAATATTGTTATTTTTTAAAACTCATTGTCAACTTTCTTTTTCTTTTACATTGAATATATATATATATTATATAACATATAATAGAAGTCAAATTAATGCTAGCAAGTTCAATTTTTGTTGAAAAAATATATAATTATTATGATGATATAAATCTTGAATGGTAATGACAATGAACATATCCATCATAACCTCTAAATGGAGCAAGAGATAAATATTTAATATTTACAATTTCTTCAAATTTATGATTTTTTTTATTAAATTAAGTTATTTTTAAATATAATATCTTCGTGAAAACCAACAAATTACTCGTCAACTGCGACAAGCCGACAATACATTGTGTTTGGTAGGGAGAAAAGAAAGGAAGTGAAAGGGAAAATTATTTCTTCCATCATTTTTTTTTATTTGATAGAAGGGAAATAAGAGGAGGAAAAAAAATTAGTGGATTTGCACATTTCTTTTTCTTTCAAATATGAGAAGAAAATACTCATTCAATTTAAATTAATAATTTTATTTATAACTTTATCATTAATCTATTTCTTTCTCTCTATTTTTCATCTTGCGTGCCAAATAAAATGAAAGAAAAATGATTTTTCTTTTTTCTTTTATTAAACATAATGTTAATGCGAGAATACTTTTATAAATAAAATCTTAACAAGTGGCCAATTAAGAGACTGACCAAACAAATTATTTCTAACTTAGTGAAATTCTTACACTATGCTTTATTATAATTTTTTACAGTAATATTTTGTTAAAAAGACCAAAAAAGAACTCAAAAAATTTAAAGAAAAATGTATAGTTTTCTTGGATGCATAGAAAAAAAAAAACTTTTTTCTACCCTTGTTAGTTTCACAACTAGCAAGTTTCTCTCTGTTTTTTAGTTGACATATATTATCATTTTTACAATATTAATTTGCATGTTCATATGCTAGACCTGGTCATTTGTATAATCGTATCGTATTCGTATATTTTATTGTATCATAATCGTATTTAATGTATTTTATATTTATATAAATTTTGATACGTTAATAATTCATATTATATAGATTTTGAGACATTAGTGTATTTGTGTATTCGTGTTCGTGTTATTTTTTCGTGTCATGTTTTAGTTATTTTTTCGTATCGTGTCGTGTCTAATCGTGTTCGTGTCGTGCAACTTACTATTAAATCAAAAGAACTTAAAAAGTCAAATTATAAACGACTTTTAATATTTCAGCACAATTTGATGATAATTTAGAGACGTTCTTAGATCAGGTCGAGTCTGAATAGAAAAAAAAAAATTGTTTGTCAAGGTTCAATTCAAATCCACTCGATTTGGCTCAAAAATTCGTTTTACTGTTTGAAATATATTAAAATTTTATATTTATATTTTTATAATGAAATTGAAATAAAAAATATTTTTATTATTTAAATAATAATTTTAATCGAATCGGGTCGATCTTAATTACTAAAATTCTATTTCAAATTCGATTCAATTCGAAATAAAACGAAATTACCTTTTTGTCTGGTTTAGTCGCCGGGAGTTTTGGTAAATCCAAACCACTTCAGAGAGAACATTCAAATCCTGGCGCAGTTTGAGAAACTAAAAGAAGGGGGAGAGTTGGTCAAAGACTCTGCCTGCCATGCCTCTTGCCTGCAACTCACTTTGGTTAAAGTCGAAAAAATAAAAAGAAAGAAAGAAAAATAAAGGTAATGAAGGGTAGAATTTTGGTTAACAAACCTTGGCCTACAAAATCTAGCTTTTACTTTTCAATTATGGAAAAAGGTTTCAATTTCAATTAAGTAAAATTTAAAAAGAGTGACATAAATAAACTCATTGACACAATCCTTTCTCTCTTTGTTGCGTGTATGTTAAGGTAGGAAATTGGTTTGGTCTGTATTTGATGATGTGGGCCTCCATCTATAATTTTACCTCACTCAAAAACAATATTTAATGGATTTCAACATAAGACATTACGAGTAAACGATTGGTGGTAGGATTTTTTTGTCAAAAAATAATTTATCTTTTTTTTTCTTAGTCATGATTTTATTAAGCAACCAAAAGAAATATATAACATTGTAATCTTAAAGATAAAAATGAAAAAAAAAAAAAAAAACACCTCCAATAGAGGTGAATTTTTTCTTTGAACCGTTAAGAGTCCAATGAAAAATTATCCCAGTCCCAGAGCGGGGTAGCTTTCCACTGCCCGCACCGAAGGTACGATGGGTTCGAAAGTAACCATTAGTAACAATAACCAAAGCGTCCATCAAACTCTAAAATATATTTTACAAATCATCAAAGTTAATTCTGATAATTAAGAAACCATTAAAAAACAATCCATCTTATCTTTATAAAATAAAAGAAAAATCCCTACTATATATGGTTACATAACGGCAGTTTAACTCTTCTTTTTTAAATTAAAAAGTTACACTTTTATTCTTAGTAATTACTACTCGAAACAATATAATTATTATCTTAAGTCAAAATTTTCGGAATTGGATCTGAAATCATATTAGTTTACTTAATTTGTTTTAAAATAGAAAGGTTTTGTTATCATAATCGTGTTAAGATGGGAAAATAAGAAGAATCGTTTAATTGTACCAAAACGGTACAATCTAAAAAATAATATCATTATTAACTAGATAAGAAAAGCTTTCGAATTAAAATAGTTGCGTTCTAAGTTACCAAAATGAATAATCTCGAATTCGAGTGCTCACAAAATGTAAAAATTTAATCATATAAACAAAAAATAAATATCCATGACAAACATGGTAAGTAATTATTCGGAAAATTATGTTAGTTTATTCGATATTCATCCATACATGTTAGTTTAGTTGGTACATAGAGGCGTTTCTTTTCCTTTCCTTATAAATCAGATTTAATTCTTGTGAGAAACACTTTGAGAATGAAAACTTTAATGCATTAAATCGATATGAGAAAGTATACCTTTAATACAAAAATTAGCTCAAGCAAAACTTGAGAATACTCGTAATAGTATTACCAAAAAAAAAATCCCACTATTCAACTACTCACAAATGATGTGAAGATAATAAATAACAATTTTATGAATATTTATTTATTATGAGTAACCAAATAATTAAACATTTGTTTTTTATGAGTACTTGAACAATTACACTATTTGTCACAATTAGAAGTATTCAAGGGTCAAGTTGGCTCGGGTTCAGGCTGGGCCAAGGTATCATTTTAACAAATATTTTGTTTGCTTAAACCTGTCCCGACTTAAAATATGGACAAAAAATTCTGCTTAAGATTGATTTGATCATGTAAAATCACTACCCAGATACGTCCAAATTTATACAAAAAATGATCGATCCTTATGTAAAAATGATCGATCCTCTTAAAAATCTAGATAGTAATAGTAAGACGGGTCGAACCGAGTCGGATTTGGGCAAAAAATGTTGTGTATCCAAAGCAAGAAGAGCTTCATTTTTTACTCAAGTCTATTTTTCGAGCTTAATATTTTTGTTAAAGCCCTCTCAAATATCGAATGAACATTCGAATTTTGACGAATAACCTAACCCTTAAGGTATAATCACAATGCTTTAACAATTTTCTTTTTATTCATGTAATCTCATAAATCATGGCTTTATGTATTAGGAACATTGGATCATAAAATGGATGGTTCCTTGGTCGTTATTTTGTTTAGTAAACTTTCATAATTATTTTTAACTACCAAACTCACAAAACAAAAGCAAAATAACTAACCCAAGAGAGATTGGTTGGTCCACACTATCAATGGTCCAAATTCTAGCAATATTATCATGATGAAGTGTTTTCACCTTTTTGGGCAAAGAAGATTAAAACTTCAAATGGAATAAGGGGGTCACAAAGCATGGTGAAGTTGCATGATGGGAGCCACTTGGTCGTTGCATGGGACCATAATCTTGCCCCCAAAAAGGCAATAGTGAAAAAAAAAATGACTCGAAATTTTAAGATAATATTTAATAAGGTTAAAAAAATTGGAGTGGAGGTTAAATGGGTTAAATTTTCGATTTTTGATTGAACTGATCCGTTCATTTAAACAAGATTTTAAATATTTAAAAAATGATTTTAATATTAAATAAATATTAAATATAGTAAATAGTTAATAAAAATGTATTTGACTTAATGATATGGTCTTTAATATATAACTAAAAGGTTAAAGGTTCAAATCTCATCAATTATAAAAAAAAAATTGAAAAAAATAAAAAATATATCAAACCGATTTTACCGGTTAAACTAGTTTTCCACCGATTTTATCTAATGTATCAGATCGGATAACCTGTCGATTTTCGATTGAATCGGTTTGATCTAGTTTTTTAATCTATGATATTTAATTTCCAATTTAACCTTTTTTGTTTGATAAGAAATATTAGAAAAAACTTTTATCTACTTGGGTTTAACATTGCAATGGCAAAGATTTAAAAGTTTCTTTTGTTCCCGCCTTGTAGACTTGTAGTTCAATTGGGTAGCAATAGCTTCGAAGGGAAGATTTTGGGTCTAACTCTTTTACATTACTTTGGAATAAAGTCTCATACTCTCTCATGTTCATTTACAAATTTTATTTTTTATAAGAAAATATATAGGTTTTAACTTAAAAGGAAGAAGGGTATATTAGTTTTAATTATGAATTCAAGTTTAAAAGTGTTGGAGTGAGCAATAATTAATTTTGGTTAAAGTTTATTTTGTGAATATTTAGTTTTTTTATATTTTTAGATATCTTATGTAATCTGGCAGGTAAGCTGATTATCTGTCTTAGATAGCGTTAATAGTTTTTGTATATCAAGAAATTTACAAACTTTCTCTTTGCCCTATCAGTTTCTCTCATTTCAGTTTTAACACCAGTTTTAATTTGGCATCAGAGCTAAGATCCTATAAAGTGATCTTTGCTAATCAGAAAACCTAGGAAGATGGCTACACGACTGATTTGGTGGAGCATGAAGCATAAGAAGAAAAGTCTACGACGACTATTCTTGAGGACTTGACAACCACGATGATCCAAGTCCTGACCCAAAACTAGACACAGAGTTAGAACTCAATCACCACTTACGAAACTGCTGTACTGCACCGATTGGTATCAAACTCAACGGTACCAACTATGCTCTATGGTCCCAAGTTGTCGAGATGTATATCTTGGGAAGATACAAAGTGGGATATATTAATGGCGACCTCCCTCAACCGACCTAAACCGATCCAACCTTCAGAAAGTGGAGAACAGAATGTCGCAATCAAAAAATAACAAATCTCATCGCAAGATTTTGTTATTCGTTAAGCGTGACATTAAAAAAAAAAACCCGAGGAAAAGTCGACTTAATTCCTTTAGAAAAACGAAGGTTTTGAAAATAACCTTGAAAAAGACATAGAGTCGCTACCAATCTTTTTTGGATAAGTGTGATCGGTCACCTATTGAAACAGGTTTTATAAAACATTTTAAAATTAATTAAAACATTTTTTAAAAATCAATTTCAAGTCTGCGTTTTAAACCAGAGAAACCAAATAAGCAGGTTCGGGACTTGGTTACATGTGGGGAAGGATTAACACCCCCACAACGCCCGTATAAAACGGTACCTTATTAATCGTGTTTTATCTCAAGTCTCGGTAAAAAGTCGATTTTTATTTTGGTATTTCAAGTTAATTCCCAATTTAAAAAAAAAAATAATTCCATTTTTTTATTGAAAATTATCTGGAATTTATTAATTCAAAATTTTCCTATATTTCCCAACAAGTATGACAAAATATAGAAATTTTTATTATTTTGAAGAATTTTCTGAATCATTCTCGTTTTAAAGAAGATATTCCGTTATTAATGATAATTGATGATATCCTCTCTAGCAAATCTGGCAGAGAACTCATGAATTATTTTAACTCGGGAATATCTTTATTTTGTTGAAAATCATTACCTTTTTCAAAACATTTAAAAAATATATGAATATGAATATGAGTGACATAAATAAAATGACATAGCAAAGTCTAGATAATATAATGCAACCTAAATGGTATGATATAATTTAAATGTCTTAGCATATTCTAAATGAAATGAAATATCCTAAGTCATATGATATATTCTAAATGAAATGAAATGACCTAGGTAACATGATATATTCTATATGAAATGTAATATCCTAAGCCATATGATATATCCTAAATGAAATAAAATATCCTAAGTGACATAATATATTCTAAATGAAATGAAATGACCTAGGTAACATAATATATTCTATATGAAATGAAATATCCTAAGTCACATGATATATTCTAAATGGAATAAAATGATTTAAATGACATGGAAAATATAAATGATATGGCATATAATATAAATGACATGAAACATAAAATAATGCTATCATATAATATGCATGAAAATAATAATGCATGAACATAGTATATGCTAAATAATGTGACAAAAATAAATAACTAAATAAAAAGCATAGGATATCATGAAATATTCAAAATCATATAACAATTAATATAATATCAAAAATTTAAATAAAAAATAATAACACCATCATGAAATTAACATAGCAAAAATCACATATTATATAGTATGCATGAATATGGAAAATGCAATGCATGAGAATGTACTTTTTCCTTTAATGAAGAAAATCTGTATATCTAAAAAGATATCCGGCTACCTTAAAAAAAATATCAAATTAAATATTCTAAAACCAAAATACTTTGTGATTGTTTGAAAACAATTTTGAAAAGCTTAGATTAAAAATAAAAACTTAGCTAAACCCTTTTTAAATGGCTCTAATTTCCTAAGTTTAAAATCCCGAACTTGGCCACCCTTAACCCGAGATTTAAAAAATCACTTTTAGAGTTTAAAAAGGCTTAGAAACTAACCTAAGTCAGTATCTAAACTTCCTAATCAGCCCCCTCTAAGTAACTTAACCAAAACATAAAAATGATTTTTCTTCAAATTCAAATCTGCCTTTACTGTTCAGTTTTGAAGAACGATTTTTTACCCTATTTTTAAAATTCAAAAAAATCTAAAACAAATACTGAAGACTTAGGACATGTAAAACTATACGGAAAAAAATTGGCTGATTAAAGATGACTGCCCATAAAAATCAGGAAAGTACGAGTAGTGGGTGAAAAAACTGTTTTGCCAAAACACATTTTTTTACTTTTGATAAAATCATTTAAAAATGAAAGTAAAAGTGTTAGAGACTCTTCTAAATACTCACAAACAGTAGCTAACACTTTTGAAAAGTTAGACAAAAATTGGTTAAGTAAAAAAAATCACCAAGGTAAAATAATCAATTTGACAACTCTTTAATTTTCCACATGTATGCTCAAAATGAGCATGACTTTGTACCATTGATTGGTCTAAGTCATAAATCATGTGGCAAGGACATGAAATGCATGAAAATACAGCAAATATGATGCATGAAATGCATGATTTAAAATCTAAATGACATGAAAAATGCATGGCATCAATAAAATGACCTAGACCTAAATGAACTTGCATGGCATTTAATGCAACCTAGGTCTAAAATGCATGAATATGCTTGGCAATACAAGCAAAACCTAAATCTAAAGAATGCATGGCAATAACACAAACATATAGCATGTTAAACAAAATACATAATCAAATATCATGAAAATGCAAACCTATCAATTAACATAACAAAAATGCACAAACAAAGCTTAAAAGAGAGGAGTAGCCGAATGGTCCCATACTTTAAAATGAGCATGGCATTTCCACAAACACATGATATACTAACATGCAAGATTGAAGAATAATACTCAAATCATGCAAATATAAAGTAAATGCATGAAAATCAATAGGCATTTTCACGAACACATGGATTAACAAAATGTAAAACATAAACAAACTTAAACATTTTGAAAACAGAAAATCAAAAAATGCAAGACAAGTAGAATAAACATGATAACAAGATAATAGACTCAAAAATGGAAATAAGCAAGCAACTAACTCCAAACAAGGTTCATGTTTATGCATTTGAAGAAGATTTAAAGCATCAAAACTTGTTAAATATCACTAATAACATGAAATAAAAAAACAAAACAACAACTACACTAAAAAAAAAAAAAAAAAACCATTCGGCCACTCCTCTAAGTCATGAAAAAAAATTTCTCAAAGCTTTTTCCAAGAAAGTATAAAGAAGAACTTTGAAGAAGAATATTAAAAACACTTATTTTAAAAAGAAAAATCAAAAGAAACTCACCAAAATGGTACTCAAAACAGCAAATCAAGAATAGAAAATCAAGGAAACTGCAAGAGTATGGTGCTTAAAGCAACCTCTAGAAGCTATATTGCAAGCTTTTTATCTTCTAACTTTCTTTTCTTTTCTTTTTGCCTTTCAACAACGGAGAGAAATCAGCCAAACAAGAGTGAATAGAGAGTCAAAATGAAAGAGAAACCCCCTCTCCCTTG
The DNA here is from genome assembly GCA_030761205.1 of Fremontodendron californicum. Lineage (NCBI taxonomy): Eukaryota > Viridiplantae > Streptophyta > Magnoliopsida > Malvales > Malvaceae > Fremontodendron > Fremontodendron californicum. The sequence continues at coordinate 16,098,493 of JAULJL010000023.1, forward strand.
TAGTGGTCGAATGGCCTTATCTTGCTAAGATGTTGTCATTTTTTCTTCAACCAATTTTGATCCAAAGGCTATTAATCCAAGATGTTTAAAATGTGAAATTATCACCCTTAGATTAGGTAATCAGCTATCCACAATTACAACTTTTCAAGAATCTTAAGCCATTATGTTGACATTCTCCCTCTTTATCCATTGGTTCATAAGGCTTAATTACAAAGGTTTGATCAAAAAATAACTACCTTCCTCTTTATTGTTGGCCTTTTGATTAAAAATAAAAAAATATTTGCCCACCCTTGGGCCTTGGTCAACTGACCCCTCATCTTCCAGCCCAATCTCCATTTTTTCAAAAGGCAAGAAAAGCCATTTTCGGTTTCTTGGATAAAATAACCTTTTTGCCCCTTCGAACATAAATAAATAGCAAACGAACTCCAAATTCAAATTTTCTTTTTTCAATACTTCCAAAATAATAAAAAAAAAAAAATTGAATCCTGGAGGTTTTCAAAATTTTTCGAGCCCATTTGCTATTTACATGGACTTGTTTCCAAAATTGCCATTTTGTGCTCCCAAACTTTACCATTTTTTAAACGAGCTCCAAATCTAGCCTTTTCTTCACCAATATCTTCCAAATAATTTAAAAGTATGATCTGGAAGTTTTCATAATTTTTGAAACTCATTTGGTATTTTTTTTGGGATTTATCTGCTTGAATTACTACATAGTGGGCTCGGGATTTGGCCATTTTGCAAACGAACTCCGAATCTGGATTTTCTTTAGCCAATATCTTCCAAATAATTTAAGAATGAGATGTGCAAATTTTTAGAAATTTTGGAGTTCATTTGCTATTTGTTCGGGATTTATCTTCTTGAATTTCAACATAGTGGGCCCAGGATTTGGCCATTTTGCAAACGAACTCCAAATCTGGATTTTATTTCACCAATCTCTTCCAAATAATTTAAGAATGAGATCTGAAAATTTTCAGAATTTTTGGAGTTCATTTGCTATTTTTTCGGGATTTATCTTCTTGAATTTCTACATAAGGGACCCGGGATTTGGCCATTTTGCAAACGAACTCCGAATCCGGATTTTCTTTCGCCAATCGCTTCGAAATGATTTTAAGAATGATATCTGAAAATTAAGCAGAATTTTTGGAGTTCATTTGCTATTTTTCCCAAATTTTCCAATTTTGCCCTTTTGCCTCCGAAACCCAGTTTTGCTCAAAACAAGTCCGATTTTCAAATTTTCTTCAAACTAAGCCTTGGACTATCCTTGTTTAATCACTCCTCATCCATTAGGGGCTTTAGTCTTACCGAATCGGGTCATTTCTGTAATTCTTTCAAATTCACCGAAATCCACCAAAACCCTAATTCTCGGTTTTCTTCCGGATTGACTTTTCTTTCAGTTTTTCTTCCAAGTAGCTTCTTCATTACCCGTAGCCAGTGCTTATCTTTCATTTCGAACCTTCAATTTTGACCAATTTGATCGTTTAAGCACTTTTCCCCAAATTTCTCGGACTAGGGTTTCTTTTCTACTGAATCTCCGTAACCCAATTTCCGAATTCCATATCTTCCAATGTAGACCTCGGATTATCAAAATTCTTTCGCCATTTTTCAATTGAACTTCAAATCTTGATTTTAAAGTGGGTTGACTTTTTAAGGTTGACTTTTCGGGTTTGACTTTTTCAAGTTTGACTTTTTATGCTCGCCTTCTTAGATTAAGTCTCGGAATACCACCTGCAGGATGAAAAAAGTACTTTTACATTCTGAAACATCAATTTAGGAAGAAAACATACATGTTTTAGTGGTCCGGACAAAATTAGGTGTCTACACAGAAAACACAATGTAAAGGGGTTGTTGATCAATTCCACGGGTCATACATTAAACGGCAATTTTATTTGGTTTCCAACTGCTAAACAGGTATGGGGTTCAATGGCCACTACTTATTTTGACGGAACTGATACATCTAAGGTGTATGAGTTAAAAAGGCGTGTGACCCGAATGAGACAAGCCAGGAGATCCATTGAATCATACTACAATAGCCTTCAAGGTTTGTGGAGGAAAATTGATTTTTGTCGCCCGAACCAATGGTATGTGCTCGTGATATACAGGAATGAAATACCCTTCTACAATAAGACAAAATCTATACCTTTATGGATGAATTAAATGACAGAGTGGACAAAATTCGATGTGATGTACTTCAACTATAGTCATTCCCTACGGTAGAACAAGCCTATGCCTATGTTCGAAGGGAAGATACTAGGCAAGTAGTAATGCTTGCAGGTGCTGAGGCTACAACAGGAACTGTAATGGCATCTAAAGGAATAAAGATGAGACAGTTGTCTACCTTACATGGTCAAATTTGGATCATCGTCCTCGAACGGTGGAAGAATGAGCGGGCCTACAAAGATCAAGGGAGCAATTGACAGTGGAGGAACTGGTTGTACTCACTGTGGGAACGTGAGACATACCCATGAAACATGTTTTAAGTTGCATGGGTATCCAGAATGATGGAATAAACTTATAAGTCTCTGGTGGACAAGGACGGGCAGCTTTGGTGAATACAGAACCACATTTATCTCTCATTCCACAGTTTGAACCAAAAGATGAAGCAACAACTATTCTCAGTGATTAAGGTAACAATAGTTATGCACTTTTCACTTCTACTAGAGGTGATCACATGGACTGGATAGTAGATTCAGGGGCTATAGGCCACATGACTTTTTCTTCAAATGACTTGGCCTAGACTACACAACCAAGGCGGACAAGCATCGTCAATGCCAATGGAATAACATATCCGATCACAGGGGCTGGAATTATGTCTTTATCACCCTCTCTTTCATTGTAAAATACTTTGTTAGTATCATTTCTTGCAAATAGGCTGTTATCTATAAGTCAAGCAACTGAAGAACTAAACTGTGTAGTCTTAATTTACCCTACTTTCTGTCTCTTTCAGGATATTCTCACGAAGGAGATCATTGGGCGTGGTACTAAGAGAGAGGGTTTATATTACATGGATGATTTTAGTTCTGGTTAGGCTAATAATATGCAACGACATTCATTGGTGCAACGGAGAAACAGAATTGGTTATGGCATTACCATTTGGGACATCCATCATTTAGCTATATGAAGCATTTGTTTTCGGATTTATTTTTAGAAGTACATGACTCTGACTTAAAATGTGAGACTTGCATTTTAGCTAAAAGTCATCGTGTACCTTTTCCAATAAGTTTTAATAAAAGCAACATTCCCTTTGCCCCGATTTATTCGGATGTTTGGGGACCCTCCCCTATTATGTCTGTGGTGTTCATTGGTTTGTGACTTTTGTAGATGATTATACCCGAATGACCTGGCTATATTTGCTAAAGCACAAAGATGAGGTGTTTGGGGTGTTTCAAGCATTCCATGCCATGATTGAAAATCAATTTTCAACCAAAGTTCAGATTCTCTGTTCAGATAATGGAGGAGAGTATGTCAGTCAAGAGTTTACGATATACTTTAAATTGAAAGGTCTTCTTCATGAAACTTCTTGTACTCGAACTCCACAATAGAATGGTGTAGCTGAACGGAAGAACAAACATATTTTAGAAACTACAAGAGCTTTGTTAATCGGAGCAAAGTTACATTTTAATACAAAAATAGATTGTTCAAAAAGAAGAAAACATATTTGATGGAAAATCAAATATTATATGTGGAACTGACATGTTTGATATCTTTCACAAAAATGTTGTCAATTTTTTTTTCTATATTCCATTTGTCTCATTTCTTGTGTTTTTTGTGTGAAAGAAAATAGAAATTATAAAACTTTATTGCAAATTAAATGTATGTGATTATTATCGATAGTTGAGATTTAAATAAATTTTATATTTTAATATGTACAAAAGATATATGTACCTCATATGTAAAAAAAAAAAAAAATTATGATGGATATCAAAATTTAATTCATTTAGATTATGTTGATATTTATTATTCATATTCATATTAGGAGTTATAAAAAAATAGTAAAATATAAACCCAACAATTATCATACAACAACTCATAACTTATTACATCATTTAACATAGTTTTTTTTTTACAATTTAATCATCATAATGTTTTTCTTTTGATTCAATACTTAAAGTTTAAAAAAAATCACTTACATCAATCATCTCATATTATTATACAATATTTTAATTTTTACCGATCATTTATCAATACAGTAATTTTTAATTCGATAATATAAAAATAAAAAAAATATGATCTTATTTTTTTAAAAAAAAAATAAAATACCAATCATTATACTATACGTAACACAAAATTGAGAGTTATTTGAATAGTGCCAAACAGACTTGGTAATTTCGGATACGACATGAAAAAATAACTAAAATACGACATAACAAAATAACACAAATACGACATGAATATACGAACGTGTCAAAATCTATATAAACGAATTATTAAGGTGTCTAAATTTTATATAAATATATAATACATTAAATACGATTATGACACAAAAAAATAATATGAATATGACACGAATATATAAAATTTTTCTTTTTTTCCCTCTTTCTCTTTCTTTTTTTTTTTCATAAAAATAAAAAAAATAATAATAAAGAAATGCTTGCCACCGACGTGGCAAGCAATAGAGGGTGAAATACCGTTCATTTGTTTTAGCAATTGAAGAGACTTTTTTAATTTATAGTAATAGATAATAGATTTTGAAAATGAAAAGTCAAATCAAAAAATTAATTAATGATCACTAAAGTATTTAATTTGTAATTAATAACTTCTACACGTATTTATAGCAGAAATTCAGGTCACGAAATCAACTCCTACCTCAACACTGCAGAACCTTCTCCCTTAAATCTTGAAACAAGCATCTAAGACATGAAAATCTTCATATTTGACCCAAATTTAATTTGACACTTAACTTGTTTTATCCCAATCCATTATTTAAGTTCATGAAAAAAATTCACGAAACCATATAGGCTTGTTAATCTATATTATATAAAGTAATTGATTGATTGGTGTTATGGATCAAGTGATACTAACTCGATTAAAAAAATTATGGAAAGACAAAAAATAAAACATTAACAAAAATATAAATTAGAGATATTTATGTTTTTTAATTATAAAGTAATTTTTTATTTGTTTACATCTCTTACAAAAAATCTCAACACTATAAAGTAGATTTATTCATGGACGGATCGGATCGCGGTTCGAATTTTTTTGAGATTCCTTATCCAAGCCTTGCCTGGAAGCCCATTTCATTGTTTTAAAAAAAATATTAAAAAAATATTTTTTATATTAAAATTTATATATTTTTATAATTAAAAAATATTATAGACATAGGTTTTATAATTCGGGCCAACCGCGGTTCGAATTTTTTTGAGATTCCTTATCCAAGCCTTGCCTGGAAGCCCATTTCATTGTTTTAAAAAAAATATTAAAAAAATATTTTTTATATTAAAATTTATATATTTTTATAATTAAAAAAATATTATAGACATAGGTTTTATAATTCGGGCCAACCCTTGGACAGGTCTAGATGACAATTACGAATATATGGTTTATAAATCATATTTTTTGAAATAAAATTAAAAGAATAAAAGATAAGATAGATATAATGTTTAAAAATTGAATAGATTAAATAAATAAGAGAATTTTGATTTGAAATTGATTTTGTTCTATGCTTAGATTTTTTTGATATATTGGGTCTAGGCCTTTTTTTTTTTTTTTTTTTTTTGTAGTTTCATTTTTGTATATAAAAAAAAAATCAAAACCAGAGGATGAAGTTCAAAAATAAAAAATAAAAACAATTCACAAACAGACGTGAAGATAAAGAGATAAAAACATTTTTTTTTTCAGGTTCTAATTTCACATAATTAAAGATTATTCCATTTTGACATTGACTAATAAAAATCTAAAATTTAAGCATTGATATTTGCTATTCGGAAAAATATTTGTAGGCATAAAAAAATCTCCACTTCCTTTGTTCAAATCGAGAGCGAGAATAGCGAGTAAATTCTTTCGATACGAATACTGATAACAAACTTTCGAAAAGAGTTAATTTCATTAATATACAAGTGATATTATTTATTCCTGATATTTTTGTAATTATTATATGTATTAATTTTGTAAAATTGAATTTTAAAATGAATACTACCGTAAACTTACACAATTTTTAGACAAAATATCTCAACAATGACAACATCCGTGTGTTTACTGTAGAGCTGCTCATGGGCCGGGCCGGGCCGCGGCCCGGTTTTTTCTCTGCCTAGGCCCGGCCCTGGGTCGCTCAGGCCCGCCCGTTTAGGCCCGAAACACTGTTCATTGAAATAAAAAAATAAATTTTTTATTTTTTTATAATTAAAATTAAATAAAATAATATTATTATAATAAAAATTACTGTTCCGGGCAGGGCCGATCCGGAACACAAAGTATCCTGTCCAGGCCCAGCCCAATACGGGCCGGGCCTGTCGGGCCGGACGGGCTGCCCGGCCCGTGAGCAGGTCTAGTTTACTGTGTTCTCCATGGATTTTTACAACTATTCGACCTTAGATTATAAAATACTAAATTTGATGGTTAATAAATTATAAGTAACAGTCTTATAATTTATTGATAAAATATTAAACTTTTAATTTTAATAATAAAAATTCAATCTCTCATAATTTCAAATATCAACAAAAATAATTTATAAATAAAAACTAAAGATAGATAAATTGTTTAATTCCATATGAGGAAATGATGGATCCTACCGTAAAGAAGGATCACCAATAAAATATCGTAACTAAAACACTTTACCGTCGAAGCAGACGGCTTATCAATTGAGTGGATTCATTGTTACTTCAATATAAAGGTGTTCAAGGGTTAAGTCGCGTTGTATTTGGATCGGACTTAAATATGATATCAACATTATATTTATATTTTCAAATTTGGTCCGGCCTGAAATGTAGGTCTCAAATTCTATACAAACTCGCTCATATTTTTAAATAGATAGTTAAAATCCGTTTAGGCTCGCCGATTTAAAAAAAAAAAAAATTAAAATAAATATGTTTTTTTTTTTAAAATTTAGTAATTTTATATATTTTTTTCTTTTATTAAATTTTAAAACATTGATAACTTAACATATTTTTAAATATTTACACTATAATATTATATTTATTTATTATTTATATGATATAAATTATATAATATATATAAAAATAAAAATAATATATTTTATAAATTAAAAACTGACCGGGTCGAATTGAGCTCGGGTCTTGATTGTTGAAACCAAAGTTGGTCTACTTTTTAAACGAGTCTCATTTTTTTACCCACACCCATATTTCAGACCTAATATTTTTGTTCAAACCCTCTCAAATATTGAACGGACATTCGAGCTTAAAAAATAACTCGACCCTTGAACATGTCTACTTCAATCTTTGAATACTCTATATTTTTCAGTTGCATTACTAATTTATTTTGGCATAAATGCGAATTTGGTCCCCAAAGTATGCAACTTAAACCATTTTGAACCTTATTCTTTTATTTGGATCACTTTAGCCCTCATACTATTATTTTCAGTCAATTTAACCTAAAATTAATGAAAACATTAAGTTTTTGGTTATTTTTTTATTATTTTTTTGTTTATTTATGGTTTTTTTTTATCAATTTCTTATAAAAATAGCTTAAATTTAACGAAATTGTTAGTCTCATACTCGCACGTTATCAATTTTTGTTAAATTTATACGATATCGATAAAATAATAGATTGAGGGCCAAATTGACTATAAAAAAAATAAGGGTCAAATTTATATTTATGCTTTTATTTTTTTGGTTCCTATTTCAACGCAAACCAAACAAAGTCATATTTAGGATTTTATCAACAAGTGTTTTAAGGGCATTATTTAAATTTATTATATGTAGTAATATTTTCACCCAATATATTAAAATGATGAATAAAATTATCAATTTTTACAATTAATGCAATACTATTACTATAAATAATATATTAACTAATTTTAAAAAATATTTTAAATGCATTAGTTAGCAAAACTCATTTCTTAAAAAATAAACATAATTATTATATCTAATCTCGTACCTCCTTTTAGTTGAATCTTGTTTGGAGTCAAATTTCCTCACTTTTTCTAAGGCCGTGATTGGCGTACACGTAATTTTAATACCATCAAATATCCAATTAATTTTTTTTAGTATTAAAATAAATTAATAAATTAACGGTTTTTTTATACTAATATAGCTAAAAAAAAAATTAAACCCCAAATTACCGTTACTTTTTGATTATTTCCCAAAATACGGACTTTTTTTTTTCAGCTGGGAAATCGCCATCCCCCATGGCGATTTCCCAGCGTGTTTTTTTGCAAATTTGCAAAAAAATACCAAGGGAAATCGCCACCCCCCATGGCGATTTCCCTTGGTAAATTTAGCAAAATTTGCTAAAACCATGAAGGGAAATCGCCATGGGGGGTGGCGATTTCCCTTCATGTATATTTTTTTTTTTAATTAATAAAAAAAATTATATTAATACAATATTTTATTTTAATTTGATAAATTTATTTTTAAAAATTATAAATTAAATTAAAATATTTTTTTTATAATTTAAAAAAATTTAAAAATTCGTAAAATATATTTTAGGTTTTTTTATAATTTAATATTTTGAATTTTTTTTTTAAATTTTAAATTTCAAATGAAAACAAAAAATTAAAAAAAAAAAAAAAAAAAAAATTGAAAGGGGCAACGGTCATATGACCGTTGCTCCCATCCCCCTCCCCCCACCCCCCACGTCCCCCCTCCCCCCCCCACACCCCCACCTTCTATAAATACCCCCCTCCTCTTCTTCAAATTTTCATTCCTCTATTCAAATTTTCATTTTCTTTCAAAAATTTTTCATTTTTCTACCAAAAAAAATTTCTTTCTACAAATTTTTTTTTTCTACAACAATATTTTGAAATGGCTTCACTATTGAGGTTACAAGAAAATCACATCTCGGAGGTTATATTTAACGAGGTAAGTAAATTGTTATATTATTATTGTTTTTTATATTATTATTATTTTTTATATTATTATTGTTTTTTATATTATTATATTATTATTGTTTTTTATATTATTATTGTTTTTTATATTATTATTGTGTTATATTATATTATATTATTATTGTGTTATATTATATTATTATTGTTTTTTATATTATTATAATTTTATATTATATTATTATTGTTTTATATATTATTATTGTTTTATATTATATTATATTATTATTGTTTTATATTATATTATTATTGTTTTTTATATTATTATTGTATTATATTATATTATTATTGTTTTATATTATATTATTATAGTTTTTTATATTATTATTGTTTTATATTATATTATTATTGTTTTTTATATTATTATTGTTTTATATTATATTATTATTGTTTTTTATATTATTATTGTATTATATTCTTTTATTATTGTTTTTTATATTATTATTGTTTTATATTATATTATTATAGTTTTTTATATTATTATTGTTTTATATTATATTATATTATTATTCTTTATATTATATTATATTATTATTGTTTTTTTATATTATATTATTATTTTTTTTTATATTATATTATTATTGTTTTTTTATACGAAATTATTGTTTTATATTATATTATTATTGTTTTATATTATATTATATTATTATTGTTTATATTATATTATATTATATTATATTATTATTGTTTTATATGATATTATATTATTATTGTTTATATTATATTATATTATTATTTTGTTATTTTATAGTTTTATTTATTACTTTTTAATTGTTATAGTTTTATAATATATTAATTTTTATTATTATAACAGGAAACTCGTCGCGTATTACGTTCGAGGAAATTTACATTGGAGGACCCGCATCCTTATATTATCGACCACTTAAGAAGAGCCGGATTTTATCACGCAAGTCAAATTCGACGACTTGTGATACAACCCGATTTAATCTCTGCGTTGGTCGAACGATGGAGACCCGAGACGCACACTTTTCATTTTCCATGTGGTGAATGCACGGTCAGTCTCGAAGATGTTGCGCTGCAACTTGGACTTCCGATCCATGGCGATGCAGTTACAGGCGGAAGCCTGCTAGATTGGAATGAACTGTGTCAAGATCTATTGGGTGAGGTACCTCCAGAAGACGTCGTATCTGGCTCAACGGTGAGACTGACTTGGTTGAAAACGTTTCAAAATCTGCCATTACATGCAACCGAACAACAAATACAATATGCTGCTAGAGCATATATTTTACGTTTGATTGGAGGATTACTGATGCCTGACAAATCGAGCAGTCGGGTACATTTAATGTATCTTCCATTGCTACGTGATTTAGAGGAAGCAGCAAATTATAGTTGGGGTTCTGCGTGTTTAGCAGTTTTGTATAGAGAACTTTGCCGAGCTACAGTTCCAAAAAACCATGACATAGGTGGATGTCTAGTGCTTCTACAATCATGGGCTTGGTATCGGCTACCATTTCTTGCTCCGCGCGTGGATATTTCGGCTGTATACCCCCTTGCAAGCAGGTAATAATCTTTACTATTTTATTAATTTTGTACGAAATTGTATTTTTATAGGTCATTAAGATATTATATGCATTTTAATAGGTGGAGTAGGAGTACGGGTAGAGATTTTACAGAGACTCCGAGCGATCTTGCAAGTATAAGACTACGACTAGATCGACTAGGATATGATAAGGTAAATATTTCGATTGTTACATTGAAGTTTTTTTTTTTTTATTTAATCCTTATGAAACTAATAATTTGTAATAATTATTCGCAGTTTCTGTGGATGCCATATTCCTCGAGTGAAATTATGGCATGCCTCCCATCGGATGCCTACAATAATTTCAATATATGGAAAGCAAACACAGCATTGATATGCTTTTCATATGTAGAGTGGCACCAAACTGACCGGGTGTTGCGACAATTTGGGATGCAACAACCAATTCCTGCAGCCCCGATGAACCTTGATAAGCTTCACAAGGTCGACATGCGTGGTCGTAATGATGAATTCTGGCCTGCGAAGCATGAACGTTGGATCCAATGGTGGAACATACGTTTTGAACGAATTCCGACAGGTTACCCGATTGTTGGTAATAATTTCAACCCGTCTGCTGATTACATAAGATGGTATAGAAATGAAGGTCGGCCTTTCGTTTGTCCATCGTCGATGCACGAGGATGTTAGGAGTATGCCATTTACCGGACAAACTTCAGCTCCAGTCCCTCCTACACAGGATATGGATGCTCCTAGACCTCGCCGACAACGTGGGCGAAGGCGTCAACCGACCTCATCGGAGTTCACAGCACCGAGGATGTCATTTGATCATCCTGAACCTGAACGGGATCATGGAGTACCATCCAGCCATCGTTATTCCGTAAGTCACCCCGGATATGACGTTGATGAGTGTTACCGACCATCACCGCCAAGAACGAGGTTAGATGACCAGCTCCCCGTCCTAAGTCCAAGTTCAGCATATTTAACATCCATGTATCAGTTTGGAACCCCTTCGTCAGCATTTGATGCTACATCATTTATGGGTGCATCTAGTAGTCAGGTTCCCGTTATGGGTGAACTAGGTGTTGGCTCATCCAGCAGTGGGTTTCAAATTTTTGATACGGATGAAACGACTGATGACATACAACCGGAACCAGTGGCGGTTATAGCAAGAGGTCGTGGTGGACCGCGAATACGTGCCACTGACGAGGTTGAACGACGGGTGCAACCACCACGCACTAGAAGAACTCGACACTGTTGCTCTACACCACGCAATAATTAGAATAATTGTAATGTGTTTTAAATTTCTAATATAAATTTATATGTTTTGCATTTCATGTAATTTGTTCGGAAATTAATTGTTATATTTTATTTTAATTTATATCTTAATGTTGTTATTTAATTTTAATATAATAATCCAAATTACATGATAAGTTGCTTTTCTTTTTTTCATTTTAATTTAATTTTCTTTTTAAATTATAATAAGAAAAAAAAAATTAATCAGAAATTAAATTAAATTTTTTTTATCAAATATCCAGTTTTAAACTGTAACAATCTATATTATTATTAAAAACAATGATTAAATTAATGTCACGAGTTAATCGAATACCAACTCAAAAAAACTAATCAAATTAAAAAAAATATTTTACGATACCAACTTAAAAATAACTTCTTTATTTAAAAAAGTGACTCGATAAATTTCTTTTAAAAAAAATTTATTTACATTTTATATCATTAAATTATTTTTGATATAAATTAAATTTTCTTTTTTATAATATTACAAAATTATAAAAAATTAAATTTTTGATATAAAAATTTTATTTTTTATATAATCTTCTTTTAAAATTTTAATAAGAAATATATTTTTATTTTTTATAAAATTGTAATAATAAATTAAATTATATTTTTAATATATATTTTAAAAAAATAAATAACCAAACCTATAAAAAAAATATTTTAATTTAATTTATAATTTTTAAAAATAAATTTATCAAATTAAAATAAAATATTGTTTTAATATAATTCTTTTTATTAATTAAAAAAAAAAATATACATGAAGGGAAATCGCCACCCCCCATGGCGATTTCCCTTCATGGTTTTAGCAATCCCTTGGTATTTTTTTGCAAATTTGCAAAAAAACACGCTGGGAAATCGCCATGGGGGATGGCGATTTCCCAGCTGAAAAAAAAAAAGTCCGTATTTTGGGAAATAATCAAAAAGTTACGGTAATTTGGGGTTTAATTTTTTTTTTTTAGCTATATTAGTATAAAAAAACCATAAATTAACACTATTTTTTTTATATCAATAAATTAACACTTTATTCAATACCGCAAATTCAGCAGGAGACCGTGACATTCTGCTCCCCCCGTACGCCCGTAATATCTGACGTGGCATCATCGTGGTTAAAATAGTAAAATTAAACTTGTTTAACCGCGGTGAAATGACACGTGACAACCGACGATGCGCACGTGAGAGAGAGAGGGAAGAAGACAGTTAGTAGCGGTTAGGTAACTTAAGTTGATTGATTAAAGTAAACATAACCAGTACACGACGTCGTGGTAGAGATTAGGTAACTAACGGCGTCGTTTCATGTTTTTTATTTTCTGGGTTGCTCGTGGCTCTATAAAAGCCGTTTCCTTGCAGGTTTTACTCTCTGTCTCCCTGCTTCTTCTTCTTCTTTGCTCTTTTTCTCTCTGTCTCTGTCTCTCTCTCAATTTTCCTTTTTATTTCCTTTTTCTTTTTAGCTGTCTGTTGGATAGAGAGAGAAAACGAGGGAGAAAGCTTTTAAGTACCGAAGAAGCAGAGAAAGTGGCAATGGCGGTTTCCAAGAAATGGGTTTTCGCTTCTTTAGCTCTTCTGTTTTTGTTTCTTGTTGGAGCTATGGCCACTGTACGGACCGACAACGCTTCCAGGTCTCTCTCTTTCTCTCTATTCAACTTCAGTTTTCAAGCTTTCTCTCTCTACATTATCTTTTTCTTTCTTTTTTCCTTTAAGAGAATTATAATGCAAATTATGTAGATTTTCAATGGCTAGATCTTGAAAATGATCTCGGAAAGTTAAGCTACATTATTCTTTGTTAGTTGCCTTAAATTCTCAAAAACAAATTGGTGTTCTGTTTTTAACGACTCCATTAATATCCCTCTTCAAAACCTTCATTTAACCCGTAGAAAATAAGATTTCACTGTCCCTCTGTAATGCACACTGAAAATGATTCCTAATTTAAATCTCATTTTTTTTAATTTATTACTGTATATTTTCTCTATTTATTTCTTCATTATATATATATATATTTTACAGCAATGTGGGGACAAAGAAACTGCAGAGCTCAAAGAACTCAACAATGGCAGCTAGGTAATGCAGAGCTCAAGCACTAGCATTTTTCGTTTTTTTTACTTGCCCTTACTTTTTGTTATGAACTGATCTCAGCCGTTAGTTTTGTCTCCTTTCTTTCATGTTTAGACCGTTGGATCATGGGAACGGTTACTATTTTTATCCATTATAACCATAAAATAACGATCCCAGCCGTTGAGATCCAGATCCTTAGATCGCTACCGTTTATTCCAGATTCTTTCTTTCGTTTGTTAACCGGAATTACCCTCTTACTACAATGCCCCCCTTCAATTCCTATAAAAAGAAAAAAAAATCTTGTACTGTGGAAGGGGCATTTTAGTCATTATAATAATTCCCACCGATGGGTCGCCTCTCTGTTTCTCTCTCTTCCCTTTCGAAACGTTTTTTTAACGGTTTTGGGAGTTTTGGTGGACAGTCCCCTTTGAGCAGTGTACTTGCTCTCAGTCTACGGAAGCGTATTTTTTGTCTTTATAATAAAATTTACTATTACACTTAAAAGATATTTATGTTGAAGAAAACCACTAATCCTTAATTTGTTTACTGTTCAACACACCCAATTGTAATTCTCCCTTAATTTAATGGATTTCAGGTCAGAAGAGGTTGAGCCATTGAATGAGCATGCGGTGGCTGATCCAGGGGCGGTAGCAGCGGAGGTCGATACCATCATTGACATGTGCGTCTCTCTTTTTCAGTCTTTTCTTTTCTTGCCTTACGTTACTTTATTTATACAAACATTTAAGTAAATGAGAGTTTTTTTTTTTCTTTTACTACTACTAGAACTGACATTTGTTCAATGTTCAATTTAACTGATAGTAAATGTTAAGAGGGAGGTTTTGGGTTTTAGATTTTTGGTGGATAAGACAACCCAATTTGTTATGGTAGTAGTGGTATTGCTTTAGTTTGTTTGTTTCCACCAAACGACCCATTTTCATTTTTTATAAAAAAATCATAATAGAAAATAAAAAAAATATTATAAGTATTAATATTCGAATTTTAAATTTACTTAATGCAATATTTTAAGAGTGATATTAATTGGACTAAACTCGGAATTCATTTTCATTAAAAAATAACTCAATTAATTCAAATAATTATTTTTAAGAGATGTCATTCAACAAATTAAAATTTTAAAATTTATAATTTTTTTCGATAAATAAAAAAAATCATTTTTTTTTCCAAAGTTTTGATATAGTGACATTTTATCTCGAAATCCCAAACCCAATGGCCCTTGTTATTTTTTTATTAGTGATAAAAAGCGAATCCTAGGGAATCAAAATCTTCAGGTTCTAAAATCTTGTTACATTCTTTGATCATGACATTTTTATCAGGCTGTTTTTTACTCTCAACTCTACCACCAGTCTGATAAGATCCGTGTCTCACGGCTAGGACTGTAATCGAGCCGAGCCGAACTCGAATACTTAGAAGCTCGAGCTCGAGCTCGATTCAAAACTCGAGGCTCGAAGCTCGGTTCGAGTTCGATCTTAGGCTCGTTTATATACTCGAGCTCGAGCTCGAATTAAGGGTTTTTAAGTATATATATATATATATATATATATTTTAAGGGTAAAATAGTAAATTAATAGTAAAAATATGATAAATAAAAAAAGCTCGATTAGGCTCGCGAGGTGCTCGAATCGGGTATTAAGATACTCGAACTCGGCTCGCTCGATAGCTCGAGCTGCTCGAGCTCGAGCTCTGCTTGATAATGACCAAATCGAATTCGAATTTTTTTCGAGTCGAACTCGAGTAGCTTGCGAGCAGAAGTGTCTCGTTTACACTCCTGTACGAAATTTTTTCACAAGCTTATTAAAAGAAATTGTCCAAATCAACTGTGTTTTTTCTTTAGTTTTAACCTCTTATTATAATAAAAAATTTAACTAGTAGTCGCAATGCGATTTTTTGATTGTTATTTTACGATTTCGATTTTTTTTACCGTTGATATTCACGATCGATATTTACCGTAATTAATTGTGATAGCATTTATTACGTTCATAATCACGATAAATATGACGTGGTCGAAAAATACATCGATGATCAACAATTTAAATTTCTGATTATAACTAAAGTTTCATTACATCATATAACTGTAGATGCACGTTTGATTGTCTATTCATGCAAATTGCAACATATTTCTCCCATAAATCATGACATAATTGACAACCAACTTTTTTTACCCCTTTTCTTCAATCATTATTTTTTTTTTACTATTTTTTATTTTATTTTAAATGTAAAGTGCAAATGCTTGAAAATGTAATAGGAAGGAAACAAAGGAAGTCATTTTCTCAAATTATGGTTAATTGGCCTATAGCATAATTTTGGAGGAAAACAAAAATTGGGTAAGATAATTTTTTTTTCCTGTCTATCTAGTTTTTTGTTTGTTATGCATATAACAGCCTTTGCCTGTTTGTCGCAAAAGGACAAGCTAAAAACGTACAAACACTCTTTTGGTAGGATTCCTAGCCGTTATATCTGGAATGACCCTATTGCCCTCATGAATTGACAAAAATTCTACTATACCCTCTGTCTGTTTATGCACTACCCTTCCTATTCGGATCTGATTATGGTCCTCAGTGGGGTTAATTTACCCCCCACCGACAATGATTTACTAAACCTTTCAATAGTAAAAATAAGAAATATTGCTCATAATTTTGTTAATAGTAAAATTTAAGAATAATGGGTGAAGTATGAATATGATGGCAGGAATATTCGCAATGTGACTGAAAAGAGAAAGTTGGGGTTCTTCTCATGTGGAACTGGTAACCCAATTGATGATTGCTGGCGTTGTGACCCTAACTGGCAAAAGCACCGGAAGAGACTAGCTGACTGTGGCATTGGTTTTGGAAGGAATGCTATTGGTGGTCGTGATGGACGGTTCTATGTTGTCACTGACCCAAATGATGATGACCCTGTTAACCCCAGACCTGGGACCTTGCGTCATGCTGTGATCCAGGACCGGCCTCTTTGGATTGTGTTCAAGAGGGACATGGTTATTCAATTGAAGCAGGAGTTGATTATGAACAGCTTTAAGACCATTGATGGTCGTGGAGCTAATGTTCATATTGCTAATGGGGCATGTATTACGATCCAGTTTGTTACCAATGTGATTATTCATGGTCTTCATATTCATGACTGTAAGCCTACTGGTAATGCCATGGTGAGAAGCTCACCGTCTCACTATGGGTGGAGGACAATGGCTGATGGTGATGCAATCTCCATCTTTGGTTCAAGCTACATCTGGGTTGATCATAATTCTCTCTCTAATTGTGCTGATGGTCTTGTTGATGCTGTCATGGGCTCAACTGCCATTACCATCTCAAACAACCACTTCACCCACCACAATGAAGTAATTTTTGCTGCAGTTTGATCTCTTGTAGCTGATCAGTTTTTAATTGTAGCATGCATCCTTATTAATGGTAATGCTAACTAACTGTTTGATTAAATGTAGGTGATGTTGCTGGGTCACAGCGACTCTTACACAAGGGACAAGCAGATGCAAGTGACTATTGCCTACAACCATTTCGGAAAGGGACTTATCCAGAGAATGCCAAGGTAGTTAAAGCCTTTTGTTATATATCCTGTCAAATTCAATGGAAGTAATTCTCAGATTTTGATTGATGCAGGTGTAGGCATGGGTATTTCCATGTGGTTAACAATGACTACACTCACTGGGAAATGTATGCTATTGGTGGAAGTGCAAACCCTACCATCAACAGCCAGGGTAATAGATATGCAGCTCCAATGAACCCTTTTGCAAAGGAGGTATTGTCTCAGTCTCTCTCGTTCTTTTAGTCTCACAACATTGAGATTCACATCCTGAAAAATGTTTGATCATTTTATGATTGATTGAAACTTGAGCAGGTCACCAAGAGAGTGGAGACAGCTGAAAGCCAGTGGAAGAGCTGGAACTGGAGGTCAGAAGGAGATCAGCTGGTTAATGGTGCCTACTTCACTCCATCTGGAGCTGGAGCCTCAGCCAGCTATGCCAGGGCCTCAAGCTTGGGAGCCAAGTCGTCTTCCATGGTTAGAGCCATGACTTTCAATGCTGGGTCTCTTTCCTGCCGCAGAGGCAGGCAATGCTAGTTAGTATATCCCCCAATCAATTAAATTGGCTGAAAAAAACTGCCATTTACAATCTGTTTCATTTCCCCTTTTCCATACCTACCAAATATCCCATATTCTATCCATTGTTTCATTGCCCCCCCCCCCCCCATCTACCTGCATCATCACATTTTGACAAGTTTTACCATTTTTTACACATTGTCATCATATTGTCCTACCCACTCCATCATTCTGTTTGTCACAATCTGTTTCTTTTCTTTTTCTTTTTTTTTTTCAACCTCGGCCTTCTTCAACTCAAGTAAAAAAAATTCTGTCTTAGGAGCAGGTACGGAAGCGTTGTCCATTTGTGTTTTTTCTTTTTCCCTCTTTGAAGTTTTATGGTCTTTTGTCAGCTTCACCCAATTTCCCTCTTTAAACCACCATTTCGATTTGGTGCATCCTTTTGTTCCCCCAGCGTCAATCTTGGTCTCTACATACTCTTTTGTCTTTTGGGTTTATAGTTTTTTTTTTTAAAATTGTGTAGTCATACAAGCAATAGTATGAATGTCAAAACTTCCGAGTTATTGAAAGACTTTGTTACAGATGATGCATAGTCAATAGCACTGATGTTTATTTTACCTTTTACTTTGCTTTTACCTTCTCAATGGAAACAATCTTTCTTTTTTATTTATTTATTTTTTTTACTTTTTAACTTTTAAATAATGATTGTTACGCGATATAACAGTCATTATTTTACGATTTTGATTTTTCTCGATACTGATAAACATTGCAATTGAACGTAAATGATTAGTGATCCGTAACTGTTAAATTTAAGATCGTAAATTACATGTCAATTTACAATTATTGAATAAATTGATTTTTTTTTTTTATAAATAAAGAATTAAAAAGTGTCATAATTACTTTAAAATTTATTAATTTATGATATTTTATAATAAATTATATAAAATAAAAAAAATTACGATCACCATAACCGCAATTTAAATGCCGATTATGGCTATCTTGGATATAGTAATGCTCACCCTGCTCATGTTGTTTCCTCTGCCAGCATTAATGATATTCTTTCTTGTGCGCACCGGCATCCCCACATGGCCAAAAAAGTCATTAATTACTAATATCACGACTTTTTTGGTATTTTTTTAGCTTTTGGTCTTTACCAAAATGATGCAAGCTGCTCAATTGCTTTAATGGGAATCTATAACAAAAACTAAAAGTTGTCCAAACTTAATGAGGATGCTTAATTTGGAATTTTAGAAGCATGTTTTGGGGACAACTCAGCTTAGTCCTAAATTGTAATGTGAGGATTAATTATGGTATTGGAGATTTTAAAGCCAAAATTGAATGTGGCCTGTTTTATGGGATATGGAGAGCTAAAGGGAGAAAAAACGGAAGAAAAAAGGGTGAAAAAAGGAATGGGTGAGTTGATGATAACTGATAATGAGAGAAAATACTAAAGAAAAAAAAAAAGATTAGAAGGATGAGAGAAAGGGAAAGAGGGAGGGTGGAGAGGAAGGAGATGACCGGCCAAGCTTTATGCCGTTTCCAGTTATGGCATCTCCAGATCTGGTAATTTTTCAAAAAATTTTCTTTTTTCCAGAAAGATGAGATGGAGGGAGGGAGGAGAAATAGATTGATCCGGTCAAGTTTTATGTTGTTTAGGTTATGGTAACGCCAGTTCCGGTCTCAACTTGCCGGATCTATTTTTTAAGATTTCCTTTGTCTGTCTGTCTTTTTTTTTTTTTTTTCGATTGCTTTTTCTGGGTTTATTGGTTCATTTTTTCTATTTTTTTTATCCGATAACATGCTCCAATCGTTCTATCTTTTCCTTGCATTTTTTTTTTTTAGTTTTGGATGAGAATGATGCGTGGCTGATGAGAATGATGGGTGAGCTGATTAAATGGGTTTTAGTTTTGGATTTCTTCTTTTTGAAATTCATTGTGCTTGCATGTTGGATTTTTTCTCAATTTTTGGCATATAGAATTACTTTTGACATGTAAAAATGGTGCAAGATTATATTTCCTATTATTTCAGAGAATTTCAAATTAAATGGCTTTGAAATAACCTTACTGGAGCTGATGAAGGACTATTAGCAAATTATGTGTCAAAACATTATTATTAATTCTTGCACCATTTTTACATATGAGCTGTTATCCGTGCCTTGCAGATGCTCTACCTTTTAAGGTTCATTTTATTTAGTATTTGGTATTAAAGAAAGGTTTTCCTATTGAGGTTTAATCACGGTTCTTGAAATCCAAGAATAGCCAAGATTTGGTGCCGCCAGAACATTATACCAAATACAGTCAGAGGTTCCTTTAGTTGTCAATCTTCAGCAAATTGGAATGTAAGCATTCATTGGTACTGTCATCTAACATGCTAAATCAATTTTTATACAATTTGCTTGCTTTTCGTTTTACTTTATTATATTAGAAAGTAATGTGTTGATTTTGAAATGGTGGAGATTGCTTCCGTAATGTAATTATATGCACTAAAATCACAGTAATTATATGCACTAAAATAAGTTTATGTGTTATATATTAATACTATTTTCAAAGACAATTTCAATTGTCATGTTTGTGTTTGGTTCATTATTTGAATTCCTTCCTTTTAATATGCTTGGTTATGGAAGATATGTTGCTCGCATGTACACCCCTGCCCTCTGTCTAAACGAAAGCTTAAGGTAATTTTTATTTCACAAGAAGCCTCTTATCTTTCTATTTTATTCTGTATGTTCTATAAAATTGGTGGATATGGTAGGAACTCAAATCTATAACACTCTTTAAAAACTGTCCCCCAAATTAATCTCATGCAAGAATTTGAAATTTTAAGGCATGGATTTTAGGCCAGCTAAGCAATATCTCTGATCATATTTTGGGGGTTATTTTAGGTATTTGATTAGATAATAAGGTGGATTAGGCTTACAAAGATTGGTTAGGGTTGTACTGTGTAGAACCATTAATTGAAAAAAAAAAAATGAAACGGATGGATCCAGAAGCATACACAGGAGAGAAGATGTCTTAAGAAAAAAGTGAAAGAAAAGGAGGGAGTGAGGAAGATGGGGAGACAAGGGGTGTTTGTGCCAGACCCGATGAGTTGAGACCGTCTACGATCATATCAACGGAGGTATCGGTATTTGTTGCCTTTTTTTAAGATTTTTTTTGTAGTTTTTTTAAACGAAAAATTAACCACATCCAGCCTGTTTGAGGTCGATTTTAGTGATTCTATCGTTGGATTCAACTGATTTTCAGTTTTGTTTGTGATTCTCAGTCTTAGCATGGGTTGTTTCTTGCCTCAAACAGGCCGGCTTAATGCCAAAGAATTCCACACCAATTTCATCACCGGATCGGACCTTGCCTCTCCAGGTCTGATTTATTTTTTTTATTTTTCTTATGTGAGCAGAGGTAGTTGTCTTAAACTTTCTTCAGTGTACTCATTGAAACACAGTGAAGTTGATTAAATTCCAGTTCATGGAGCACATACTTCTTGGCCCACACTGATGACAAAGACAAACCCTCATCGGTCCTCATATGTTTTTATCCATTGACCTAACAAGTTTTAATGTATGTATGTGTTTATATGAATATATATATTGCATGCATGTATTTAGGTATGTATGTTTTTTGATTTTCTATGTTCTGTTTATTTTTGCCAGCATGAGAAATACTAGGTTCATGGTTGGTTGCAGATGGGATACAGGCATTTTGATACCGCAAAAATATACGATTTTGAGCCAGCCGTTGGGAATGCTTTAAGAATGGCAATCGAGAATCAAAACATCTGAAGGGAAGATGTTTTTGTGACATCTAAGTTATGGAGTGGTGATCACCATGATCCTGTTTCAGCAATCAAACAGACTCTACGGTAATCAAACCATACAAAAACGATCGAATTAACCACTGCCCAAAAGTTGTGGAAAACGAATAGTAACTGGAAAGGAAAAAGATTAAAACTGACAGATGTATAGCAGTATCTAAACATAGAAATCTTCATTTAGACCTACCATCACTTTGAAGTTGAAGTTGGTGAGTGTAGCAACGTAGGTAGAGCATTTTCAGCTTTCAAAGCATATATATATATATATATATATATATATATATATTGCCTTGATTTACCAAGATCTTATGGATACTAATTTTTTTCAATAAAATTATTAACTATTGTAAGAACCTGGGAATAAAGTATGTAGACATGGACTTGGTGCACTGGCCGATGAAACTGAAGCCTTGGGCTTGCGATGCTGTACCCAAGGAAGAAGATTTTGAGTAGTTGGACATGGAGACCACATGGGCAGGGATGCATATATAAATGCTTAGATATGGGGTTGTGTAGGTGCATTGTTGCACCTTTGTTTTTTCTATTCTTAAATTTTTTTCCTTTTAATTTCGGGCGCTTCCCTGTTTATTTTCTTCGTTTGTTTGGGTTCTTCTTTTGGCTGCTGCTATTTTGTTTAGGCTATTTTATGTTCCTGCTGTTGCATGGGTTTGTCGTCAGTTTCTTTCTTCATTTTTGGCTTGATTAATCGTGTACGTTCTTCTTTGGTAAACATCTGAGATGCATTATTTTAAAAAGTGGTTGTTTATGATTTTACACTTCTGTTAGCTAAGAGTTTGATTCCTGATTTGGGGAGATTCGGTTGACATAGCAATACTGATTTTCTGTGGATGTAGCAAAGAAACATTACTTAAACCGCGGCCGTAACATAATGTTACATTACTTAAACCGCGGCTGCAACATAATATTACAGTTGCTGTTTTGCGGTTTCGGTTTTTTTTTTTTCAATAGTTAGCGGTCCGTAGCAGTTAAACTCACGATCGCAAATTATATATATATTAATTCAATTTACAATTTTGTGAATACTTTATTTTCTTTTATATATAAAAAATCATAGAATGTCATAAACTATTTTTAAAATTATTAAAAAAAATTATGATTATGATTATAATTATTATATTTTACGTGTAAAATGAAATAATTTATGACTGCAATGATGCAATAGCATCTTTTATGTTCACAATAATCTTTTATGTTCGCAATAAATGTTACGCAATCAAAAAAACGTTTGTGCCCGTAATTTAAATCTTACAATTTGACAATTTTATATAAATTGCTATCATGCAATTAATGGTTAATGGAAACCCCAAAGTCCCATTCTGATACAGGAATATGAGGTTCAACAAATTTGATTGAAATTGAACAGAATTGATTGGAAAAAGTGCTTTACAGTAACCAAACTCCAGAAACTTTGCAAAAAACAAAAGAGGGTTCACTCAAATTCCCTGAGAAATGCCATTTCCACCAAGTTTGAGAGCAAGGAGTAAATGAAGATCAAATCGGTTGAGCAGAGATTCATCACAAAAGTGGCTAAAACATACTAAGCAGATGGCTGTGAGGCAGAGGAGACGTGATGAGCCCCAAACTGAAGAGTCACGTGGAAGATGAGGGACTCACCAAAGGCTGTGGCATGTGGGTTTAGGGGCCCAAAAGGCAGGCATGTGAGACAATTGCATGGGATGGAATTAGACCTAACCGGACGGATTTTTTTAATTCGCATTATTATTTATTAAATAAAAAATATTTTTTATTTAAATTTAATTATAATACAAAAATATTAATAAAAAATACTTTTTAATATTTTAATAATTTATAAATAATAAAACAAGTTTACGAATTGATTCGAAACAGACTTGAGTAAAAAAAAATAAAAAATTTCGGATTACAGATCTAGATGGAATGTGACCTTTCTCTTCCTATCCCCAACTTGCACATGTTAATACACATGAAAAACAAGATCTACTGCTTCTGTCACTTCACCAGCCTCCTGCATTAAGCTCTGTCATTGTTGTTTTTTTTTTTTTTTTTTTTTCTTTCTTCCCCAACGTTTCTATTATTCTTTCCTTGCGTAATTGCCTTGAACTCCAATATTTATCATTATGTCAATATGGTGTGGTTATGGGATCTTGACAAAATTGAGAATGAAGGAATGTTGGAGTTGGACAGCCAAGAAAATAGTTTGCTGTGTCTTATGACATTAACCAGAAAATCAGGACCAAGATTTGTTTATAGCAAGGCTGTTCTTGGAATGATCTAATACAGAATCCTAGGTTCTTCCAAAATCACAATCCAGGCAGGATAAAACCAAATCAGCTTACCAGCGGTATCTCATTCCTCAATAAAGTTTAAAATCTATATTATCTAGATCCGGGTGAGTGTTGGATATGGATATATTATTGAAAATTCTCGGTCTCAATTTATAGTGTTTGCATTTACAGTTGAAACCGAGTAAAAAGGAGCTTGAACAGCAGTAACAATTGATTGAAAAATAGCATCTGTAGATCTCTTCCTTCGTGAGTGCCTTCGAGAATTCCTTTCCTGTCATATATTGTATAGGTCTGGGAATCCATGTATCCGTGTTGTTTTTCATTTCACAATCGTGTTATATATTTATATCAATTTTGACACTGTTGTGATTTGGACTGATCAACCAAAGCACTAACTGATCAATAAACTCGAAACAAGAAAAGAAACCATAAAAAAAGGATAACACAATAATATACGTGGTTCGAGAATATTCCCTAAGTCCACGGGCACAACAAAGAAGAAATTCACTATCAAAGAATGGAGATTACAATGGACAAGCTCACACCACCAAAATACCTCACCATAAAAGGACACTCGCCGGGATTACTAAGTGTTTCTCACTACCTAATGGTAGTACACAATTAAACCCCAAACCCGAGAGAAAAAATCGAGAGAGAACTTACAAGAGTATCTAAAGTACATTTTTCCTTTTCTTTCCCTCTTGCACTCACCTCTCTCTACCTTACTCTCTACATTTTTCTTTCTACTTGTCGTGCTAAGAATGCAAATGTATCATGCCTTTGTATAGGCATGTCATTAAGGTGTGAACACTGTTAAAATGGTGGCTTCTAGATTTGTCATAAAAACGTAGCAAAATTGAATTTGAAAACGGCTGTGCAATATCATGAAAATTTGAGAAACTTTGAGTATTGTGAGTGGGGCCGACATAGTTGAATTTGCAAGCCACCTTTTCAACAAATCTCCACATTGACTTGAAATTCCACCAAGCCAACTTTTTTGAGAAAGATTTTTCTTCAATGCCTACCACCATGGGGTAACTTAGCTTCATGTGAGACCACCAAGCTTGAGCACAGTCTCAAACTTGTTCGGCGAAAGAACCATAACACATCTCGCCTCATTCTCACTTTGCTCCGTGCTAAAAGGCAACAGGTTTGACCACCGAACTGACAAACATATGCCTTCACCATTAAGGGACCATAGAATTTCCTCACTACTACACACTGTCACATGCTCCACCTTCTTGCTAACTCCATGGTCTAACTGTGCAAACAACTCCATGTCTACCTCCTTGGTTTTGCATTTTCTCACCACATCCACGGGCCAACGAAGGATTATACACTGCAACCTTCTGACACCCAATGCATATTCTAGATATATGCAACACGTTTTTCCACCAAGTTTACCATCCATCACTTGGACCAAGAAACCACTACGATGTTCTCTAGAGAAACCAAAACCAACTACTAGGAGTTCTAATAACCATTGCACTGGATGGAGACCAACCAACATAGCAAGAACAAGCAGTTTCAACTCTAACACGTATGAATCCACTAAGAGTAAAAATAACGACATATCTTGCTCTAAACAAGAGACCAGCATTCCATTCCGCAACCATGTGTTGAACCAGTGTTTTCCTGACAATTTGATTTTTCACAACACAACCCATGCAAAATCTTCTATACGCATCTTTCTCCAGGAAAATTATGAATCCAATGCCATTGTTTGGTAGTCTTCCCACTAGATCCAGACATCGCCAAAAGGTGTAGAATGCAACACTTTTTACCAAGAGCAATATGGTCCACGTCCACAAATCATCAAGACCCGAATCTCCATTAGATGCAAATTGAGATGGACATACATATCTTGAACCCACCATGTCTTCCAGGCTAGTGAAACCGGATCTCAACCGTGGTGAAACTTCAAGTCACCAACATGAGCATCACATAATATAGCCATACATTGTTCATCCGTCAAGTCAACTCCACCTTGAACAAAAACATATAAACCCGATTCACAAGATACTTTTACCGTAGTTACCTCAACTACATGACCTTGAAGATGGTAGAGACTTCGAATCCTAATACCCTTCAAGTAAACCCGAGAGCCATCACACACATTTAGCACACTATCCTTCCTAGAGAATTCATCACCATTCTCCTCTAACAAACTTAAGGATAACAAATTTCGCCTCAACCGCGGTACATGATGATCCATCAGTTCTTTCACCGTACCATCATACATCTTGAAACGGATGATTCCTACACCAATAACCTAGAGAGATGAATCATCTCCTAAGAAAACCGATTTGTTAATGGTTTCATAGGTGACAAACCATTCCCTCTTACAACACATGTGATAGGAACATGCCTAATCAAGAAACCATACCATCTCAGGCTTAACAGTGGTAACAGAAAGAACCAAACCATCATCGTTGGAACCGCAACCACTAATTATATTAGCTTCATCATCCGAACTATCACCCTTGAGTTTAGGACAGTTTCGCTTAACGTGACCTTTCTCTCCACACTTAAAGCATGTCACAAATCTCTTCGAATGTGACTTGGATTTAGTCTCACCCCGATCACCGCTCTTTTCGACTCTTTTTCCTTGCATCACTAATCCATGGTCATTGCCAACATTAGAATCCCCTCGTTCCTCCATCACCTTGTTTTTCAATTCTTTAGAACTCAGAGAAGCTTTGACATCTTCTAAGGATATCGAAGTTCTCCAATATAACATAGTGTCAACAAAGTGCTCATACGAAGGTGACAAAGAACACAAGAGAAAAATAGCTTGATCTTCATCTTCAAGTTTAATCTCAATATTTCTCAAATCTAAAATTATTTTATTGAACTCATTGAGATGGTCTTTCACAGACGTACCTTCATTCATCCGAAGCGCATATAACCTCTGCTTTAGATAAAGCCGATTGGTGAGGGATTTGGTCAAATAAATATTCTCGAGCTTTTTCCATAATCCATCAAGAGTCGTTTCATCCACTACCTCTCGAAGAACCTCATCAGATAGACAGAACTGCATTACACTCAAAGCACGATTCAAGCAGTCATTCTTATCTCCTTCGCTCATCGTTGCTTGCAACTTACTTTTGCCCTCCAAAGCGTGCAACAACCCTTGTTGTATAAGAACAGCTCTCATTTTTACACTCCAAATTCTAAAGTCTTTTCTACCATCAAAATTATCGATATCCGTCTTCAACGTCATTCCCGCACACAAACTCTTGCTAGTGCTATCGGATGCCATGACAAACAACAAGACCAGTCAATTTCTAAGAGTTAGCTCTGATACTAGTTTGTTGTGATTTGGACGTTATATATCCAAACCACTTTGCAGCAGAAGTCGATCAAAGCAACCCACTTAGAAATTGGACTGATCAACCGAAGCACTAACCGATCAATAAACTCGAAACAAGAAAAGAAACCATAAAAAAAAAGGATAACACAACAATATACGTGGTTCGGGAATATTCCCTACGTCCACGGGCACAACAAAGAAGAAATTCACTATCAAAGAATGGAGATTACAATGGAAAGCTCACACCACCAAAATACCTCACCACAAAAGGACACTCACCGGAATTACTACGTGTTTCCCACTACCTAATGGTAGTACACAATTAAACCCCAAACCCGAGAAAAAAAATCGAGAGAGAACTTTAAAGAGAACTTACAAGAGTATCCAAAGAAATTTTTTCCTTTTCTTTCCCTCTTGTACTCACCTCTCTCTACCTTACTCTCTACATTTTTATCTCTACTTGTCGTGCTAAGAATGCAAATGTATCATGCCTTTATATAGGCATGTCATTAAGGTGTGAACACTGTTAAAATGGTGGCTTCCAGATTTGTCATAAAAACGTTGCAAAATTGAATTTGAAAACGGCTGTGCAATATCATGAAGATTTGAGAAACTTTGAGTATTGTGAGTGGGGCCAACATAGTTGAATTTGCAAGCTACCTTTTCAACAGACACGTTTATAATTCGTGTTATATAAATTTTGATATGCTCGTGTATTCGTGCCGTTTTCGTTTATTCGTGTTGTATCATATTTTATGTTGTGTTTTAGTCATTTTTATCGTATCGTATCCAAAATTGCCATATCTAATATAGTATATAGAAGCAGTCTATCCAAATCTCATTAATGTAACTTTGAAATATTTACCTTCGAGTGTTGCAATAGCCCATCTAAGCTCATCATCCCAACAATTAAAAGGTTTACTAACCAAAGAGGTAACAAGCACCTTTTGACATACCTGCTTGAGAGAAAGCACAAGAAAAAAAATAAAGGGTAAATTTCATAGATAGTCACTTAACTATTCGGAATTTTTTTATTTTGATCACTTAATTATGAAAAATACCAATTTAATTACCTACATTATAAAAATTCTTTTTTTGATCACCCAGTCGTTAGACACTAAAGGTCGAATGACGAGGCAATGCCACATCATCTGTCAGACATGTGGCATTGCCACGTCATCTGACATGCCAAGTGACATTATTGAATTTTGAAAAAATATAAAATTTGAAAATTATAAAAAATGATAAATTACACTTTTGTTCACTTAACTTTTTGAGAATTTCTATTTTGGTCACCTAACTTTGAAAATTTTATAATTTGGTCATCAACGTTTGTGAAATTATTAATATTTTGATCTCCATTGTGAACGTCTGACTGTCAACATGGCTTTATAATGATTTAATCACCAACGTTTGTGAAATTTAATATAATAAATTATTTTTTATTTTTGTTATCTACTTTGTTGCATGAAATTAAAACTACGAACTTTCATTATAATTAGAAACTTAACGCGCGTTATGAAAATTTTCATATTTCGGCTAAATTTTCTTGGTTGGTTGATGTAGTCTATAATAAATACTTAAATTTATTTTGATGAACTAGATGTCTAATACTTGAAGTAATGCATTTTAATAATTTTGGCAATTGAAATTATTCTTCCATTTTTCAAATTTAAAGGGCATAATTATAATAAAATAAAAGTTCATAATTTTAATTCCATAAAATAAAAATATTGAATGTTTATTTCTTCACTTTTATAAAATTTGAATGTTTATTTGAGTATTATCTTTAGATATTTTAATATAGATAACAAAAATCGTAAAATAATTTTTTATAATGAATTTAAACAATGTTGGTGATCAAATCGTTATAAAAGAATTGTCGACAACGAACTATTGACAATGAAGATCAAAATATAAATAGAATAAATTTTGACAAACGTTGGTGACCAAATTGTGAAAGTTTCAAAGTTGGGTGACCAAAATAAAATTCTCGAAAAGTTAAGTGATCAAAAGTGTAATTTATCTTTTTTTTTTTTTAATTTCTGATTTTTTTTCAAAATGCATAATGCCACATGGCAAGTTAGATGACGTGATAATTCCACGTGGCATCTGCCAAATGACATGGTATTTCTACGTCATCCAACCGTTAGTCTCTAACGGTTGAGTGACAAAATTTTTTTTATAACGTGAGTGACTAAATTAGTATTTCTCAGAATTGAATTATGAAAATAAGAAGTTACAAAAAGTTAAGTGACTATCTATGTAATTTACTCAATAATAAATAGTTAAAAAAGGTACTAAAAATGTACAAATCCATAAGATAAATTTTAGATTTTTTTCACAAATTTTGTGCAACCACGTTGCCCCATTCATTGGTGGCCATGTGGCTTTTTTTATTTTTGGGAGTGGGCTCCTCTATTTTTTTGGGTTGTTGAGGGTAGAGAAAGAGAAAAAAATCAAAAAATTTTGTGTGTTCGTGTTATTTTTTTGTGTTTAAAGTATTATAAATTGATATAAATTTTTACACGTTAATAATTCATTTTATGTATACTTTTAAAAGTTCGTGTATCCGTATCGTTTTTGTGTTATTTTTCGTATTGTGTTTTAATAATTTTTCCTATGTTGTGTTCATGACGTGTTCGTGTTCATTTTTTCTTTGTTTTTCAAAATATTATAAATTTATATAAATTTTACACGTTAATAATTCATTTTATGTATATTTTTACAAGTTCGTATATTCGTGTTGTGTTCATGTTATTTTTCGTGTTGTGTTTGAATTATTTTTTCAATTTTGTATTCGTGTTGTGTCTTAATTCATTTCATATTTTACGTAATTTATCATTGTGATTAAGTTTAGAGAAAAATTTGTGCATTCGTGTCGTGTCTCAATTTATGACATATTTTGCATAATTTATTATAATTATTCAATTTAATGAAAAAATTGTGTTCGTAACGTGTTCGCATTTTTTTTTTGTGTTTTCAAAATAATATAAATTTATATAAATGTTTACATGTTAATAATTAGTTTTACCCAATAATTTATATAAACTATTATAAAATAATAAAAAAATCTACACATTAATAATTCGTTTGATGTATATTTTCACACGTTCGTGTATTCGTTTCGTGTTCATGTTGTTTTTCGTGTTGTGTTTTAATTATTTTTCCTATGTTGTGTTCGTGCCATGTCTCAATTCATAACATATGTTACATAATTTGTCATAGTTATTCAATTCAGAGAAAAATTTGCGTATTCGTGTATTTTTTTTTGTGTGTTTCTAAAGTATTAAAATTTATATAAATTTTTACACGTTAATAATTTATATAAAGTATTATAATTTTTTGTAAATTTTTACACGTTCATGTATTCGTATCGTGTTCATGTTATTTTTCGTGTTGTGTTTTAGTTATTTTTCTATGTTGTGTTTGTGTCGTGTCTCAATCATCTCATATTTTATATAGTTTGTCATTGTGATTTAATTTTTTTTAAAAAAAAAAATTGTTTGTTCGTATCGTGTCTCAATTCATGACATATTTTGCATAATTTGTCAGAGTGATTCAATTTTAATTTTTTTGTGTGTTTTCATGACGTGTTCATGTTATTTTTTTATGTTTTCCAAAATATTATAAATTCATATAAAATTTTTCATGTTAATAATTAATTTTATACGTTATTAATTTATGTGTTCATAACAATGTTGTCATTACTATTACAAAAATAAAAAACGAATCGTTTCACTCGCAGCGTAACGCGAGTTTTTTTTTTTTTCTAATCCTATTTAATTTAATTTTTTTTTTATCGAAAAAGGTTGCTAATTTATACCTTTTCAAGTTTCAAACTAAGATAATGAAACGTTTTAAGAAAGTGAATATTGTTTGATTTATTTTTCCTTTTTTAATATGGATATCAAAAGTAGACTTGTTTAAGAGTCGGGCTATCTGTCCAAGTTCGAAAAACTGTCCGATATTTGGGAGGGTTTGGAAAAAATATTAAACTCGAAAAATAGATTTTGACAAAAAAATGAGGCCCGTTTAAAAAATAGATCGGGTCTTGACTCCAACATTCAAGGCCCGAGCCTGGCCTGGACCGTTTTCTAATTATAAAATATATTAGTTTTATTTTTATATATATTATGTAATTTATATCATATAAAGATTAAATATATATAATATTATAGTATAAATATTAAAAAATATGTTAAGTTGTTAATGTTTAAGAATTTAATAAAAAATATTAAATAAAAAATAACATTTTTTATAAAAAAAGTAAAAAAAAATAATAACGGATTTAAACAGGTTTTGATATCTATTTACAAATATGGGCAGGTTTGGACAAAACTTGAGACCCATATTTATTGTTGGGTCAGACTTAGACAAATATATATGATATTGGCTCAAATATTAAAAAACTTTTGACTGAGTTTGGTAAAGAATAACAATATAAATGCACCAGTACGTTCTGATTAATACACCATTTTGGTCTTATTCACATACCAGATAAATTTGTACAGTCCAAAACCAAATTGCTTTGTGCTCTGTTATGGTCATATTTAGACCATTTATTCGGTCAAAATTAAACTTGAAAAGACAAGAGTAAAGGGAAGAAAGCAGAATAATAATCTATGGGAACTGTTGATGTCTTTTGTGGTAGAGTGCCTGTCTTGGTGGTCTGAGGTCTTGTAAAGGAGAAAAAAAGTCAGAGGACTCCGGAGATTGGTCAGAGAGATGCGTTCCGATGCTAAAGTCAATACGTGAGGGAGAAAAGCAAGATAATAGTATGGAAGGTTTAAGTCTAAAGGGTGTGTACCGTTGGGTAGTCTCAGGAGGGGCTATTTACACCAGCAT
Organism: Fremontodendron californicum; assembly: GCA_030761205.1. NCBI lineage: Eukaryota > Viridiplantae > Streptophyta > Magnoliopsida > Malvales > Malvaceae > Fremontodendron > Fremontodendron californicum. The sequence goes on from JAULJL010000023.1 coordinate 16,130,642, forward strand.
GGGGCGACCTGTCAAGGGCTACATGTCTATCTTTGATTGGGAGTTGGTGGTTGACGACATGGGCAGTCTCGTCGCGAGGGAAAGGCTGTTGGAGTCCCACGTAGTCCTGGGGTGCCAGGCGACGTCATAATGGTTGAGACAGTTGGAATCCCACATGGTCCCTGAAGTGCCCGATGACATGACCTCGAGGGGGCTAGGAGGCGTCCACGTGCCTTCCGAGTGCAGACCTAAACTGCTGGGCCTGATGTCGTTGGACTTACTAGTTTGAGCCTCCTGTCTGTGAGATCCATTGGACTTGGGACTTGGCGAGCCTCTTGGGCTCAACAGGAACATACCGGAGTTTCCCCGAAAAGATAATAGGTTAACATCAGGCCCAAGGGCCAAAGAAAATGCACATAAAGCATAAGCTGACCTATCCTCATATGCCATCAAAAAGTTGTTCAAACCTAGAAAAAGTGACAAAAGTAAAGTAAAAAAAATTAGAGAGTATTTGAAGAAGAAAGAAATGAATTAGTGCATTGTGAGAGTAAAACCTTCATGGCCAATCTTTTTTAGAAACCACTTGCAACAGAACACGTTAAATAATGACAGATAGGAAGCATAAAACAAGAATGTCAACATAACATTGAAAAAGAAAGAATATTATTTGCAAAATCATTTAAAACAATATTGTTTGTATCATAACAAAACAAAGATCAGGCTTAAACCTATAAAGTTAAGAAAATGAATACAGAATAGGAACAACATGATTAGAAAATATCAAAAAGCCTTCTAAAATAGATGGACTTTTACAATTGAGACCAGTTACCATTCCCTCTTTTCAGCTATGTTACACGGATTTGATGAGTATCGAATATGGATATATGTTCAATATGGGTATACTTAATTTTTTTATAAAATTTATATATATTTGAAGGACCATACCCCCATACTCATGTAAGAATATGTGTCGGATACAGGTATCGAACACAAATATTTAAAATAAAAAAAAAGTCCGAGTAACATATAAAAGGGATTATACTACAATGAACACATAGTACTAAAATGTGGCCGTTACGCAACACAACGGAAATTAGGGATACTGAACCGCGATTTCGGTAAAAAAAAACGAATCACGACTTTTGCGGCCGAAACCATTACGTAATGCCCATTACACTGCACCAACATGAAATTTTGCATCCATTTTCAACCCTCCTCAAGCTTCTTTCAATTTCTTGTGATTTTTTATGATGACACCACCTGTGCTCTCAGTCATACTCTGTTTCTTTAACACTGGATACTCCGGACCACTCACCACTCTTTGGCTCCTTCCTACTCCAATTTTCAGAACATCTATAACCATTGGCACCCCAGCAGTAATGCTGTAGAGAACTGAGTTGAGTTTCTTTGAGCCTAACCATTAAGCACTCATGTTTGCTAATGGAGGCGGCATTTCCTCTTTCGGCTTTATCTTTGTTATTCTTCTTGCAAAGTGAAATAGGAACAACGTGTCATGATCATGCCTTTCTTCCCATAACTTTGGAATAGTGTTCCGAGTAAGCTGGTTACAGGACAGTTGGCTATACTTGCATAAAAAAGCACCACCTGTGCTCTCATGCTCTGTTTTGTTGAATTTTTTTTTTTTTTTTTTTCTATTTGATTCAGTATAAATTCAAGTTTGTTGATTTTTCTTTCTTTCTTTTTGATTCAATTGACAATCTTTCAACTCTACTTTTAAATGATCTTTTCTTTCTAAAATTCAAAGATGCTTTGTTTCCTTCATCCTTAACAACAAATGCAATTTATATTCTGCAATGTTGCGTTAGCTCCAGTCAAGAATGCTAGATCTTTCTGCTTTGGCCTATTAATCTCTTCACTTTTTTTTAGGGGACTGAATGATGTTGAGGTTAGGGTTTTGGCATCAACTTGAGTTTGTAGAGCTTATTTGTTGGGAAGACTGTCCCTAGCATTCCCCTTAAACCAATATGGCCTAAAGCTTAAAGCATTTTCTCTTTACAGTTTTTATTTGTTGGGAAGACTGTCCCTAGCATTCATCGTAAACCAATATGATTTTATTTGTATGATTTAGTTTGATATTGTTCTTAAGAAAATTTTATTTCTAAAATTAGAATTTTTATTTTTATAAATTAAATAAAACTTATAAAAAAATCATTATGAATATTAAAATAATAAAATATGATATCAAAATGTATACATATATTATTTTAGAAGAAAATGTGATTTTTGAAAAAAAATTACGTCCGCAACAACCGTTATACGTTACGTAACGTTTGCAACACTCGCAATCGCGACAGTGCAACACATCCGTGACGAAATCCGTGACCGCAATTTAATACTATGATTATAACACATATTGCATAAAGGGCATTTGGGAATTCAAATTGAGTTGATTTGAACAAAACCCTCAAAAACATAATAAAAAGGAATCAATTGATGGTATGAAAGCTCGTAGCAGAAGCTGACTGAACGTGCAAAGAATCTATTCAAAGGGGTTAGCCACTTGCTTTTTCAAGTAAGCCTAATAAAACTTCATTCTCATGGAATAATCATGAACTCACTGTTAGAACTTATCCCACATCGGTGGGAGTAACGAAGGAGTTCCTCCTTGAAGGCTATATAAAGAGCCTTAAGGAGAAGTATTAAAACCATTCCAAGAATTATCTCTTCCTCTCTTGTATACTTTCTTATATTCTTTGTGAGGTTGTTCTCTCCTAGTATTTAGAGAGAGGTGTTGTAATATTTTCTCATAGTGAAATTCTTCTAGTCTTGCCCCGTGATTTTTCCCTTTATTCATTGAGGGTTTTCCACGTTAAATTTTGTGTGTTCAGTTCCTATTTTCTCATCTCTTATTTTAGTTGTGAGACACTATTCCGTCACTCTGGTACCTAACAGTGGTATCAGAGCCATTGGTTCGTGGTCTTTATTCCGCTGCAGTGAAAGTGTTGGTTCTTAGTATGCTCTGTGGTTGCAGTATTGTCTGATCTTCCACATCAGAAAAGAATTATTCTTGTTGCTGGAAATAAAGTGTGGTAGTGTGAAAGTGTCTAGGGAAGTTCTGGCTAGGAAAGACTTGGTATTTAAGTGTGTCTATCAGTGACCCACCTCTCTTTCCTGGGAACCTACCTGGTGCACTATTCACGGCTACGGTCACTGTTCCAGTATACGGGCTATTCAATTGTACTGTACTATTCACAGATACGGTTACTATTCATACGTGTGGTTGTATACTTTTGCAGTAATTGTTAACGTATACTGGATTTGTTCTAGTGTACGACATACGTACAATACTGTTCACGTATACGGTACTATTCACGGTGAAATAGTGTAACTCGCTTCAGTTCGTGTACAACCATGGCAGCAAAATTCGAGATAGAGAAGTTCAGTGGGAGAAATTTCTCCTTGTGGAAATTGAAGATAAGAGCAATTTTGAGGAAGGATAATTGTCTAGAAGCAATTGAAAGTAGACCCACAGAAATGACTGATGAAAAGTGGAAAGAGAAGGATGACAATGCTGTTGCCAATCTGCACCTAGCAATGGCGGATTCAGTTTTGTCAAGTGTTGCAGAGAAGAAGACTGCAAAGGAGATTTGGGATGTTCTAAACAAATTGTACGAGGTGAAGTCACTTCACACCAGAATATTCTTGAAGAGGAAACTCTACACTCTTCGAATGAGTGAATCCACGTCGATAACGGATCACATCAACACTCTGAATACGCTATTTGCTCAACTCACAGCATCAGATTTCAAAATAGCGGAAAATGAACGTGCGGAACTTCTACTTCAGAGTTTACCAGATTCGTATGATCAACTCATCATCAACATCACAAATAACAATGTTAGTGACTCTCTTCACTTTGATGATGTTGCCGGTGCTATTCTTGAAGAAGAATCCAGGCGCAAGAATAAGGAGGAAAGGTCAGAAAATTCAAAGCAAGCAGAGGCTTTAACGGTGATGAGAGGCAGATCAACAGAACGTGGCTCCAGTGGGAGTCAGAATCATGGTAGATCAAAATCTCGAAGAAGGAAGAATCTTAAATGCTACAATTGTGGCATGAGAGGGCACTCGAAGAAGGAGTGTTGGCATAATAAGAAGGGTGGAGAAAAGAATTCTGAAACATCAACCTCCCAAGGTTGTGTTGCAAGTACCTCAGATGATGGAGAAATCTTGTATAGTGAAGCAGCGACTAGTTCTAAAGGCGGAAAGAAACTCAATGATGTCTGGATAATGGATTCAGGTGCGACATGGCACATGACTCCACACCGAGATTGGTTTTGCACTTATGAACCTATTTCGGAAGGATCTGTGTTCATGGGAAATGATCACGCCTTAGATATTGCTGGAGTCGGTACCGTCAGATTAAAAATGCATGATGGTACTGTTCGCAAAATTCAAGGGGTACGACATGTGAAGGGCTTAAAGAAGAACTTATTGTCAATTGGACAATTGGATGACCTCGGGTGCAAGATCCACACTGAATGTGGAATATTGAAAGTAGTGAAAGGAAACCTTGTGGGGATGAAAGCAGAGAAGATCACAAGCAATCTATACATGCTTTTGGGAGAGACGTTGCAAGAGGCAGATGCATCAGTTGCAGCAGCCAGCCAAGAAGAAACGACGATGATGTGGCATCGCAGATTAGGCCATATGTCAGAGCGAGGCTTGAAAGTCCTTGCAGAACGCAATCTCCTGCCCGGGCTCAAGATGGTCAATTTACCTTTCTGTGAGCACTGTGTGATAAGCAAGCAGCATAGATTGAAGTTTGCTAAAGTAACTACAAGAAGCAAACACATACTGGACTTAATCCATTCTGATGTGTGGGAGTCACCAGAAATATCCCTGGGTGGAGCAAAGTATTTTGTATCATTCATTGATGACTATTCCAGGAGATTATGGGTGTACCCAATCAAGAAGAAGTCAGATGTGTTTCCAGTATTCAAGGAGTTCAAAGCACAAGTAGAGCTTGAAACTGGGAAAAGAATCAAGTGCTTGAGGACAGACAATGGAGGAGAATATGTAGACGGTAACTTTCTAGCATTCTGTAAGAAAGAGGGTATTATGAGACAATTCACGGTTGCACATACGCCTCAACAGAATGGTGTAGCAGAGCGGATGAACAGAACTCTCCTAGATAGAACAAGAGCCATGCTGAGAACAGCGGGATTGGCCAAATCTTTCTGGGCAGAAGCAGTCAAAACCACCTGTTATGTGATAAATCGATCACCATCAACGGCGATTGGTTTGAAGACGCCTATGGAGATGTGGAAAGGAAAGCCAGCTGATTATTCTTCTCTACATGTGTTTGGATGTCCTGTGTACGTGATGTACAACTCCCAAGAAAGAACAAAGCTGGATCCAAAATCCAGAAAATGTATATTCTTGGGTTATGCTGACGGTGTTAAGGGGTATCGCCTGTGGGATCCCACTGCCCGCAAGGTTGTTGTCAGCAGAGATGTAGTTTTTGCAGAAAATGAACTGCAAAGTGAGCAAACAAATGACAACACTTCAAAAGAGACTGCTACAGTGCAGATGGATAGAAATTCTCAAGAAGATGATTCTTCTGAAGCAGAACCAGAGCATGAGGTACCAGAACCAGTTGAGTCCGAGGCTGTAGAAGTTCGACGGTCAACTCGTGAGAGAAGGCCTCCAAATTGGCACACGGAGTATGTTACGGAGAGCAATGTTGCATACTGTCTTTTAACAGAGGATGGAGAGCCATCAACTTTTCATGAAGCTACTAGTAGCCCAGATGCTTCTCTGTGGATGACAGCAATGCAGGAAGAAATTGAAGCTCTTCACAAGAACGAGACATGGGAACTGGTGGAATTACCACGTGGCAGAAAAGCCATTGGTAACAAATGGGTCTACAAGATCAAGCGGGATAGCAATGATCAAGTAGAACGATATCGTGCTAGATTGGTTGTAAAAGGATATGCTCAGAAAGAAGGTATTGACTTCAACGAGATATTTTCTCCAGTTGTCAGACTTACTACTATCAGAGTAGTGTTGGCTATGTGTGCTGCATTTGATTTACATCTTGAACAACTAGATGTAAAGACGGCTTTTCTACATGGAGAGCTTGAAGAAGAAATTTATATGCTCCAACCAGAAGGTTTTGTTGAAACAGGCAAAAAGAACTTGGTTTGCAGGTTGACCAAATCTCTGTACAGTCTAAAGCAGGCGCCCAGATGTTGGTACAAGAGATTTGATTCTTTCATAATTAGCCTTGAATACAACAGACTGAGTTCAGACCATTGTACGTACTACAAGAGGTTTGATGATAATGATTTCATTATTTTGCTGTTGTATGTGGATGACATGTTGGTGGTAGGCCCCAACAAAGATCGAATCCAAGATTTGAAGGCACAGTTGGCTAGGGAGTTCGATATGAAGGACTTGGGACCCGCAAACAAGATTTTAGGGATGCAAATTCACCGAGACAAAAAAGACAGGAAAATTTGGCTTTCTCAAAAGAATTATCTGAGGAAGGTCTTGCGACGCTTCAACATGCAAGACTGTAAGCCAATATCTACCCCACTTCCTGTCAATTGTAAATTATCCTCAGGTATGAGTCCTAGCAATGAAGCAGAGAGGATGGAAATGTCTCGAGTACCGTATGCATCAGCGGTGGGAAGCCTTATGTATGCTATGATATGTACAAGACCAGACATTGCACAAGCAGTGGGAGCGGTCAGTCGATTTATGGCAGATCCTGGTAGAGAGCATTGGAATGTTGTTAAGAGGATCCTTAGATACATTAAAGGAACCTCAGATGTTGCATTATGTTTTGGAGGATCAGAACTTGTTGTCAGGGGTTATGTTGATTCAGATTTTGCAGGTGATCTTAATAAAAGGAAATCCACTACTGGCTATGTGTTCACACTTGCAGGAGGAGCGGTAAGCTGGTTATCTAAGTTACAGACTGTTGTAGCTTTGTCTACTACAGAAGCTGAGTACATGGCAGCTACCCAAGCATGCAAGGAAGCAATATGGATACAAAGGTTAATGGAAGAACTCGGGCACAAGCAGCAGAAGATTATTGTGTATTGTGACAGTCAGAGTGCCTTGCACATTGCAAGGAATCCAGCCTTTCATTCCAGGACAAAGCATATAGGTATACAGTATCACTTTGTTCGAGAAGTAGTAGAAGAAGGAAGTGTGGATATGCAAAAGATTCACACCAAAGACAACCTAGCAGATGTTCTGACAAAGCCAATCAACACTGACAAGTTTATTTGGTGTCGAACCTCCTATGGTCTATCAGAAACGTAAGCAACATGGAATGGCAAGACAGAAAGAGTGGTGTGAAGATATGATTGGTTTAATCAAATCTTCAAGTGGGAGAATTGTTAGAACTTATCCCACATCGGTGGGAGTAACGAAGGAGTTCCTCCTTGAAGGCTATATAAAGAGCCTTAAGGAGAAGTATTAAAACCATCCCAAGAATTATCTCTTCCTCTCTTGTATACTTTCTTATATTCTTTGTGAGGTTGTTCTCTCCTAGTATTTAGAGAGAGGTGTTGTAATATTTTCTCATAGTGAAATTCTTCTAGTCTTGCCCCGTGGTTTTTCCCTTTATTCATTGAGGGTTTTCCACGTTAAATTTTGTGTGTTCAGTTCCTATTTTCTCATCTCTTATTTTAGTTGTGAGACACTATTCCGTCACTCTGGTACCTAACACTCACTAGGTTCAATTCTCTAAATATCAAAATAACAGCAGCACAAATAATAATAATAATAAAAAAAAAAAAAAACTGTTTTGCATTTCAATACTATTCATTTTAATCAATTCTTTCCAATTCTAATTCCAAACCCAGTTTATCAAATTGAAATGAGAATAAAGCTTATATCTTTGAATTTAGGAAGAATGAAACAGAACTTACATGTATGGCACTACAAATAATTTAACAATAAAAAAACAATTAGCTAAAACCCAAGAAAGATTAAAAAGAAAAAAGCACTAGCACTTGCAGGGTAAAAACTTCAAAAAGACGAGGTTTTTTTTTTTTTTCTTCCCATTAATGGCGGCATTAATGGCGGCATAAGCAAGGTAGTCAGTACCGTATCGATAGATGTACCGTTTTTGTTTTGGTACTGGTACTGATACGTACCGGTACCGGTGTTTTCGGTGTACCGTTTCGGATTCACCGGTATTTTTCAAATATTTTTTTATATATTTATATGTATAATCTATTTTCAAGTTTCTTAATAAAATATATATTATATACACATGCAAATATATAACTATTACATGCATATATATGTTTTTATGCAAATATAAATTTTAAATATTTAATATCTAAAATTTTTAAACGTCAAATAGATAAAATAAATATTAAAATATTAAAAAATATAGTAAATTATTATTAATTATGTTCAATAGCCTAATTTAATGAATATATTTTATTTTTAATGTAATTATAAACAAAATAAAAATGGTCATGACACAAAAAATATTGAAAATGATTTAAAAATCCAAATAAGTGAATTTTTTTCCAAAAAAAATTAAAATCTTGTACCAACCGGTACGGATCGGTATATACCAGTACTGATCAGTATTGACCGGTATTGACCGGTACGGGCCAGTACCAAAACCTGAACTGAACTGAAGATTGCCTATACCAATTTAGTTAAAAATTGAGACGTCTCAACCGGTACCACCGATATCGGAACGGTACCGACCACCATGGTCATGAGTCATGACCAATTTGACGACTGATGAAGCTGGACTAGCAAGACCAAAAACAGACTTGATGTATAGTTTAGGGGAGCAAAGGCCCACCTATAATTGGGTGAAGTTCAAGTTAGACAAAAGTTAAGCCCATTAAAATTCCAAATAGGGCTTCGACTAGGAGCTTGAAATTTGAAGGGCCAAGGAAAAGGTGATAGAAATTTGATTTTAATAGTATAATTTTATGTGTACGTGTTTGAATTACACAATAAGAGATGATCTTATATTGTCTCATAAACCCCAATTCTTTCGTCTCAGATTCGAAATTGAGACATTTAGCTTGTAGTCTCTGATTCTAATTAATTACTTAATTACCAAGATATTGTCTTGGAGACAACTTTAATCTTCAAACTTGATAGTATTATCCTTTGTATTAAAGTTTAGATGATAGATATAATATGATTTTGATTTGCTATCATGGAAATCAACATGATATATAATTTTACTTATCATTTAAATTATATACATAGTTTCAATTTGTGAGTAGATTTATCAATGGGTCGGAATACCTGTTCAAACCTGAAGGTGCGTCTGATATTTGAAAAGATTTGGACAAAAAATATTAGACACGAAAAAAAGATTTAAGCAAAAAAATGAGACCCGTTTAAACAACGGGTCAGACCTTGGTTTCAACATTGAAGGTCTGAACCCGTCCCAACCCGTTTTTAACTATATAATATATTATGTAATATATATCATATAAATATATAATATTATAGTGTAAACATTAAAAAATATGTTAAGTTATTTATGTTTTAAAGTTTAATAAAAAATAAAACTAATAAATATTAAATAAAAAGTAACATGTCTTTTTCTTTTTCTTTTTTAAATAATAATATGAAAGGGTCTTAATTATTCATTTACAAATTTGGATGAATTTGAGCAGAATTTGATATGCGAATTATCGAATCAAACTGAATTTAAATAAATAAATATAATATTGATATCATACATAAACTCAACCCGAACCGATCCAGCCTTTCATGAACATGTATTTGTGAGGTTGCCCTCCTCAAAGTCTTTCCTAACAATATTTCATTTCTTAAAAAGAAAAGGTGGGACGTGAGAAATATAGGTTTTTGATTAGGTTTGTGACATTGTGACAGAAACAAAACGTGTATAGATTCCAATGGGGAACTCCCAAGGCCACGACCCTTAAAATAGGGGGGTGCTGAGAGGCAGCAGCGCCGTTTACCTTTATTTTTCTTTGGCTCCTTATGCTCCTAAAGTAGTAGTTTAAGGGGAAAACTTAGGTCTTACATGAAAATTAAAATAATACTTAAAACCTTACTTTTATTCAATTATAATAATATTTTGTTAAAATAAAGTTTTAATAACATTTTTTTATATTAGTGGGGCTAAAATTGGATTCCCATCCTCACGTGATATGGCCTCAAAATCAGGGATGTGTTGTTGCTAAAGCTACTTTTTATTTCCACTTCTTCCTTCTCAAATATGATCATAATTTGTTTGGTTTTTTTTTTTTTTTCTTCCTTTTCCTTTTCTCTTTCTCTTTTAGTCTTTTGATGATTATGGAAGGTTGGATAAACCCACTTGTTAGAGTTTCCTCTGCCACATGACTGTCACCCTTTAGGCTTTTAGCTTCATCATATTCATATTCATATTCAAATTCAAATTCAAATTCAATGTTTTTGTTTTGTTTTTTGTTTTGATGGAGATCATAGAAAATGTTATATACTATCCATGATCAACATTAGACTTAACAATTCGTGTATGGTATTATATTTTGTATTATTTGTATAAATATAAACACACCATATATTATTATGTCAAAATTTTAAATACGTGTATTAAACGTATCGTATTAATCGTGTTTAAATGTGTCGTGTTTATCACGTTGTTTTGTATTTTTTAAACTTGTCGTGTTCATGTCATATTTTAGGATGGTTGTTTAACTCATTTTGATTCCAATAATTCTTGAGTCATTGACTTCTTTATAGGGCTGTAAATGAACCGGGTTTGAACGAACATGCCTATGTTCGTGTTCGTTTATTTATTTTTGAGTTTGTTCGTATTCGGTTCGTGTTCGTTAAGGATTTTTAAAATTGTGTTCAAGCTCTGTTCGTTTAAAATTGAGTGTGTTCGTGTTCATTTATTTAATGTTCACGAACAAGTTCATTTAAATTAAATGAATTTGTTCGTGAATATTAAATAAACATGTTTGTAAACATATTCGCGAACAATTAAAATTATATTTATGAACAATAAACAAACAAATCTAATTAATTTTAACAAACAAACAAATAAAAAATAAATTAATTTTAAATTATTATTATTAAATATAAAATAATAAAATACAAACGTAATAAAAATAAATTTATTATTAAATTATTAGATTTAAGTTATTAAATAATATTAATTATATTATAAGTAAATAAAATTATTATTTTATGGTCCATTCTACAATTCGCATCTCAAGTCATAAAATCTTTGCTTCTAACTTCTTTAAAAAAAATTAAGTAACTTTACTTGAGACAAGACAAATGTTTATTTTTTAAAATAATAAAATAAAATTATTAATTATATAAATAAAAGACAAAATAATATTATTATTAAATCATAAATGAACAATGAACGAATATAAACGAGCTTTAAACAAACTAATAAACGAGTTTTAAACGAACCATAAACGAGTTTGTTCGTGACCATAAACGAACCGAACACACATCTGTTCGAACTCGGTTCGTTTAATAAACGAACATTAAATTGTGTTCATAATCGTTTATTTAGCTTAATAAATGAACATAAACGAACAAAAATCGAACTGTTTACAAATCATTCATCGAACGCTCTGCAGCCCTACTTCTTTAGCATTTATAAGGACTTAATCAACTTAAGGGGGTGCTTGGGATCTCTGACCCATTGTTTATTTAGACTATTCTTAGCATTAATTTTCGTGTGAAAATCAATTTTATGAGTTAAAGATGGTAACCTCAAGTGATACTTCATCTAACGGTGACTAATGTACATTCAAATTAATCAATGATTAAAATTTTAATGACCTTAAATTGAATGTAAAAATAAATGAAAATTAAAATGCTATAGGCAAATTTTGATATTAGATTGTCTAAAGGTATATGAGTCAATTTATGATAAAAAAATATTGAATATTTCTACTACGTTGTAGATTATTAGAACTTATTTAATACTTTAATAATTATCAAGATTTTAATATTTATATATCACAATTCACAAATATATATATATATATATATATATATTGCGTTTTTCACAATAAAAAATCATGTCAAAGATATGACAAAGATATTTTATTTCATGTCCTCAACTTTTTTTTTTTCTTTTTTCAATAAAAGAACCAAATTTATTGGGCAAAAAAACAAAAATAAAAGAACCAAATTTGACTCTCCATTAAGAGAGTCACTTTATTACTACCTTAATAGTTATTCACAAAATGGCTAAATTAATTTGCCCATGATGTTGAAATGTATGTTATTGATAATTTACAATCCCCAAATCATAGCTCTAAATAAATCAACCAAATTTTAATTTAGTAGTGGCCCCTTTGGCAAACATATTTGATATTTGTGGAACCTAAAATTGTATTAATAGTTGTTGGTTGCCCTACTAATTTTAATGAAATTAATGTTGACCATTGATCAAATTTGACTGATCAAAATTCTGAGTGGACCCCATTTATAAATTGAATGTTGTTGGTGAATCCCATAACATATAAATATAATATACTTTTGCTCTACATTATTGTATTTTAAAATGCCAATGTAGTTTTCTTATGCGAAACAAAACTACATGAGAAAAGGCTAGACAGAATAAGAAGAAAATGCGGAACGCAATCTTGTATTGGGGTTAGCTTAGACGGGTCAAAAGGAGGACTGGCTATGATGTGGAAAGAAAGCTATGATCTTCAGCTGATGAGTTTTTCAAAAAACCATATCGACATGGTAGTTAAAGGCCCAAATGGAGAATCTGCATGGAGAATCACAGGAATCTATGGAGAACCTGAGGCAAGCAGACGAACAGAAACATGGAATCTTTTAAGACAGTTAGCTGCTATGGCAAACCTACCGTGGCTATGTATGGGGGATTTTAATGAATTAATGTGGTCGAATGAAAAATATGGTAGGTGCACTACAGCAAATTGATCTTTCAGCGGCGTTTTTTTTAGAGGCGTTTAAAAAAATTAGAGGCGTTTAAAAAAACGCCGTAACAAACGCCGGTAAAAACAGTGACGGGAAATTTAGTGGCGTTTTAACCATAAACGCCGTTAAATTAGTGGCGTTTTTAGGTACATTAACGGCGTTTATAAACGCCACAATTGAACGTCCGAAATGGTAATACTTGAAACTTTAGCGGCGTTTTCTGTTCTCAAACGCCACTAAGTGTTTGCTTTTAGCGGCGTTTTGGAATAAAAAACGCCGCTAAGTGTTGTCTTTTAGCGGCGTTTTCTGATCACAAACGCCGCTAACTTTTGACTTGTAGCGGCGTTTGCTGATCAGAAAACGCCGCTATATTTGCAGAAATTTATGTATTTAGCGGCGTTTTTTCTTCAAACGCCGCTATAAATGCAGAATATTTTTTTTTAAAAAATACTATTTATTTCCTTTAAAAAGTTGATATAAATACAAAAATATTATTTGATATATTACTATTTACAAAAATGTCGAATAATACACAAACAACACAAATTATAAAAAAAAATATATAATATAAAAATATATTTAATATCAACCATACAAGGAATGTATTATTCAACACATCAAATCCACTTACAAATTCTTTTCTGAAGTGGTTGAGCCTCCTAAATTCTTTTGCTGCACTAAATTCATCAACGACTGAAACTGTGTCTGCAGCTCCTGATATCGTCTATCCTGTTCTTCTTTCTGAGCTTGTCTCTCTGCTTCCTTCTCCTCAAAACGTTTATTCATATTTTGCATTTCTTCTCTCAGCATCTGAACTTCATATGCACTGGAGTTTTGTGAAGAAGAAGCAGTAAACCGCTGAGAACCAAGTCCATAGTAGCTAGATGGTGTCGGACCCATTCCGACACCTCGAACCCGTCCATATCGTTCTTTTCCAGCTACTTCAGTGAATATTTGATTCTCGACATCTTGCATATTCGCTGATGACCTATCTGATGCTCCGACTTGATACTCAGCAATTCTATTTCGAGCTTTCTCCTATAAAACAATAAAATTAATAAAATCTTTTGTAAAATATATTTGTAAATGAAAACAAGTTTGAAGAAAATATACCACAATTTCCTGAGTCTCGATGTTCAAATAGGATCCATCATTCTTAGTATGAGTTAACTGAAACAGTTCAACTCGCCCAATTTTTTTCCCCCGCTCAATTTCCTACAAAACAATAATAATTAATACTAAATTGTATTAAAAGAATTGAGAACTAATATATTAATAGATTATGAATGTAAACTTACTTTTTCATTAGCTTTTCTGGCAAAACTTTTTGAACCACTGGTGTGACTGTATTTCTGTTGTTGTCTACTGCTTACCCCTATCTTTTCTCGTTCCTGTACATTAGACAAAACACGTTATTAATGTATACATATTCCATACAATTGTATTATATCAAGTACTATAAGTAAATGACCAAAATAAATTATAAATGATACCTCTCCTTTTTTTGAATACCAGAATCTAACCAGTCTCTCATACTGCCACATAATCACACCACGCGGTATGGTTCGTAGTAAGACATTAGGATCAGTATTTCGATCGAAATACTTTTTCTTCAACTCATGCTTAAAGTCTTTCCATTTTTTCCCCAATGATTTCATAACAAATGATGTGGGAATCTACAAAGAAAATCGTGACTGAAACGGAGAAGTTGTACAAAGTTAGTTTCGATGATCAACAAAATTATTAAAATAATGCAATACTAATTTAACACGCTTATACCTCAATAAACTTTAACAGCTCGACCTTCTCAGTATTCGGCACGTCACGCCATGACTCATAATGAATGGGACACTTCATCCCATTTCGAGCAATCAGGCCAAGAAAGCTAGCCAATAATTGTGCTTCTGGACCAATTGGCTGCTGCTCATTATTTGCTGCGACAACAATACGCTCTTCAGGAGATAGTGCCTATAACTCCTTTAATGTCGTACGACCACGAGTTCTGCGTTGTCCAACATTATCAACTACACAAAAGCAAATATATTAGCAATTTCCAAACTATTTTGCGTACTTTTAACACTTCTGTAACACGATACCTGTATTCAAGTTCGTATGAACTGCAGTTTCTGCAGCTGTGGAGGCAGCCGACAACTCTGGTGGGTTAACATCTGCAGTAGACGCATTCGGCACCTCTGAAGGCGTCACTCTAGTGTCACCCTCAACAGTCTGAATGATATTGATATCCCTTAATCTTTTCCTCGCCATGCTATCTGCATCAATTTTAAGTAAACAACATTAGTATAAGAATGAAATACTATTATGTAAAGAACATTAATAATAATATTTACAATATAAAAACATATTATATACACAGTATTTGTTTCAAAATAATCTTACTAAATTCCGTTTTTTCATCAAGTTTCATAAATGTCTTCATCAACATCTTCGCGAACCCACCGAACATCTGTATTGGTACTAGGGATATTTTCATCCAAGTTTTGATCCGTAAATGGCAAGCATTCAGTTCTTTGTTCAATATCATCTTGAAATTTATCACCCATATCAAACAGGTTTCTAGGTGTGTTACGGAGTACAACATACCAACCCACATCATTCGGATCTTCGGAATAAAATACTTGTTTGACTTGAGATGAAAAAACATAAGGTTCGTCAATCAGTTGCTGTCCGGTGTGAATTAATCGAGAGAAATTCACCATTGTAAATCCGAACTGATCTTTTTTAACACCTCTAATAGTATTCACATCAGCCCAATCACATCGAAATAACACGACCTTCCACTTGCCATAATAATCTAACTCAATAATATCATTTAGAATTCCATAATAATCAATATCCCCCTCCACAGGATTAGTATCCCTAGCACTAGCATAGCTTGTTGTTGAAGAAGAAACAACAACTCCACAATTTTGTGTTCTCCTAAAGCGTTCACGGGATTTAGTATGAAATCTAAATCCATTAATGATGTAAGCACTGTATCTTTTCACTATTCTATTCGGTCATTGTGAAAAACACTTAATTTCTTCGCTAACATCTCTTCCACTCCAAACCTATTACAAGAAACGCAAAGGCAAACACTTCACTTTATTTATATATTAAAGAATACATTGATCGTAATAAAATGATAAAAAATTGTGTTACTTACAACTTCTCCTAACCATTCGTGAAAATTTTCCGTAAATAACTTATCAAGATCGCGAAGTTGTCTTCTTCGAGAACGTAAAGTTCCTCTCAAGTAGCTTCTATACTCACTATCATAAAAACACGTTTTTTAGGTGAGAAAGCAAAAGAAAAATTAAACTGTTTGTTAAATTAAAAATTATACTGAAACTTACGTGCGTAATGATTCCAGTGAATCACTATGGAAAAGCACATATCGATGCGCTTGTGCCCAAGATTTATAATCTAGCTCAACCACTTCAACCTTGCCGATTGGTTGTCCAACACTTTCAAATAAGTATGTTTCGGCTAAGTTGTTATGTGTGAGCACATCATTTCTTCCCGATCTACTAAATCTTGTTTCAACATCATCCAAATATCTTGCACAAAATGTCATACACTCCTCCGCTAAATATCCTTCAGCAATAGAACCTTCTGGATAGCGTTTGTTCCGACAATAAGATTTTAACTTTCCTAAAAACCTAAAACAGAATACATAACAATCTTAATGTGTAATTAAATGCTATGAACTAATAAAAGTATAATAAGCTAATTAGCAAAGTATACCTCTCTAATGGATACATCCATCGATAAAAAACTGGTCCGCCGACTTTTGCTTCATAAGGAAGATGGATAACCAAATGCACCATTGTAGTGAAGAATGATGGAGGAAAAATCTTCTCTAAGTGGCACAAAGTTAGAGCTGCTCGATGTTGAAGTTTTTCAAGCTCTTCTACCTTGAGAACTTTGCCACAAATAGCTTTCATTATATTACTAAGTTCAATTATAGAAGAAGTCACTTGCTTTGACATAGAACAACGTAAAGCAACTGGAAGTAAGTCTTGCATTAAGATATGGTAATCATGTGACTTTAAAGAAGAAAGTTTTCGATCCTTCACATTCACACATCTTGATATATTTGAGGTATACGCATCCGGGACTTTCATATCTTTCAACACCTTACAGAAGATGTCCTTCTCTTTTTTAGACATCCCAAAGCAAGAAGGAGGCAACCGTGATTTTCCATTAGTAAGTAATTCCGGATGAAGATCACGACGAATTCCCATGTCAACTAGGTCAAGCCGACTCTTTAAGTTGTCTTTTGATTTTCTATCCACATTAAGAATTGTCCCGATGATATTTTCACAAACATTCTTCTCTATATGCATCACATCAAGGTTGTGACGCAATAAATTATGCTCCCAATAAGGTAACTAAAAAATAATACTTTTTTTTCCCACAAATCCGCATCATTTGGATCATCTTCTTCATCTTCCTCCTCATCACTCTGAATTTCAACATCACCTTCTAACATCTCCCTTGATCTTTTCCTTGACTGTGTGCTACTTGTTTGATTCATCTTTCCATAAGTGAAATTGATATCTTTCAACATCAACAAGATATCCGACCCAGTCGTGGTCTCAGGTGCTTGTCTTAACTCTTCACTGCCATCAAAGACATGTTTTTGGAATCTAAATCTATGATTTTCATCTAACCACCGACGATGTCCCATATAACTGAATTTCTTTCCGTTATATAACCATTTTGAACATGTTTGTGCAGCACAGCAAGGACAAGCATAACGACCTTTGGTGCTCCAACCAGATAGATTTGCATAAGCAGGAAAATCGTTTATAGTCCATAACAAAGCTGCACGCAAATTAAAGTTTTCCTTTTTTGATGCGTCATATGTTTCAACCCCTTCCCATAACTACTTCAACTCTTGAATAAGAGGTTGCATATAAATGTCAATATCATTTCCTGGACCTTTCGCTCCAGGAATTATCATGGACAAGATAAAAGAGGATTGTTTCATGCAAATCCATGGAGGCAAATTATAAGGAATCAAGACAACCGGCCAAGTACTATAAGAAGTACTCATTATTATGAACGGATTAAAACCGTCAGAACCAAGTCCAAGCCTCACATTCCGGGGATCATTAGCAAAAGATGGGAACTTATTGTCGAATGATTTCCAAGCCAGAGAATCTGCAGGATGTCTTAATAAGCCATCATCAATCCTTTCATCATGATGCCACCTCATAGAATCAGATGTTTTTGATGACATGAAAATTCGTTGAAGTCTTGGTATTAACGGAAAGTACCGCAAAATCTTTGCAGGTTTCTTTTTTAAATGTGTGTCACCATCGTCCTCATTCATATTTTCTTCTGTATTTCCATTCAACCATCGAGATTTACCGCAGACATGACAAAATTGTTCATTTGTTCTATCACCCCAATACAACATACAGTCATTCGGACAACTATGAATTTTCTCATATCCAAGGCCTAGATCTTTTTCATCTTCTTCGAATCCTTACAAGACTGAGGGATTTTTGCAAAAGGAAACATTTCTTTCAAAAATTCTAATAACAGTGTCAAAGAATTTCCTGTCCACCCGCTTAAGCATTTTAAGTGAAAAAGACGGACACAGAAAGACAATCTTGTATGCTTAGATCCCTCGTAAAGTTCTTCATTCATATCATCAAGCAACTTATAAAACTTTGCCGCTTCTCCATTGCGTTCTTGCTCACCCATACCTCTTCCCATTTTAGCAAAGTCATTCATGCCAACATTGAACCCATCATTCCCTCCAGGAACTTCTGGTGAAGATGTGTACAAACTATGGTTACGCATGTTAAATGCATCTCGCAACATGCCTTCCATGTCATCTTGTCTAATAGACTGATGTTGATTGTCAGAATTACTTGGACGAACTCTAGAAGATGACCTAGAAGTTGCGGACTCTCCATGAAAAAACCATTGTCTGTAACCCGGGAGAAATCCTTCACAAATCAAATGTTCGAAAACAACTCCACGCATATGCCAATCAATATTGGCACACCTCGAACAAGGACATAATATCTTATTATCTTCGCTTGCGTTCTGAAAAGCGAAATCGAGAAAACTATCTACTCCATCTTGGTACTCTTGACTTAGTCTCGACTTTTGCATCCAACTCTTATCCATTTTTGTGCCAAATACCTTTTTAATCAAATTACATTATTAGCACTTGACCAACAACTTAGAGTTAAATCTGCCTATAAATCATACAAATAGAATTTAATAAGGATATCATGGGATCATACAAATAGAATTTAATAAACTACTTCGCATAGTGAAAAAGTCTTTGAAAATGATAGCATTTCCAATCCAAGCTAGATCTGATGGCAGTTGAACAAGGTTGATTTAAATAATTATTTTTAAAATATGATATTTAATAAATTTTGAATTCGAATTTTAATATTTGTATTTCTTTTTTTATCTTCAAAATATGTTTTTTTTTGTGCCGAAAAATATATATGATCACAATTAGTGCTTTATCTTAATCTTATCAAAGCTAGATCTGATCATTAGTATATTCGTGTCATATTCGTGTACTTTTACGTGTTATAATCGTGTTTAAAATATTATATATTTATAAAAAATTTAGATAAATTAATAATTAATATTATATAGATTTTGATCATGTTCAAAGTTACTAAATCTAATCAAAGCTTACAGCTAAATGATTAATTGAAACGGATGGATACTAATTAGCCACCTAAATCTTTATCTGTAAATGATATATTATATATATTATTATTATTTATAAGTTTTATTATCTGTAAATGTCATTGTACCTTATCCCATCAGATAGTGCCTTTTAACAATTCAGAAGCTTTTATGTTTCAGACATGTTTATATTTGCTTTATTTGTATTGATTTGATAATAATAAAACTTGAGGATGATGACATGCAAAATCTACCATATCTAACAGGTTTTAACTGGTGGCCAACTGCATCTCCAATTAGATGAAGTTTGTCAATGTTTCACCATCACCATTCACCCACCACCTCGTTACAAGTTCCATGTAGAATACAGCTTTCCCTACAAGAGCTTTCAAATAGGGTGCTCCCTTGTTCTATTAAGATTGTTTTTGTGATTTTGTTTTGTTTCATTTCTAGGAAAAAAGTAGGTCTTAAATCATGATTTCAGGTTTTTTCAACCTGGGAATCAAGAAAAAACCAAAAGAAAGAGAAACAGGATGGATGATATTGATACGTAACTTCAGCATTACATCCCATGGGAAACAAAACTCAATGGGTATGGCCCAATCTTTGATAATTACCAGTTGGAAAAGGACTCTTGAATTAGTCCACCTTTGATTTCTTTGACTAATTTATCCAGTTTCATGATGGGGCTTTGCATCATCTTTTTCTTTGTTCAACATCAAACAAGTATTGCAAATTTACCAATTGCAAACCATTCTAATCAATTCTATTATGTCTATCCAGAAGGATATTTATTTATATCTTAGCAGCAGACTTGGAGAAAAATAAGCTGATTTAGGAGATTATCATGTTATTCAAATGTTGTATGACCTATTAAAAGTTATAACCTAATCTTTGGTGAAAATTGGCTGCATCTACCCTAGATTTCCTACTAACACTTTCATGCCCTCTAATTTGACACCAAGACAAAGTGTAGCAGGAAAGACGACCCATTCCTTCAAGACTTCCAAGTCAAAATCACTTTAAAGTTTGTCTGTCCTGATTGAAATCAAATGCAAAATGGTTCAATAACAACAAATAGACAAATCAGAATCGTAGTGAATGTATTTGAACTGCAGAAACGTAAAGTTAGCTACTTCTTTTTACAGAGAAGAAACAAAACGATTAAAACACAAATAGGTATTTCTTAACTACATTCCAAAAAACAAAAAACCAATCAAAATCAAATTCTGACAACAAACCAGAATCACAAAAAGAAACAAAAACTCATCAGCAAATTTTGGAATTACTTACGATTTGACGATTTGACGATTTGGAGATGATGATTTGGAGATGAAGAGAGACAAATCGGCTTCGAGATGATGATTTCGAGATGAAGAGAGAAAAATCAGCTTGGAGATGACTATTTCGGCTTGGAGATGTGAGAGAGAGAGAGAGAGAGAGACTCGGTTTAGGTTTTTGATTTGGGGGCTGAAATTCATATTAGAAAGCATAGCGGCGTTTGTATCAACAAACGCCGCAACTTTACAAGGTAAAACACATCGTTTTGCCTTAAGCCATAAATGAATCAATATAGCCGCGTTCTTATTATCCAAACGCCGCTATATTGAAATATTTAGCGGCGTTTATATTTACAAACGCCGCTATATCGAAATATTTAGCGGCGTTTATATATACAAACGCCGCTATATTATATTATTTAGTGGCGTTTGTGGACACAAACGCCGCTAAAACAAAAGCCTAAACGCAGCGTCTCGCCTCCAAATTTTGGCGCCCAAATTTTGGCGAAATTTTATTAAACTGATAAAAATTGATTATAGTTTAGCGGCGTTTATATAATGAAAATGCCGCAATTAGTACAGATTTAGCGGCGTTTGTATACATAAAACGCCGCTACTTTACAACTTCTCGGCGTTTCTTATAGAAACGCCGCCGGGTATTCAAAAACACGGTACTCGCGGCGTTTTTAAGTCAAACGCCGCTATGTTAGCGCCACTGAAAACCAATTTGGTTGTAGTGGTGCATTAGGAATGAACATCAGATGGAGCTATTTAGAACAGCACTAGATGATTGTGGACTAGAAGACATGGGCTTTACAGGTAACTGGTATACTTGGGAAAGGGGTAGATTGAAAAGCAATAATGTAAGGGAAAGGCTGGGCAGGGGTATAGCTAATCAAGCATGGTGGGAACTTTTTACCTATTACAAGATTCGACACCTCACTACATCTGTATCTGATCATTGCCCTATAATGATTGATACAGAAGGGTAGTTACCTAAGCGGATTGGTAGATGGAAAAAAAGAAGATACAGGTTTGAAGCAATGTGGGCAAAGGAAGCTGATTGTGAAAATGTAGTGATGGGATCATGGAGAGATGCCACAAGGATCACAATTCTTGACAAAATGATGGGAACGGGGACAGAACTAATGACGTGGCAGAGGAAGAAATTCCAAGGCAGACTCAACAGGATAGAGGACCTAAAGGCTGAATTACAAACTATAAGCACTTTTTCCCCCACTGACATGAATCTGCTAAAGGCTGCACAGGTTCGAAAGGACCTCAATTTTGAACTAGATAAGGAGGAAACTTTTTGGGCCCAGCGAGGCCGTACTAACTGGTTGAAAGAAAGGGATAGAAACATTGGGTTTTTTCATAACTCAGCTTCCCAAAGGAGAAGGTTTAATGCTATCAAAGGACTGGAGAATAATGAAAGAGTGTGGTGTGACAAGGAGGATGATATACAGATGATTGCCACTAGTTTCTTTCTAAATCTTTTCAAATCCCAAAGACAAACAACAAGCCAAGAAATCCTTGATGGAGTAGGCAACAACGTAAGTGACGAGATGAATGAGTTTCTCCTTACAGAGTTCAAGGCTGAGGAGATCAAAGAGGCTATCAGAAATATGCACCCAACCAAAGCCTCAGGACCAGACGGTATACCTGCACTCTTTTACCAAAAATATTGGCATATTATAGGACGAGATGTTATTACTTTTTGCCTTAATGTTCTTAATGGAGTTGGTGATATTAGATCCATAAACCAATTTAATATTGTTCTCATCCCTAAAATAAAATAACCTAGATCTATAGGCCAATTTCGTCCTATTAGCCTGTGTAATGTCTTTTACAAAATCATTGCAAAGGTACTAGTCAATAGGCTCAAACATGTTCTTTCTTGTTGCATTGATGATTCCTAAAGTGCTTTTGTTCCTGGCCGTCTCATTACGGATAATGTTTTAGTTGCTTATGAATTACTTCATACCTTGAAGAACAAAAAAAAAAAGGTAGAAAAGGCTATTTTGCACTTAAGTTAGACATGAGTAAGGCTTATGATAGGGTAGAGTGGCATTTCTTGGAAAGCATGATGCCCAAATTGGGGTTTCATCCTAAATGGGTCTCTATTATCATGATGTGTGTATCTACAATTTCATACTCCATAATTGTGAATGGCCATACTATTAATCAGTTTCTTCTTAAGCGTGGTCTCCGACAAGGAGACCCACTATCTCCATACTTATTCCTAATTGCAGCGAAGGTCTATCATTGCTTTTAAATAAAGCAAAGAGGGAGGGACATCTAAGTGGAGTTAAAGCAAGCAAAAATGGTCCGAGTATCACCCATCTGTTTTTTTGCAGATGATAGCTTGCTGTTTGCCGAAGCAACATATTGGAAATGTGGAAAACTGAAGAGCATCATCCAGTCTTATGAGGCCAGTTCTGGCCAAAGAATAAATTTTGAAAAGTCTGCCTTGTTCTTCAGCAGTAACACAAAGACAGACAAACAGGACAGTGTTAAGTAGCTATTTGGTGTTCAAGCAACCCGGAATCCAGAGAAATATTTGGATCTACCTACAATTGTTGGGAGGTGAAAGAAATGAGCATTTAGAGAAATAAAGGAAAGGGTGAGGGCGAAGCTTATGGGGTGGAGCACTAGGATTTTATCGCAAGGAGGAAAGGAGGTCTTTATCAAAGCCGTGTTACAGGCCATTCCATCATACGCATTAAACTGTTTTGCTTTGCCAAAAAGTCTTTGCAAAGAATTGAATGCTATTATCAATAATTATTGGTGGAGTCCGAAACAAGGGAAGAAAGGAATTCACTGGATGAGTTGGCAGAGAATGTGTAGACCAAAGAATGTTCAGAGACATGGAAAAGTTTAATCAAGCTTTTGCTTGGGAAACAGGGTTGGCGGCTGATGAAGAATACAAATTCTTTGGTGTACAGAGTCCTTAAAGCGAGGTATTTCCCACATAGTAATTACATGGACTCTCAGTTAGGTAATAATCCTTCATTAACATGGAGGAGCATTTGGGGAGCAAAAGGGGTTTTAGAGGTGGGGTTGAGATGGAGAGTGGGCAATGGAGAAAACATACAGATCTGGGACGACAAATAGATCCCCAGCATTCAAGGTTTCAAAGAACTAACCCCTATGGATAATCATGAGGACATCCATTTTGTGAATGCACTAATAGACCATAAACTAAGGAATGGCGCCATGATCTGCTGCAGAGACTGTTTAAGCAAGATGAGGAAAAAACTATAAGCTTGTTACCGATTAGCAAGTTAGGCAAGAAGGACACGTTGGTCTGGTATTTTGACGAACAGGGTACCTACACAATGAAGAGTGGGTACAAACGGCTAGTTTCGGGTGATGAAGCAACTATAATCGCAAACCAGTAGCAAGAAGAGGCAGCCAGTATACTAAACAAGATTTGGTCAACCAACCTCTCTAGTAAGATTAAAAATTTTCACTTGGAGAATATTTCTTAAAATTCTACCTACAAAAATGAACTTAAAGCAAAGGAACCTTGGTGTTGAAACTATGTGTTCGAGGTGTGGCGAAACAGATAAATTAACCCTTCATGCACTTAGAGATTGCTCAGTATCAAAACTGGTATGGGGGTTAGTGGGAATTGTATGGCAGAATAACAACATTGATGGAGAGGAGACAAAGGATTGGCTGACTGGTTATCTTAAATCAGTGGATGACAATCATGCACAGATATTCATGATTACAATATGGACGATATGGGGCAGCAGGAATAAACATTTTCATGAGGGAATCACAAGCTATCCACAAACAGAAGCAGGGTTTATTAATTCTTACTTAGAAGAATACTTGAATACGCAGAGCCATGATGAAAATGCAGGACAGAGAGAGGAGGTTAGATGGCAAGCACCACCCAGATCTAGTATCAAAATCAATTTTGATGGGGCGCTTCATGCAGCAACAAACATGGGTGGAATAGGCCTGATTATTCGTAACTCAGAGGGTGAAATTCTGGCTGCAGGACCTGTCAAAATGAACCATGTCTCTAACCCTGGTTTAATGGAGGCTTATGCGGCTATGAGAGCTCTGAAATTTGCAAGCGAATTGGGCCATTCTGAAGTCATAGTGGAAGGCGATGCATTAGGGGTGATAAAGAGGCTCAAAGCCAGAACAGACGATCTATGTTCTATGGGGACAGTCATAGATGAAGCTAGAGTCATTGTCGACCATTTCAACTCTTGCTCTTTCAGTCATACAAGGCGCACCGGTAATAAAGCTGCTCACCAGCTAGCAAAAATAGGTTTATTGATAGAAGATGATAGATTTTGGTTGGAGGAGTGTCCGGATGAACTTTCCACCATTGTTGTCAATGATTGTATTCTAACAGTTTTAAATTAATTATGAATGATTTCTTCAAAAAAAAAAAAATGCCAATGCAGTCTTTACTCTTATGTCAAGTATTAAATTAAGTGATTCCTCCTAAAGTCTTAATTCTTTAGACTTATATTAATAAAATTATACCTATAGTTGACAAATATTGGAGCTTGCTTTATTATCTACTAAACAAAAAATAATAATATTATTATATCCAGGGTTTAGCTCAGTTGGTTTATAGAGTCATCTTTAAGAGATGACATCCAGTAAGTTTAGAATTCAAATCCTAGCACCTACAATCCATTTTCTTATCTTTAGGATATAACCTCCTTTGTACTAAAAAAACACACAGACACAAATGCCATTGGATTCGCCCTAATTTCATTTTTGGAAGGATGCTCCTATATATGTTTTTTTTTTTTTTTTATATATACAAAAGAGGCCGCAGTCTGGAGATAAGGGAAAGGGATATAGATGCTTGAGTTTGAATCCCAAACCTACTCAATGTCACCTTTTAAAAGTGACTGTATGAACCAACCGAGCTGAACCCAATGTTCTCGTCTATATGTTTTTCAGCTAAAAAGTATTTAAGCAAGTTAAATCACTAATCATACCGGCTTAGCTTAATATAAATGCGTTTAGGAAAACATTAGGGTTCAAAATTAAGCTGAAATTTTTTAATTGAATAAAGATTATGGAAACATGGTGCAAGCTTGCGGAATTAGCAATCTATCATCATCTTGAGCACAATCTTTGAATATAAGATAAGGTGATAATTTGATTTGTATAAAAGGTCAAGAGATGTCAAAAATCTTCCTAGGAGGTTTCTAATTTTTGCAATAATTTAAAGTTAGGCTTATTTGTGAAGAAACTTAAAGTCTTTAAGATGATAAATTGGTCAATGTTTTAGGGCTGCAACAAGTCAGAATTGGTCTTATAACTAGTAGACCATTGGTATTTTATGTGGCTGGCTTGCATAATTAGAGCAGGGCATGGTATTCCATTTCTAAGTCATATGATAATATAAAATTAGTTTGAATCCGATCTTAGCAAATTGATTCATGCAGTCACCTTTAAGAAGTGGCATCCAATAGGTATGGGGTTCAAATCTCAGAATCTGCAACCTCTTCCTCTTTTTTCAAGGTATGATATTTCTTTCTTTTTTTGAAAAGCGTTTGAATTTTATTATAAGACTTAAATATCACTACAGAAGAAACAGACCATGACAAATTTTCAAAGTCAGAAAAAACAATTACCCAGAAGCAAAACCTTTTGCAAAATATAAACCTTGCAGGTATCACCTCATCTTAATCCCAAACTCACCTAGCCCAAAACTGGAACAAAGACCACACAAGACTCATTCATGCATACATAGTAAAAAGATTATTAGACCTACCAACTCCCGTTTTTGCAAGCCTATCTGCTTGGTCATTTGCTTCCCTAGGAAAGAACACAATATCCCAGTTTCGTGCTTCCAATTTTAAGCCTTCGATTGCAGTTAAGTTAGTCCTCAGCATCTAAGGAGCTGTTAGAGGTTCTTTAATCCAACTAACCACGTTTTTGCTATCACTCTCAATAACGAGGTTGTGAGACAACTTCCATTTAGAAGCAACAAAAATGATAAAAAGCTTTCTTAACAGCTAGTAATTCAGCAACATTAGATTCAGTATTGCCTATGGATTTTGAGAACAACAATAAAACCATACCTTTATCATCCCTCAGCATTCCACCAATACCCGCAGGCTCCAGTCTCCCACATGCAGACCCATCAACATTAAATTTGAGATACCAAGCTTGAGGCGACACCTAGTGCACTTATGCTCTGTTTTGCTTTCGACCAAGAGGAGGACCAAAGGAACATAGGGAGTTAAAAATGTCCTGAATAGAAGCCTTTACCTCTGGCCATTTGGCTTTAAACCAAAAAGTCATCCTAAGTTTGATAGAATCCCTCAGTTGACAAGAATCAAAGATTTTACCGTTGAAAACCATATCGTTTTGATGTAGCCATATAGACCATGTTATAGCAAAGAAAGCCATCTTCCAGATTATGTTGCACATTCAATCTGGGAGAGTTTGTTGCCATGCCAAAAAGAAGGACAGAGGGTCTTTTGGTGCTGTCCATTGGATACCCCATATAAAACAACAATGATTCCAAATCTTTCAAGATTCTTCACAATAGAAGAAAAGATGCTCCACCGACTCTGTCTCTTTACTACAAAAAGGATAAATAGCTGAATCCCAATTGACGAGTCCTCTTTTAGCAATGTATTCTTTGGTAGCAATTTTCCATTTTAGAAGTTTCCATACGAAGAATTCCACTTTTGGTGGAGCTAAGCCTGCCCATATCTGCTTCCTATATTCACATTTTGAAGATGAAGTGCTTAGAGCAGAAACACAAAATCATTTAGAAGAGTATCTCCCACTAGTAGTACCTCTCCAATAGACACCGTTCTTTATGCTGTTGCTGATAATCTTCTCCTCCAAATTTTGTATGAACTCTAGCCATTGTTTTCTTTCCCAATCAAAGGGATTTCTTCTTAGATCAACTGCCAATGTCCACTGCTTGTCTGACCAACTCCCGAAATCATATCATTTTTAACAACTAAAGCGAAAATTCGGGGGAAACGGGACTGCAGGGGATATCCACCAACCTACACATCAGTCCAAAAATTTATTGACCTCCCATCTCCCAGACATATTCCAAGACTTGCATTAATAGCATTGCAAATATTATCAGACGAAGATAGTGGTTTAATAATGTTCCTCCAAATATAAGACATTCTTTCTTTGATATTGCTCGAGGGCATGAGATTCCCAGACTCAGGATCATACTTGGCTGCTACAATCTGTCTCCAAAGGTTTTCTTGTTCATTCCCATACCTCCAGATCCACTTGTTCAGCAATGCTCTATTTTGCAACTTTAAATTCACCAAACCGAGTCCACCAAATTCCTTGAGTTTACATACTGAAAACTAATCCACCATATGCAGTTTCTTCTTATCCATAGATCCACTCCATAAGAAATTACATTGAATCCTTTCTATAGAATTTTTTACCGAAACCGGCATATGAAAAATTG
This sequence comes from Fremontodendron californicum, assembly GCA_030761205.1. Classification (NCBI taxonomy): domain Eukaryota; kingdom Viridiplantae; phylum Streptophyta; class Magnoliopsida; order Malvales; family Malvaceae; genus Fremontodendron; species Fremontodendron californicum. Next base: position 16,158,908 of record JAULJL010000023.1, read on the forward strand.
ACATAAAGTAGATGGGTAGACTTGCTAGTACTGACTTAATCATGGTGACTCTTCCTCCAATAGATAGGAACTGAGATTTCCAACCTGCAAGTTTTTTTTAAAATTTCATTATGACTGATTTTCATAGGGATGCTGATTTGGTATTTGAACCAAGAGGCAGACCCAGATATTCCGTAGGTAAGCTCCTAGTGGAACAATGAATTTCGGAAGCCCATCTCTCTAATTCAGATTGTTCAACACCAAAACCACACAACCTACACTTCTTCAAGTTCAATTTTATCTGTTATCCTGATGCTTCACAAAACACAATCGTGTCATCAGCGTATTGAAGATGAGATACAACAATGTCCCCATTTCCAACTGACTTTCCTTTGAATATATCGGTTGATACAGCCTTGATCATCAACAGACTCAGTACCTCGACATCCAAATTAAACAAAATAGGAGATAACGGGCACCCTTGTCTCAATCCCCTGCTTGTGCTAAACTGATTTGTTGGAACGCCGTTTACCAATACAGACATTGATACCGTCGAGATACAGTAGTGAATCCATTTTCTCCATTTGTCGCCAAACCCCATTTTCATCATGACATAATCCAAGAAATCTCACTCGACACTATCGTACGCTTTTTCTAAATCAGCTTTGAAGATCAAACCTCCTGACCCATTCTTCCTCATTAAATCAGTGATCTCATTTGCTATTAAGGAACAATTAAGTATTTGTCTACCAGGAATGAAAGCAAACTGATATTCACCAATAACTTCCCCAATGACCTGTCTCAAACGTTTGGCAAGAACTTTGCAAGGATTTTGTAGATACTCCCTACCAAACTGATTGGTCTGTAATCATTTAGTTTAGAGGGAGATGTAGTCTTGGGAATCAACGTAAGGAACGAACAATTAATACCTTTATCAAAAGAGTTGTTAGCAAAGAAGTCTTTAAAGAAGTTCATCAAATTCCCTTTTAAAATGCCCCAATACTTCTTGAAAAAATCTAGATTGAAGCCTTCTGGACCCGACGCTTTGTTTCCATCGCAGCTTTGTACTACTCTCCAGACTTCCTCTTATGTGAAAGCTTATTCTAATGAGGACATACTGTCTTCCTTGAGGGTTTTGATACCATAATCTAGATCTCTCAGTTTAGCAACATTTTAGACTTGGATGTTGGTACGAAATGCAGTTCAAGGGCCCTCTTTATTTCTGCCGGATCTTCAGTCACAGAGTCATTAATGATCAGTCTTCCGATATGATTAGTTCTTCTCCGACCCATGGCCATCAAATGAAAGAATTTTGTGTTCTTGTCTCCTTCTTGAAACCATTTTAGCCTTGCCTTTTGTAACCATGAACGTTCCTCTTTTCTGTATAAAGACCATAATTCGGCCTTTTTTTCTACTATCTCATCTCGAACTTTATTCCCCTTTTGCCCCGACTGCACTGCTAACTCTAAATTATCAATTAATTCCTCAAGAACATTGATCTTACCTGAATCTTCATTACGATTATTTAAGCTCCACTGCTTTATATCATATTTGAGACTTCTCAACCTTCCCCGCATACCAAGTCTACTTTGATTATTTTCCAAGACAGTTTTCCACTTTGAAAAAATCAACTCATCAAAACCATTTTCCTCCATCCAGTGATTGAAGAACCTAAATGGTTTAGCTCCCCAATTTGTCACATCATCAAACAATAACACCGGATTGTGATCTGATAATGATAATTAGTTTGAACATGGGGCTTAGTAAATTGGCTCATGCAGTCACCTTTAAGAGGTGATATCCAACCGATTTGAGATTTGAATCCCAGCATCTGCAACCCCTTCCCTTATCCTCAAGTTGCGGCCTCCTTTGTACTCAAAAAATAGAGAATTAGAATCCTCACTTTGCTTGAATGATATTGGGTTAGGGTTAGGGTTAATTTCTTTTTGCAAAAAGAAATCAAATAAACATGTGAACACCATATTTTAGAACATTTGAGTTTTAGACCATTTATTTGCAAAAAGATTGATTCAATTGGTTAATTAATTTATATATAGCACTAGTCAACTTTCATTAGTGTTATCTAAAATAGAAAATTGTTAATCAGTGTTCAATAATACTGGTTAAGGTAATATATATAGAAAAAAAATGATATTAATGATTTATTTACTTGAATTCTATAAAAGTAATGTATTAAATGCAAAAAAAATTCTAAATTGGTAATTAAATAATCCTTAACTAGTGCCTATAAATACCGATTAAACAGATCCTCTAAAATATAAGCGCTTTAATGTCTCTTGTTTGGATGAGTGATTTCAAAGAGGTAATTCATTTGTAGAGAGACTCTCAAAATTCTACAATAAAATTATCTTGTTAAAAATTAGAATTATTAAAATTCTTAGAATTTGAAATAGAATTTTTAGAAAGCTCAAATTCCACTCCCACAGGTGGAATTTGTAAAATTCTTTGGTTTTTTTTTTACTGAGAAATTAACATTTATTATGTTTCATTTTTTCACACAACTTTATTTTTTTCAATTCTAACTACGAAAATTCATTTCAAATTTTATTTTATTTTATTTATTTTTCATGTTATTAGTATTATCTATACATTTTTACAAATCTAATGACATCCGTAATGCATATTTTTTTCAATATATATATATTTTTTATTTTATCTCTAACATTATTTTATCTCTATTTTAATTATTTGTTTACCTCATCAAATTCTAATATTCAAAATTTCTTTCTAAAAAATATTTATTCAAACAATACAATTATAAATACTAGTATTTTAAATTTATATATTTTAAAATGTTAATATTTCAAAAAAAAATTAAAATTTTAAAATTCAAACACACCCTTAGGGTTAGAATAACTTATTTGGCTCTCAATTTTATTAAAAAGAAAAAGAAATTAAAGAAAGAAAGAAAAAGCCATCATCCGAATTCCTGATTATCTTCCATAGTTTCTGAATATATTTATGGTTTTTATGTAAAGAGATTGGTCAGTTTAGGATACAAACTTTTTATTCAGAACTTTTAATATTGGGACAAGCTTTTTGGCTTGGATCATTGTTACAGATACATACTGATATCGGTGATATCCACCACTATGTATTAATTTTGAAAAAAAATGATATAATATTTAATATTGTACTGTTTTAATTTTTTGTATTAGTTCGTATCAATTTATATCGGTTCGTACAAATTATTTTTTTATAAATCTTTTCATTTATTTGATTTTTTTTTTCATTAATTTCTAATGCCTTTTCTCTTAGGTATATTTATATGTGCGTATAATATATATTTTATTAAAGAATTTGTCAATAGATTATATATATAAAAAATTATTTAAAAAATACTCATAAAACTCAAACGGGAAAAACATAAATATCAATACATATTGATATCAAAAAAAAAAAAATACGCGATACAGTATTGATTGTTTTACTTTATATTGTCCGCTTCAATAATTGGTACAAATTAAGATTAATAGTAACAGACCAAATTCAAGTGGCAAAATATCCAACTCTGCGTGCAATGACAAGGGAGATCCGATAATATTAGACATTATACGAATACGATATAAAAAATAATTAAAATAAGACACAAAATACGACACAATATGAAAAAAAAAATAAACACGACACGAATACATAAATATGTCAAAAAATATATAATATAAATTATTAACATGTCAAAATTTATATAAATATAAAATATCATCGTAAACACAATTATAATACAAAAATATATATAAATATAACACAAATACATTGATCCAGGAAACAAGTGTTTTCATTATGCCAGTTCTGGGAGCCCACTCTTCGCAAAATAAAATCGATTAAGACATATTCAATTGTGACACTGATCTGTGCTGAACTTTCTGTCCAACTATTTAAATCAAGCCCTTTTTTTTTTTTTTGGGTAGGAAAAATCAAGCACTAAAGAATAAAGATAGTACTAATAGAATTTTTATAGACTTCTTGCCATTAAGAAATAAGCAGTGATTAGATTGTCTTATAATAGATTGCCAACAGTGTGATTTATTGATTAAATGTTAAAATTTTAATTTTACTGATCAGAATTTAATTTTGATAGTTTTAAATACAAAAAATTTAATATTAAATAACTTCCTAATATAAAAGAATTTTAAAAAAATATTTGGGTAATTTCAAAAGCAGTTATTTGTCATGATCTAAATTCTAAATACATTATTAAGTAAGATGGAAAGACTTAAAGAAAAACCATCTTTCACCACCCAATTATCTAAACCTAGGCTGCTAAAAAGGAATAGACATAAATTATCTACTTTTACTGTTTTTGCCATCACAAATATTGTCTGTGATGATCATAGGTTAAATTTTTTTGGTACAAAGAAAGGTTACCGTCTAGTGATAAAGGAAGGATTATAGATGTTAAGATTTGAATTCAGATTTTTTAGATGTTATCGTCTTTTAAAAGTGACTGTATAATCAATTTGGCTAAATTTAGGTTCAACTAAGGGCCAAATTTGATTTTAAAAAATGTTTTTTATTTTTTATTTTCTATCTTCACTTTTTATTTTAGGTAAAATGGACAAAATAAGATAAACAATTGAAAATCATTATTTTATGAAAAAATTTAAACAATTTAAAGTAGTTCTCTAATTTTTTACAAAATTAGAAAGCAAGTTTTTTCAAACTTAATTAGTTAACCAGTTACCTTATTATTTCATTTATCATATGTAAAATAAAAAATGTTTCCATATCCAAAAGTAATATGTGTATGATTTTAACAAGATTTATTTGTCTCTCCATGTTTAGTTATAACTGATAAGATAACTTTTCATACTTAATTATAACATGTTTAATAAAACATCTCCATAATGTTTGAATTAGATGGTAAAAGGGTTAAATTAACTGATGTTTATAGGTACCGGTTAAAAATTATTTTATTATCATTAATTTATTTTGTTTTTTTTTTGTTCCATTTAATACATTATTTTTACTGAATTCAAAAAAATATATATTAATTACACTTTTTTATATATAATATCATTTTAACCAATGTCATTAGACACTAATACATTTCCTATAGTAAAATTTTTTTCCCTCTTCTGGGCATAAGTCTACTGATACCAATACCAAAAACTTGATGTCTTATATCAAAAGAAAATTTAATGTCTTGGCAAAGCAATTCATATAATATTACTAATATAATTGGCAAGAAAACCTACCATTTATATTACTAACCTCCATATCTTCTGGTCTTATTAAGGGAAAAAGTTGTCTTTTGCCAAAACTATATAATTTACCAACAATCATTTCATATAACCGTTACCAATTCTGAACTCTTACTAAGACCAAATTAAAAGTTTCCTAGCAAAATCTGTGATAAAACTAATAAGAAAACCCATCTTTTTTGAAGAACATGTATTCCAATTTAATTAACCCCAAATATTGCAAAAAATTAGATTACATGCCATATTGGAACTGTGCATGCACCTAGAAGGGTGAGGATTAGACTTGTCAATCTTAAACAAGACACGATTACATGATACGAACACGATATGAAAAAAATAATTAAAACACAATACAAAATAAAACAAAATAAGATACGAAAAAACAACAGGAACACTATACAAATACACGAATATATCAACATTTATATAATACGAATTATTAACATGTCAAAATTTATATAAATATATAACACCTTAAACAATACTATAACACGAAAAAATGATATGAACATGACATAAATATACGGATTACCGGATCTAGTGAGGACTTAGGAGGTGATACCAGATAAATGAGTGCTTGGAGAAGAGCCAACTCAGTTTGTAACTGAACCCAGAAAAGCTTCCAGAGGGACCAGAATGGGAAAGACTAAAGAGAAATGTTCTTTTCTGGATTTTTAGAAACAGCAAATGGGGAGGACAGAAAACACTAGTGGCATACTTGAACTTGGATGGATAGCGGCAAACGCGAGGTCGCTATTTTGCGATTTCGACTCTTTTTTACACTGATATTTATCGCGTGATGATATCAATTACGTCCGTAATCGCGATAAATACAACACGACTGAAAATATATCCGCGACTGTAATTTAAATCTTTATTGGGAGCTAACTGCCACACTTTTCTCTCATTTATACTGTAATATTGTAACAGAGTCAAAAACTGATGTACTATCTCTATAATTATATATATGAAACAAATCTTCAATACATATAGTATTACTATAACTTTTTTCTTATCTTTTTTTTCTCCCTGGTGATGAGCAACCTGATTAAACTATTGAGAGATACAAAAAGAAGTCATGGGCAGAGGTGGGCTTTTCCTTGCTGAGCATGAGACCAGCTAGCACCTCCTTTCCTTGTTATAATATAATCTCTTCAAGCATATCCTAGTGGGGGTGGTGAAGGAGGTGGGTGGTTGTGTTTGTGCAGTTTTGTTGATCTCTAGGCTTTGCTTTTCTTCATTTCTTAATTCATCTTTTTTTTAGTATTTGTTTAGTTTATTTCTTTTGGTTGGATAGTTTAGTATAGAAAATTAAGTAACCCCAAATAGGTAGATCTTGTTCTTTTGAGTTTGAGTTCAAAGCAAGCAAGAAATACAGTGAGAAAGAGAGAGAGAGAGAGAGAGAGAAGGAAGCACAGAGAAAGAGAAGAAGAAAAACCCAATGATGCAATCCCAAGAAGAAAGGTTTGGAAATTGAGGCAAATGTCAATGTCCAGCTCGAGGCAATCCTTCTTCTTCTTCTTCTTCTACAACCTCTCTTCTTCATCATTTTTTATCTCATTTCTTTTCTTCTTCTTCATTACTACCACTTTTGCAGCTCCAAACCATGAAGCTTCCATTCTCTTCTCATGGCTACAGTCTTCTTCAACTCCACATCCCTCTTTTTCTTCCTGGAATAATATTGACCCAAACCCATGCAACTGGACCTACATAACATGTTCTCCACAAGGTTTTGTCACTGAAATTAATATACAGTCAGTCCCTCTTGAGATTCCTTTACCAACCAATCTCTCTGCTTTTGGCTCTCTCAAAAGATTAGTCATCTATGATGCAAATCTCACAGGCATTATCCCAGTCGATATTGGTTATTGTACAGAAATTACTGTCATTAACCTTAGCTCAAACAGTCTGGTTGGCTCCATCCCTGCAGCCATTGGTAGGCTTCAATATCTTGAGGACTTGATTTTGAACTCTAATCAGCTAACAGGGCAAATCCCGGTTGAGCTAGGTAACTTGAAAAGCCTCAAGAATATAGAGCTTTACGATAACCTTCTTGGCGGGGCTATCCCTTCTGAGCTAGGAAAATTGTCGAGTCTTGAAGTTTTTCGAGCTGGAGGGAACAAAGATATCGTTGGGAGAATTCCTGATGAGCTTGGAAATTGCAGCAACTTGACTGTTTTGGGGCTAGCTGATACAAGAGTTTCAGGTTCATTACCAGCCTCACTTGGGAAGCTAAGCAAGCTTCAAACATTGTCTATATATACTACAATGCTCTCAGGTGAGATCCCTCCTGAAATAGGTAACTGCTCTGAGCTTGTAAACTTGTATCTTTATGAAAACAGTCTATCAGGATCGATACCGCCACAGATTGGTAAACTTAAAAAGCTTGAACAACTGTTTTTGTGGCAAAATAGTCTTGTTGGGAGTATTCCAGAAGAGATTGGCAATTGTAGTAAATTGATAAATATTGATCTTTCTTTGAATTCTTTATCTGGAACCATACCTTTGTCTTTGGGGGGTCTTTTGGAGCTTCAAGAGTTTATGATTAGCAATAACAATGTGTCTGGTTCAATACCTTCAAATCTGTCCAATACTAGTAATCTTCTGCAGTTGCAACTTGATACAAACCAGATTTCAGGTTTGATCCCACCAGAGCTTGGGATGTTGTCAAAGCTTACCGTTTTCTTTGCCTGGCAAAACCAGCTAGAAGGAAGCATTCCTTCAAGTTTGTCTCGATGTACTGATCTCCAAGCATTGGATTTGTCCCACAATTCTCTCACTGGTAGAATTCCTTCTGGCCTGTTTCAACTCCGGAACCTGACAAAGCTTCTACTTATTTCCAATGATATTTCTGGTTCTATACCCCAAGAGATTGGTAATTGCAGCTCCCTTGTGCGCTTAAGGCTTGGTAACAACAGGATCACTGGTTTCATTCCTATAGAAATTGGGAGCCTCAAAAGCTTAAATTTTCTTGATTTATCTAGCAACCGGCTTTCCGGACCAGTTCCTTGTGAGATTGGGGGTTGCTCAGAGTTGCAAATGATAGACCTCAGCAACAACATTTTACAGGGTCCCCTGCCTAATTCATTGTCATCTCTATCTAATCTCCAGGTGCTTGATGTCTCCATCAATCAATTTGATGGTCAAATACCGGCAAGCTTGGGTCGTCTTGTGTCATTGAATAAGCTAATTTTAAGCAAGAACTCATTGTCTGGATCGATACCTTCGGCTCTTGGCCTCTGTTCAAGTCTCCAGTTGATTGACCTCAGCAGCAATGAGCTCACTGGTGGCATCCCAATGGAACTTGGTCGAATACAAGCCCTTGAGATTGCTCTTAACTTGAGTTGCAATGGACTCACAGGGCCTATCCCTCCTCAAATATCCGCACTTAGCAAGCTTTCCATACTGGACCTTTCCTACAACAAGCTTGAGGGGCACTTGGATCCACTTGCAGGGCTTGATAATCTTGTTTCTCTGAACATCTCCTACAATAACTTCACAGGTTATCTGCCTGACAACAAGCTTTTTAGGCAAATACCACCAGCAGACCTGGCTGGAAATCAAGGCCTATGTCCTACAAGCCGGGACTCGTGCTTCTTGGGCAGTGATGATGACAGCGCAGGATTGTCAAGAACCGAAAATGACATAAGGCGATCAAGGAGGCTTAAACTAGTACTTGCATTGTTGATCACACTAACAGTGGCAATGGTTATTATGGGGACAATTGCGATGATTCGGGCTCGAAAAACCATTAGAGATAATGATTCTGAGTTGGGTGACTCATGGCCATGGCAATTCACTCCTTTCCAGAAACTAAATTTCTCAGTAGACCAAGTTTTGAAATGCCTGGTGGATGCTAATGTGATTGGAAAAGGGTGTTCTGGGGTTGTTTATCGTGCTGATATGAACAATGGTGAAGTCATTGCAGTGAAGAAGCTCTGGCCAACAACAATGGCACCACCATCCGATGGATGCAATATTGCTGACAAATGTGGGATTCGTGATTCCTTCTCAGCGGAAGTGAAAACGCTTGGTTCAATCCGTCACAAGAATATTGTTAGATTTTTGGGTTGTTGTTGGAATCGAAATACAAGATTACTGATGTATGATTATATGGCTAACGGGAGCTTGGGGAGTCTTCTCCATGAGAGAAAAGGGAATGTATTGGAATGGGAATTGAGGTACCAAATTTTGTTGGGGGCAGCACAAGGGCTTGCTTACTTGCACCATGATTGTGTCCCTCCAATTGTTCATAGGGACATTAAGGCTAATAATATCCTAATTGGCCTTGAGTTTGAACCTTACATTGCTGATTTTGGGCTTGCCAAGCTTGTAGATGATGCCGATTTTGCTCGCTCCTCCAACACTGTTGCAGGTTCTTATGGATATATTGCTCCTGGTAAGATTTATTCCACAAATACAATGTTTTCCAAGTCTTATTTTCATGCCAGATGCTTTATTATGCCAATTGCTGCGTTTTCCTTGAAAAAAAAATAAAAAATTCATGCTTAAGCCTTTACTTTAAACAGTTATAGTGCAGCTTCTTTACATAGAAAAGTCAAATTCATTCTTTCAGTGCTTGACTAATTAATGATCCAAGGTCATTTTGTAGCCATTTTCCATGTTTGAAAAACGGCACCAAATGTCAAACCGGTTAGAATTTCGGTTCCTGATTTAATCGATCTGATTGGTTGGATTGATCAGTTCAATTAAAAATAATTTAAATATTAAAGTAAATCATTTTAATGCTAAATGTGTAATAAATATCTTTTTCAAAAATATAAATAAATATAGTAAATAATTAATAAAAATATATATTGGTTTAGTGGTATGGTTTTCAATATAAAATTAAGAAATTAAAAATTCAAATCTCATTATTTATAAAAAAATAAAAAATATATATAAAACCAGTTTTTTATCAGTTCAATCCGATTTTTTACCGGTTTTTTTAAAAAAATCGGTTTTAATATACCTACAGGACTTGACAAGCCACTGATTTTCGGTTGAACTAGTCCGACCAACCAATCCGGTTTTTTTAACATTAACAATTTTGAGCTAATTATTTACTGCTGCTTGGCAGAATATGGTTACATGATGAAGATTACAGAGAAGAGTGATGTTTATAGCTATGGTGTAGTTGTGTTGGAAGTGTTGACAGGGAAGCAACCAATTGATCCAACAATACCAGAGGGAGTACATGTAGCAGATTGGGTTAGACAAAAGAGAGGAGGAATTGGAGTACTTGACCCTAACCTACTATTGTCTCGACCAGAGCCAGAAATTGATGAAATGATGCAAGCTTTAGGTATAGCCTTATTGTGTGTAAATTCATGCCCTGATGAAAGACCAAACATGAAAGATGTGGCAGCCATGCTTATGGAGATTAAACATGAAAGAGAGGAGTTTGCAAAGGTTAATGTGCTACTCAAGGGATCACCAGAAGCAATTGATACTAAGGAAAACAAGAAATTAAATGGAGTTTCAGCAACTTCATCATCAAAACCAGCATCAATGCAAAGCTTGGATCTGAAAAGCAATAACTCCAGCTTCTCTGCATCGTCTCTACTTTACTCATCTTCGTCTAATCCTAATGGTTATAGCTAAGCACAAGGAAGCTTATTTTCTTATCTGTTTCTTTCAGTTTCAAAACCTTTTTTTGTTTTGTATGTAAAGAAGAAAAAAAGCTTGATATCTGTTATAACTAAATGCAGGGAAAAAAAGGGGCCAAACAGTTGTACATTTGGCTCTTGGAGCACTCTTGTTAACAGCTAAATAACAAGGTTAAGAAAACCGGATTGAAAAATAAGTTAGTTTGATTTTTGGTTCCCGATCCAACCGGGTCATTTAAATAAAATTTTAAATAATTGTAATATTAAATATAATAAATAATTAATAAAAATAGGAGTTTGGTTTAGTGGTATGGTTTTTAGTATAACTCTAAAATATTATTGATTCAAAATTTATCACTTACAAAAAATATTTTTGAAAAAAATAAAAAATATTTTTCTGATTTTTTATCGATTTTTTACCGGTTAAACCGATTTTAGATCGATTCAAGTGATCCCCAATTTTCTATAAAACACCGGACCGAACAAATGTCCGATTTTCGATATGACAACATATAATAATAATAATAATACCAAGTTGTAGTAGAAGCAACATGAGAAGTAAAAAAAAAAAAAAAATCAAATTGTCCTTAAAAAAGATAGGGGAATAATGTTATTTTCACTTCTAGATTTTGAAATAAAAAAACCTGCAAATGTCATTCAATATTACATTTGCCCGGTTCAATTTCCATCTGTTTACATTAAGCTAGCCGTCAGTAACGTGATTGTTATTTTATAATTTGTCTGGTTCAATATTATATTTGTTTGGTTTAATTTCCGTTTGTTTACATTAAGTTTTTAGTCAAGAATTTAAATAACGATCATAAGATGTTATTGCCGTTATTTTATAATTTCGATTCTTTTCGTCATCGATATTTATTACAATTAATTACAATAACATTCATTATTTTTATAATTACGATAAATGTAATGCAATAAAAAATACGTTCGTATTTACAATTTAAATCTCCGTTTCTGTTGGCCTTAATTATTGCTACTTAACCCTGTCTTTGATATAATAAATTGAATCTTGGTTTAATACATCCACCATGCCTTGAAATTGTTACTACTACTGCTATTTTAGGGCTCAGGTGGCCTTTTCCTTTCAAAACAAGAGTATTTGACTGGCTTTGAGTGACAGGTAGTAAGAATTCATTCAAAACTAAAGCATATTTAGGATATATGAAAGGAATCTGAGAATCTAGTGAGAAGTTCCCACCAGGTGAAATCAGACTCAAAGATCAAGTCATTGATTTGACGTCTAAATTATGTTGAATGAAATTTTAATAATTTATATATTTATATTATATTAATATTATTTTTATGTGTTATAATCGTATTTAAATTATTATATATTTTATATTAATTTTAAAATATTAATAATTCGTGTTATATAAATTTAATATATTTATATTTTTATATTGTATTTATGTTATTTTTTCGTATTATATTATATTTTAATTATTTTTTAAATTATATTCATCTCAGATTTAAAATTATTAAATCAATGAAGCTTGACGTCTCTGTTTTCACTTTTTTCTCATTCCCTAGTTAGTAATCAGTATGAAAGAATTGATTCTTAATATTGCACTCAATGTACCTTTCCTAGGATCTTAGACTGCTGTGCTAGTGCCAATGATAATGTTGCAGTAAATTTTATTTTACATTATCTTTAATTAATGTTTAGGGTAAATTTGTTTTCTTATGGATCAAGTAAAAGAGAAACAAATAGTACGATTTACTACTAAGAAATGGGCTAAAGCCATAAAACCTTACTCCGAAATGTTTTTGATAAATTATAGATCCGGTAATATTGAATATCACATGAAAAAATAATTAAAATATTATACGATATAAAAAAAAATATGAATACGATATGAATACACGAATATTTTAAAATTTATATAATACAAATTATTAACATATCAAATTTTATATAAATATAAAATACCTTAAACATGATTATGATATAATAAAATACACAAACAAGATATGGATACATGAATTATCAGATCTAATAAACGGTATGATTAATTATCTAAAAAGTTTAAGTTGATAGAAACATGTTTAATTATTATTATAAATGATTAATGAATTTACACTTGAATATGAGTGTAAAAGAAAAATGTAAGTTGAAGAAATATTAGAATAGTAACATATAGTTGGATGAATTATAAGACATTAAGTGAAAAATATTAAAAAAAAAATAATTGTCAAAATTCGAATTTGAGAATTCTGATATCTTAATAAATGATTAATTATCTTAAAATTTTAAATTAATAAAAAAAATTTAATTATTATATTTAAGTTAAAGAAAGAGAAAAAGTATTGATGTAAGGTTTACTTAGATTCATTGAGGAACAAGCATTTCACTTCCAGGTAAATATGAAAAACATGCCCTCAATAAGTAAATAATTGTTAAATAGTCTAATAGATAAAAGTTATTTGAAAAAAAGAAATGAACAATTAAAAATTATTATAAAGGATATTGTAAAGATAAAATTACCCTTAATGAAAAAACTTACTTTTCTTTTTTCTTTCATTAAGAAAATATTATTTTTTAAAAAATTTAATTGAAAATAAATTTAAAAATAAAATATTTAAATATTTATTTTTTTTAAAAATTTTAAAAATAAAGAAAAATTAATTTTAGAAAAATTAATTTTATTTTTTAAAATTTTTTAATTAAAAAAAGTAAATAAAAAAATTTTAAAATTTATTTTTTAAAATTAAAAAAAATTTATTTTCAAAAAATTTTATTTTTTAATTAAAAAGTAAATTAAAAATAAAAAAAAAAAGCGAGGAGAAGATTTTTTTATCAAAGATAATTTTATCTTTATAATATCTTTTATAATAATTTTTATTTATTATTTTTTTAAATAATTTTTATTCATTAAATCATTTAATAATTATTTATTATTTGAGGCATGTGTTTCATATTTATTCTTACTTCCGTGGACTTCAGATTGTACTTTCCAGAGGGTAGAGGTGAGGTTATGATCATCCCATGTTAGATGCACCCCTTTCCACTGCTAGAAAAGGGACTTTGCCCAAAGAAGTGAATCATTTCATATCAATCTGCCTTTTTTCATGAAGGATTCCTCTATATATGGTACTAACTAGGGCTGTAATCGAGTCGAGCCGAGCTCGAATAGTGAGCTGCTCGAGCTCGAGCTCGACTCGAAACTCGCTGCTCGAAACTCGGCTCGAGCTCGACCGAATACCATTTTTCAAGTTCGAGCTCGGCTCGAGATATAATCGAACTATTCGAGCTCGGCTCGATAAAGCTCGTTTACTCAATTTATGTACTCGAGCTCGAGCTCGAGCTCGTTTCATATACAATTTTTTTACATTTAAATAATAAGGGTAATATAGTAAATTATTATAAAAATATATATTATAAAATCAAAAGCTCGATTAGGCTCGCGAGCCGCTCGAATCGAGTATTGAGATACTCGAATTCGGCTCGCTCGATAGCTCGAGCTGCTCGAGCTCGAGCTCGGCTCGATAATGACCGAATCGAATTCGAATTTTTTTCGAGCCGAACTCGAATAGCTTGCGAGCACCAGTATCTCATTTACACCCCTAGTACTAACTACAAAGGGTATTTTCCATCTTCGATTGTGACTATTTGAGTGTGATGATGCAACCACAACTGCCCAAAAGTACCTTATCTCCAAATTCAAGTGCTACGGCATTGCATGAAAAATCAAGCAAAGAATAAGCAAAAATGAGTGGCTGCTATCCCATATCATAATTTTAAATTACGATCGCGTTGCATTGATTGATAACGAATATTATCGCGATTATTGTGATCGTAATTTTTTTTTTCATTTTACATAATTTATTGTAAAACATAATAATTATAATCATAAAATTCTTTTTAATGATTTTTAAATTAATTTATAACACTTTATGATTTTTTATTTATAAAAATAAAAATTATTTACAAATTATAAATTAAATCTTTATACATATAACTCACACTCGTGAGTTTAACCACTATATACAGCTAATTAGACCAGCTCATGGGTCGGGCCACGGTCCGAAATTATTTTTCCTTATCTAAGCTCGACCTGTATGCCTGTTTTACTGTTCATAAATTATTAAAATATAAAAAAAAATATTTTTATATTAATATTTGTATATATTTTATAATTAAATTTAAATAAAAATATTTTTTATTTAATGAATAGTAATTTGAGCCTGTTCAAATTACAAAATTCCTTACCCAAGCCCGGCCCAATTCAGGCCGAACCTGTCGGAATGAACGGACTACCCGGTCCTTGAACATTTTTAATCATTTACATCACAATTATGATGAATATCAACAAATAAAAAAAAAATAACCATAAAATAATAAAACGTTATATTGCAACCATAATTTAAATCTCTGTCCTATGTCTAAACCGGATGCAATAACAGCTTGCCAAGAGTATAGATAAAGCAAAAAGTCGCTTAAATAATTCATATTTATAAATAATAAAAAAAAAATGCATAATTTTAAGAATATCAAATTGAAAGTAATCGATAATTTTAAATTTTTAGCTAAATAACTTGGAAAAGATAATTCTTTCGGCACATGTTGTACACATACAATTAACATGTACAGCTTGGCTCCTACATATGTATATATATATATATATATATATATATATATGATGCAACCTTAAAATTTATATGTTTAATGAATTTAGATGTTTTGTTTGCAAAGCATATATGGAGGTGTGTTCATGAACAGGGTTAAATCGTGATTCATAAATTTTTTTATTTTTTTTATTTAAATTTGGATAAGGTTAAGTTCGGATCGATTTGAAAATTTATTTCATTATTTATAAAAATATTAAAAAATATATTATTATATTTATATTTATATATTTTATAATTAAATTTAAATAAAAAATATTTATTATTTAATAAATAATAATTCGGATCAAATCAATTCAAATTATTTAATGTTTTTATCCCAATTCAATCAAGTCTATCGGTCCGTATGGCCTGGACAAGTCTAATCTAGAGGTTAGCTCAATCAAATCATGTCCCATACTCGAGAAAAAAAATCTTATGTCTTTTTCTCTTAAGGCCTTTTTTTTCCCTTTAGTAATGACATTGTTTTCACTGATATTTTTCCAGTATATATACATACTCAGTATCTTAGTACATTTCTAGGCACCCTACTTCAAACATAATCAAACTAGGTAGAAGCCCTTTTAAAGTTTAGTGATGGAGACTTATGTTTTTTTTATTTTCAAAAATATTTGTGTTTGACATTTGCGACTAACATATATTCAGATATGAGTATATCTATGACAATCTAAATATATAAAAAAAAATTAAAAATTAAATATACCCGTATTGAACACATATATGTATTCGATATTTACGATAACATATATGATAACTAAAAGGAAAAAAGAAGACCAAGAAAACAGAGAATTGCTATCATAGGTGACTGTGGAGAGCAAGAAACTAAGTCAAGGGTAGCACTGAGATAGAAATTGAATGCAGCAGAATTGTGAAGTTTAACCAACTGAAAATAGGTAATGGTTATAAGGATTTCTTGTAATAAGATGCTAATAAACAAGTGATCCCATATATGAAACTGATCCTTTTTAAGCCTAACTAGGAATTGAGAATGTAAGAAAGCCGTCATTTGATAAATTCTTGGGCTATTAACGGTTAGATTTAACTAGATCTGTTTAACTAGGTGTGCTCCATGGGCTTAGGCATGGTGCATGCTCACGACAACGTCCCTCGATTTAAATCCTTTGCCATGCATGCCTCTCGGCCGTGATGTTCGGTGACTTGTTGCCTTGCTCTGGTGATGGAGACTCTTCGTAGCCCATGTGATCCCAGCAAGAGCCTTAGTTGCATGGCCTCGACCTTGAACGTGCGTGAGGAACAGGGGCATGGCTTTGCTGGAAGGCTGAGCTTGTGCTTGCAGTGATGTTGCCAAAGACCTCAGGATGGTGCCCTTCCGTCAACTCCTTTAAGTTTCAGCCTTGCGACCATACTCCTCCCGGAACCCAAAGACTTTGATTTCTCATAAGGTGCCGGCGGAGTCCTAAAAGCAACATCCGCCGATCCCTGGTCGACATCGTTTATGGTTGAGACTAGGACGGTATCTGATCGTCTTCGAGCCCCCAACTTTCGTTCTTGATTAATGAAAACATCCTAGGCAAATGCTTTCGCAGTTGTTCGTCTTTCATAAATCCAAGAATTTCACCTCTGACTATGAAATATGAATGCTCCCGACTGTCCCTGTTAATCATTACTTCGATCCCGAAGGCCAACACAATAAGACCGAAATCCTATGATGTCGTTTAGAAAATGGATCAGGTCTTGACTCCAACAATCTCAAGCCTGATCCGACCCGATTCATTTTTTATTTATATAATATAATATATTATTTTATATTTATGTATTATGTAATTCATATCATATAAAAATAAATATATATAATATTATAATGTAAACATTTAAAAATATGTTAAGTTATTTATGTTTTAGACTTAATAATAAAAAAAATAACATTTCTAAAAATTAATAAAAATAATATAATTGTTTAAATTTTTTTAGAAAAAAAAATATGGGTGGGTTTGAGTTACTCATTTACAAATATGGACGGGTTTGAGCAGAATTTGAAATCCATATTTCGAACCGAATCGAACTTGAACAAATATATATAATATTAATATCATACTTAAACTTAGCCCAACTCAATCCATGAACACCTCATTTACCTAATCTTTTCAATTATTTCCCAAATGAATTGGAATTTTTCCATCTCAAAACGTTTTTTTTTCCCTGGGTTTGGCTTAAGGGCATCTCCAACAATCTAACTGTTGTAGGCCCTAAGATATGATTACTAACTGTTTGGCTGATAATTATCCCATCTTCAACATCAAAACTAAGGAAGAAAAAATGATTACTAGAGAGAATGTATGTCCTTGATTATGTACAGAATATATACAGACAAGAAAATTGTTAGTGTATATCCGCCAATCAAATTTATCCTAAATACATTGTTATGCTATGAGTTTTAAATCCAATAAAAGTCTTAATTTATTTATAAATTTTTAATTATATTTTTATTAATGCTTAAACGATAAATCCTTGAAATATAAAAATTTTACAAGAGAATTACAACGATTTGTAATTATGAAATCATCATTACGTAAAAACTATATTCCTTAATGTTCCTACTCAATACTTTATTAAGACAATTAAGACAAGATATTGATAAAAGCTATTGAGACCCCGACAAGCACTGTAAATCAATAGTGTAGTGCATGCAATCAACACTAGTAATTGTTGATCAGCCCTACTGCATGATTTTAGTGTTATTTTTACTTATTTTTCAAGTCAAAATTTATTTAAAATCTATTCTTATAGTGCAAATTTGACATTTAGGGTGTGTTTGGTAGGGTAAAAAAGTGGAAGGATGGATAGAGAAGAGTGGAAAAGTGGAAAGAAAATAAAATTTGAGTGTGTTTGGTAGAAAAAAAAAAGTGAGAGGAAAGAAAATAGAAAAGTTATCATTTTTCACACCTATTAATAAAAACAAATCACTCCAAATTGAAAAGAAAAGATGAAAGAAAATGAGAGTGATGTGAGTAAAGGTGTCCATGGGCCGGGTCGGGTTTGGGCCGAGCCTATGCATGGTATTAACACCATATTTGTTTGTCCAAGTCTGGCCCGGCCCGAAATATGGGCCTCAAGTTCTGTCCAAACCCATCCATATTTGTAAATGGATAGCCCAAGTCAGTTTAAACCTGCCCAATTTTTTTTAAATATTTTATTTTTTATTTAATCTTTAATAATTTTATATATTTTTTATTTTATTAAGTTTTTAAACATGGACAACTTAACATATTTTCTTAATATTTACACTATAATATTATATATATATTTAATCTTTATTTTTTTTTTATGCATCCCATATCTCACTTGAATTTATTTGTTTTCCCACAAGTATTTTAAGGCATAGTTGTTAGGTACAAGCCACTTCTCAAAGACACCATTTACAACAGTTTAAGCAGTAACTCAAGTGATATCTGTTTTCTTAGTAATAACAAAGGGAAAGCTCCAGAAGGCAACCAGTATGAGCAACCTAAATTTCTGAGTAAGCCACTATCTTGAGACTGAAAATGTATATGTAACAGTCATGAGAATAAACTTTAGCACCAAATGATGCCACATCATTTTCCTTAAGATCTTTGTGCTGCCACAACATTTAATCTTTATATGATATAAACTATATAATATATATATAAATATTATATTATATAATTAAAAAATAGGTCGGGTCGAGCAGGACTCGAGTCTTGAATGTTAAAGCCAATGTTTGGTCCATTTTTTAAACGGGCCTCATTTTTTTGCCCAATCCCATTTTTCGGGCCTAATATTTTTATCCAAGCCCTTCTAAATATGGGCGGGCCCTAAGGTTTGAGCTGGTAGCCCGATCTTTGGATAGGTCTAGATGTGAGTAAGTGTGTATATTTATAATTTTATTCATTATTTTTTAAATTTTATTTTTTCATCTTAACTTACAATGGGTATAATGATAAAATAATATATTTTTTATTTTCTTTCCTTTCATTTTTCAATCATACCAAGTAATGGATGAAAAAAAAATATTTTTTTCCTTTTTTTTTTTTTTTTATTTTTCTTACCAAACATATTATGAAAATAAAAATATATATTTTCTTTCCTTTCAATTTTCTATCATTTTTTTTCACCCTACATAGCAAAACCTTAGCTAATGATTGACATGTCAATATTCTGCCACCTGTGAAACGTTAATTGGTTCATTCAATTTTGCCAACTCATATAGGATGTAAACACAGGTTTGCTTCGTAAGGTGAAAAATAAAATTAAAAAGATGAAAAAAAAAATGAAAAGATAGAAAATATATATATATATTTTTTATTAGTGTGTTTGGTAGCAAAAATGAAAAAGTGAAAAGAAAAAATAATTGTCTTTCCACCGATTGCTTTGTATGATTGAAAAATGAGAGGAAAAAAATGAAAAATATATTGTTTTATCATTATATCCGTTGTAAATTAAGATGAAAAAAATAAAATTTAAAAAATGATTGATAATCTTATAAACATACATACTTGGCTTACACCACTCTCATTTTCTTTCTTCTTTTCTTTCTAATTTGGAATGATTTGTTTTTGTTAATAAGTGTGAAAAATGATAATCTTTCCTATTTTCTTTTGCTCTCGCTTTTTTTTTTTTTTCTTATCAAGCACACCCAAAATTCATTTTCTTTCCATTTTTTCACTCTCTACTCTCTACTCTCCACTCTCCTCTATTCATCTTTCATCTTTCCACTTTTCTACTCTACTAACCACATCCTTAATGTTAAAGATGAGAAAATCAACTTCTCTGTTTTGAATAATATTGAACATTTTCCGCTTACCACAATTTCCATACAATTTCCGCCATACTCTAGTGCATGTCTAGTATATACTATAAATTGTTGGCATGATTTATTTAACTGATAACTTCCATGCTGAAAAAATATACTTATAGTATAAAGTTTATCTAGATTTATTTATGGGTCGGGTCGGATCGGATCGCGATTTGAATTTTTTTTTTTTTTTATCTAAATCCATTTTGGGCCGGACACGGCCGACGTGTAAGCCCATTTTACTATTAATAAAATATTAAAAATTTATTTTTATATTTTTTATAATTAAATTTATATAAAAAATATTTTTTATTTAATTAACCGACTCGAATTAAAAAAAACTGTACCCAAACTACCAACCCAATTCGAGTCAAGATCTATCGGGTGGGGCGGGTTTGTGTTATCCGTACTGATCTATCGCACCGAACCAAAAATTCATACAAGAGAGCTGCTTGGTTTATTGAAGGTGGTTCTCTTTGATGACACAAAACATGACTTCCTTAAATTTTCTCTTCTTTTCATCTACCTAACTCTCTGATGCCAAATTCAAAGAATTTCCCTTCTCGAGATTGTGAGAGCAAAGTCTAATTTTCAATTACTACAACCCCTTTATTACCCTCAACTGTCTCCCACCTTTCAATCTCCTATATAAGGCAATTCCATGCAAACCTAGCTAGCTAACTCCAGGGAACAGCCATTTGATATTGAATCAGGAAAGAGGGAGAGATGGGTAGGTTGTTTGCAATTTTTGTGCTTGTTTTGGTAGTTGTGAATGCAAGTCATGCACGTAATGTGCCTGCCGATCATGTTGGCCTCGATAGCCAACAAACAGCGATGCCTGATTATAGCTCAAAGGAGCAAACATTGAAAGCCAATGCACCAAAGGCAGATCCACCAAAGGGTAGTTCCATTAATGACAAGAAGAATTTTGTTTACGGTGGAGTTGGTGGCTTTGCTGGGATGGGCGGCTATGCTGGCGTGGCTGGTGGAATCCCTTTACTTGGCGGCCTTGGTGGGATTGGGAAATATGGTGGAATTGGTGGTGCCGCCGGAATAGGTGGTTACTCTGGTATTGGTGGCCTAGGCGGATTAGGTGGGACTGGAGGTTTAGGCGGTGGAGCTGGCGGAGTTGGAGGTCTCGGTGGTGGTGCCGGTCTCGGAGGTACAGGAGGAGGAGGACTTGTTGGTGCAACTGGCAGTGGCATTTTCCCATCTCCTTAGTGTTTTAGTGATTTGGGTTATTTAGCTAGCTAGCTAGCTAATTAGTAATGTTTGTTGATGTCTAAATTTCTGATCTAGTGTAAGTTGTATCTCTATCTTTCTGGTAAATTTTGGGAATCATTAATGACCTCAAGCCCAAACATTTTCTGCTTGAATTGCCCACTTTCTTTTGTTTTCTTAACCTTTCCACTACAAGAGAGTTTTTTTTCGATTGAATTATTTTCTGTCAAAAAAATCTTTTCCGATGGATGGTTGGAAAAGGCTCTCCCTCTTGTAGTGTTCTTAGCAGCCAATATCTCCATGGGCTCATAATTTCAACGAAAATGATGCATTCCATTAAAAAAGAAAAGTAATTAATTTAAAGCATGAGCTTATTTTAGTGCTTGAGCTTGAATCCATATTTTTTGAGTTAAACCTAAAACAAGTCAAGTCTTTTATGATGACTAAACTGAATCTCTGTAAGTAATTTGTAAGAATTGCAACACTGTGCTGTCGACAGCCTTTATCAGGCATGTGAGACCATCACAAGTTTTTTTTATGTGCCTATTATTAATCAGGCAAGTGAAAACTGAACTGCGGGTTTGCATGTCTACCATCTGTACGGCCTTGGTGCCAAGAAATTACTGCTTCGTTTTTAATGCCTGACAACATGTGCAGGGATTTAAATATAAACTGTAATGCGATGTTTTATTATTTTGCGGTTTCGTTTTTTTATTATCAATATTCATAATCATAATCGATATTTATGATAAAATTTCACAATTATGATAAATGCGACGCAACGAGATTGAAAATACCTTTGCAACTGCAATTTAAATTTTTAAACATGCGTATACCTGAACATTAATGAAACAGAGAAATATGAAGAAAACATAAACAGAGACAAAGTATCCTACCTGTAAGAACCTGAAACAGGTAAATTAATCTAAAAAAAAAAAAACATAACATAAAGGCTTGTTATGGTTCTAAGGTAAGCCCATGAATCCACATTTTTACCTCTATTCGTCTTGAGCTTCAAATTGAAAGTTAGGACTAAGGAATCCAATTTTCAAGGCCAATAGGGGTAGTATTACTGTATGTGGAACAATCCAGAATGGTTCTGGTTAGTGTGTAAACTAGACACTTATACTCGTAAGCTATTTGGATTCGATTTAAAAAAAACTCAAATTCGGCTCGGTCATTGTCAAGCCAAGCTTGAGCAGTTTGAAATATCGAGTGAGCCAAATTTGAATATCCTAATGCTTGATTCGAGTAACTTGCAAGTCTAATCGAATTTTTTATTCTTAGTATATATTGTTATTATTTTTAATTAGTATTGAAAATAATCTCAATTCGAACTCGAACTCAAGCATAAATAATCGAGTTTGAAGTCGAGCATGAGAATCAAGCTCATTTTTTACTAGTTAAACTACCTAATCAAGCCTAATTGATCGAGCTCGAGCAATTCGATTTTTATTTCAAATCGAGCTCGAGTTTTAAAAATAAATCTCGATCGAGTTCGAGCTGAGCTGAGCTGAGTTGAGCTGATCTTCAAGCCTCGAATTTCGAGTCGAGTTCGAGCTTCTTATTGCTTGAGCTCGACTGGGCTCAATTACATTTGATAACTCGTATAATTATATAGTTTTTAGTTATGTTTTATTATTGTTTTGTGTCAAATACGAGTTATTATTGCTTAGTCTAATTGTGTTTATGATCTTTTATATTTTTATGTAATTTGGTGTTTTTTACGAGTTTCTTTGAGTGATTTCAGATTACTAGGTTAAATCAACAATTAAGGGCAAATTAGTTCAGTTCCAGTTTCGACACCTTTTGCCATATCAGCTATATCTGGAGTTTCACTGAAGCAATAAGGCTGAAATTTTAACCGTGCAAAGTTAAGAGGCATATCTAACTTTTTCATGTTTTACACTTCTTTAAACAGAGTCGTTTTCCCTAGCGAAATCGACCATCAAGTTGGCTGATGTGCAATGACGTCTGTGCTGACCTGTTTTGGTATTTTGCCCATATCTTCTGATCCACATCAGAAAATGAGCTGATTCCAACGGCTATGGATCACTAACTGATAGGGGAACATTTTTCTAGAATACCATGTGATCAGATCAAGCTTCCAATATTGACAAAATTGACCATCAAGTTGGCTGATCAAAATTGTCATACAATATGACGAAAATTGTTAGAAAAATGCACCCACCTATTATACCTACCTTTGAAATTTGTAAAGCTTGTCTCTTGTCATTTAGTCATCCAAAATGTGTATAAATAGAGGGCCTTGGATGATTGTATGAGGCATTGTACATTGGTAGGATATTAGCCATTGTAATAAAATTCTCTAAGTTTTCTTCTTCTTTCTTTTCTCTAGTTTTCTTTTTCTTTATTTTCTTCTTCTTCTTTCTTTCTTTTATTTCCTTCTTAGATTCTCTTTAATTTTATGTTTATGTTTACAATGCCTATGCTAGGCTAAACTTCTATTTGGTTAAAGGTGATTTCAAAGCCCTAGACATGTTTTGTGATTGATTTTCAGATTCTATCTATCATTAATTTTCTATCAAAGTTGCTTATGTTCTTCTACAAGAATTGTTCATGATGTTGTCTTGATTTATTTAGGTCTACAACTAGATAGATCTTGATAATTATCTATTGCTAGTCTAGGAGTCTTGATCCGTGTAATTGTCTTGATTTCCTATTCATAAGTGGCAATTTGTGATTAATGATTATGGTCAAGTTTTCAATAATTGCAAAGTGGAACATAACCTAAGTTGAACAATCCGAGCTTATGTGTTTGTTGCTTAGATCAACCTATCTTTCTCATCATAAAGCTACCATTAAATTGAATTTAGAGAGCTTATTCTAGGTTGTTTAATGGTTAGAGATTAAATAGAGAGCTTGTTCTATTTAACGATAAACTAAGGAAAGATTGGGATAACATAGCTTGTTGTTATCTACGGTTGTTAACTTTGATAGTTGGTTGATATTGATAGATCTGAAATTGATTCTTAATGATGTCTAGTGGTGGAGAATGAAACCTTAACCATATTTTTCATATTTGATTCTTCTTACTTACTTGTTTTCTTACTTTTCTAGTTTGCTTATTTTTAAAAGTATATTTATTTTTATTGGATGGTTATACCGCCTAATTTGTATATTAACTTTGTTTTATTTTTATTGGCTGGTTATACCGCCTAATTTAGTATATATATTTTTATTGGCTGGTTATACCGCCTTGCATCTTATTCTTATTATTTACTTTAGTTTAAATCTGGCTTCAAAAACCCCTTTTCTTTTATTGTTCTCTTTGAGCGTAAGTTATAAACTAATAACTCATAGATTAAAACCCAATCCCTGAGGACTCGACCCTTGCTAATCATTATACTTACAATTGATCTTTTTAGTGCAAGGTTAAATAAGATACACTCTTTTGGGTGCATCAAATTTTTGGCGCCGTTGCCGGGGATTGCTTTCTTTAGTTTATTTGTTACTTGGTTTATTCTTATTTTCAGTTCTAATTAGTTTTATTTTCTTGTACATACAAGTTTTTCTTTTCAAATTTAAAAAAAAAAACAAAAAAAAAAATGGAATTGAACAATCTAACACTTGAAGAGTTGGTGGCATACATGAACATGGAGAATCAACAAGCCAATCTCACCTCCCCAGTTCAACAATTGGCCATGGGAGGATGTCAAGGCCATCAAGTGTTCCAAGACCAACAGTATGATCATTACTCAAACACTTACCATGAGGGATGGTGGGATCATACTAATTATGGCTACTCGAAAAATTACCAAGAAGTAGATCCTTATGCCAATTACACTCATCCATCTATCTTCAATCAATCATGGTCTCAAGAACCAGATCTTTTTCAACCAACACATATGACTCAAAACTCAGGTACTTTTTTAGAAGATCTTGTCTATTCTCTTGTTACTGATTCTTTGCAATTTCAACAGGAAACAAGGGCAAGCATCCAGAGTTTGGAAAAGCAAATGAGCCAATTGGCTAGTAGTATGGTGGGATGGGTAGCACAAAGATCTGAAGAACTCCCAGCCCAAACGATGGTTAACCCAAAGGAGAATGCTACTATTGTGACCTTGAAGAATGAGGAACAAGATGAGGATGAAACAAAATTAGAGATGGATTCTATTCTTGAGGATAATGAAGCCAAAGATCCAAATAAGAGTATTTCGGCACCTGAGGTAACGTTTAAGGTTTCACTTTTTACTAATGTTTCTTCTCCACCTTTTCCTAGTAGATTTGCAAAGTTCAAGGAGGAAGAACATGAACAACACATGCCGGAAACCTTAAACAACTTGTTTGTGGAGGACATTCAACAAGTATCAAAATATGCTCCATTCCTCGATGACATATGCACCACAAAGGATGATGGAATAATACTTGTAATGGAGAATGCATCCACTGTTGTGCAAAGAAAGCTTCCTCTCAAACGTATAAATTTGGGAAATTTCATGTATGAGCCTGACAAGCCTAAAATGCCAAGAAGGGGTGTTGGTTAGGTTCAAAACACTAAATCAAGTGCTAATTGGGGGAGGCAGCCTAATTAGTGAAAGTATTGCCAAACTGCCATCCTCAGATTTGCTCTCTTTTTCTTTATCTTTTTCTTATGTTTCTTTGCTAATTGTGTTTAGTGTTTCTAAGTTCATTTAGGCTGCATAAGTTTATTTTGTTTATTAGTTCTTTTCACTTACACATGATTCTTTCATTTGGGATTAATAGCATTACATTAATGACAATGTAAGAATTATGTGTGGGGGGAAGAATTTAGGATTTTATTTAGAGTGTTTTGTTTTTGAGTCTTTTTATGTTGTTTTTCTTTCTGATCCTTGTTTTGAAAATAACTAGATGTAAATATAATTTTTAATTTTTTTTAACCCCGGTTAAATGGCGGATAACGGTACTCCGTGATTATTTAAATCGGTTCCATCAGCTACCCACAAAACTGATATTGTATATAAATTTCTCTTCCAATTTCTCTTTCAATTTTTTTCATTTTTTTTTTCAGGATGGATGATATTCTCACAAGATTGCAGAAACGATTTCCTTCTTTTCCTCGAAATATTTTACTGAAGCTTTACCAAGTTCGATTTGAAAGATTAAGAATGCTTATGCACAAAGGGATTCCTGAAGACATACGTTGGATAATTGAAGCCAAGGTACGTGAAGATGAATATCTTCCTGTTTTGCATTTACCAGGTACAGGTAGAAGCACTTTTGCAAAGAAGCGACGAGCAAAGCGCATGAGTTCAAATTGCCACAAATGTGCACGATGGACGTGTAACGGTAAATGTCGTTCTATTGGGATTCCGTCCTCTAATCGAGATGATAAAATTGAATTCATTAAGGATGGACTGAGTAAGGAGAATTTGGGTAATATCCAACTTTCTCTTGAGACGCATCCTAGTGGAGACGTACAAAGAGAAATTCTTGATTTATGGCCGCAATTCCAAAGGGAATGGCAACATCTTGGGAATCTGATGTTAAAAGACCCTGTTTGCAAGCTTGTAAGAAAACTGGATGGGAAGCATATCCTCGACTCATAGAAGGCGTTTAAGCCGTTTTTGGACGTAAAACCAGAGGAAGATGCCAAATACACTTTCGGCGACATTATTACTCTTGACTTTTACGGTTGATTTTTCTTCTCTTTTTGATTTTCTTCCTGAAATCACGCAAAAATCTTTTGTTAGGTTAACATTTTCTTCTGACAGGTCAGATACACTTTCGGCGACATTACTACTCTTGTCTGATTCACTACTCAGTCCTCTATATATTACACCATGTACTCATTCTCTTTCAGGCACTCGAAAAAAAAAATGGAAAGTACTTCGTCCCAGCGCATTAAAAATTTTTTGTGTCTTTGGAGGTGCTTATCCAGGGAAAAATAACATATTTGCTGATGAAGCCATAAGAGTTGGAGTAATACTTGCCCAACAAAAGATCCAGTTGATTTATGGAGGCGGTAGTACGGGTTTAATGGGAGCAGTCGCTACAGCAGCACACGCCGGAGGAAGTCCAGTTCTAGGAATCGTGCCAAAACTATTCACAGATTTTTGTGGACCTACCTTGGGTAAGGAAATACAAGTCTGGAGTATCCCTGAACGGATGACAATCATGTACCATTCTGCCGATGCATTCATTGCTTTACCAAGAGGTCTGGGTACATTGGAAGAAATAGCTTGCGTGGCTTCTTGGTCATCTTTGGTCACAAAAAAGAAACCCATTGGTTTGCTTAATATTAATGGTTATTTTAGTAATTTGCTTTCATATTTAGATAATGCTGTGGATAATGGATTCATGTTTTCAGAGGCAAGGAGAACCATAATTTCTGCTACAACCATTGAAGATTTACTCAAAAAGCTCCAAGCTTATGAGTATTTATCTGCTACGGTTGTTTCGCAAACGCTCGGAAAAAGAAAAAGTGATATGGACGAGCAAGGAGTGGATTGCACTTTGTCTTTGTGACATTATCTAACATTTTGTTTGTTGTGTCTCAGTTATAATAAGTGGTTAGCAACCTCTGCAGGTAATATCTCCTAAATTCTACCTTTAAAATTTGACATTGGGGACAATGTCATATTTTAGTAAGGGGTAAGGGACATATTTTGCTAATTTAAAAAAAAAAAAAATTTGTTGTGTTTTAAGCCATTTAGAAGTATTCATTCTGAACAAGGTCTGAGTAAGGGAGACTTGAGACATACCTTGTCAGTTTGATTTCTTCTTTTCAAAAAAAAAAAAAGTTTGTTGTGTTTTAAGCAATTTAGAAGTATTCATTCTGAACAAGGTCTGAGTAAGGGAGACTTGAGACATACCTTGTCAGTTTGATTTTAATCTTTTTATGTTTACTTGTTAATTTTTGTTTAGTATTTTAGGATTATTTAGGTTGCATGAGTTTGTTTTGTTTTGAGTCTTAGTTGTTCCTATTCTTATGTTATTAGTTCTTTTCTCTTACACATAATTCTTTCATTTGGGTTAATAGACTTACATTGAGGACAATGTAAGAATTAAGTGTGGGTGAATGATTTAGGATTTCTTTTATTTTTGTCTACTATTTTTTTTATGAGTCTTTATTATTATTTTTAGTGTGTTTTAGTTCCTTTTCAATACTATGATGAGATATGAATTGCATAAGTCTAAAACAGATTTATTAGTGAGAAGATTTTCATGAGAATTGAACTTGATATCAATCTTTTTATGAGCCAATGTTAATATGATATGTTGATTGAGAAAGAAGCATGTTTAGACTTAATCTGACTTGTATAATCATCCTTGTGAGTTTTTGAGCCTATAATGATTGATGCATTATATAAATCAATCTAATTTCTTTCTTGAGTGCTCTTATGATTACGTGATTCTCTAGAACTTGCTTTAGACCTTGTTGAGACTATATTGATGCATGTGACAACATGAATATGATAGAGGCATTAGGATTTTTAGCCAGGGCCAAATAGCTATCCCTTATTAATATTCCAAGAGAACACACCCTTAGTGAACCAATTTGAGCCTACATTGAATAAGCTATCTCTTTGGTAACCATAACTTGTCCCTAACCTAAATATACTTATATCCTTACCTTTGTTCCAAAGATGAATTAGCATGTTTTGAGACAAGTTGCAAAGACAAGAAAGATTTATTGAAAATTTGGGTTAGAAACAAGAAATAAGTGTGGGGGGGGGGGAAAGAAAAGAAAAGTCAAGAAAAAAAAAAAGAAATGGAATACTGGCAAATACATTTCTATGTAAAAAAAAATGAATCATCTCTTGAATTTGGGGAAAAAGAAAAAGATGTTACAAAGTTGTTTAGAATGAAGAAAAGGCCCAACATGAATATCCGGCCTAGGTGACTATGTACTTGTAAAGAGTTTTGAGAAG
This sequence comes from Fremontodendron californicum, assembly GCA_030761205.1. Taxonomy (NCBI): domain Eukaryota; kingdom Viridiplantae; phylum Streptophyta; class Magnoliopsida; order Malvales; family Malvaceae; genus Fremontodendron; species Fremontodendron californicum. The sequence goes on from JAULJL010000023.1 coordinate 16,188,237, forward strand.
TTTCTTTGTATGATCTTTTTATGTCTCTAAACTTTATGAACTCTTTGGAACCTTTGTGATATCTTTATCCTTTTGTTCTTCAACCACATTACAAACCCCTTGGCCCCATTACAACCTTGATTAAAGACCTCTTGATTCATGAAGTTGTATGATCTAAATAGTGGAGAATAGGTGGACAAGCAAGAATATGGTAGAACTGTTTTCATGAGATTGATTGAGTGTAAACATTTCACCACTACTTTAAAGAGTGAAAATCATGAGGGTATCCCATGTGAGAAGTTGAGATTAAATTTGAACATGCACTATTTTGATTGAGATATGTTATGCTAATATTGGCTTAACTCAAACAATTTACATTCAAGCATGATTTTTTGTGAAATTCTTTAAGCTATTGATTAGTTTATAAGACTTGTTCAAATATTGTCTCTAATTTGTATTGAAAGGATTAGGAGTAAATATTTTTAGTATATGTAATTTATTTATATTTTAGTTTTTCAATGTTTGTGGGTATCGTTCTAGTAAACCCTCACGAGACTAAACTCGTCCACTAGGGACACCTAGGGGTTTAAAGGCTTGTGTCACATGCTAAGTGCCACCGTGATTTCCTACGAAAATGGATTAGATTAGATTTTCTTATTTTATTTTTATTTGTTTTGCTCGAGGACTAGCAAAAAGCTAAGTGTGGGGGTGTGATAACTCGTATAATTATATAGTTTTTAGTTATGTTTTATTATTGTTTTGTGTCAAATACGAGTTATTATTGCTTAGTCTAATTGTGTTTATGATCTTTTATATTTTTATGTAATTTGGTGTTTTTCACAAGTTTATTTGAGTGATTTCAGATTACTAGGTTAAATCAACAATTAAGGGCAAATCCAGTTCAGTTCCAGTTCCGACACCTTTTGCCATATCAGCTATATCTGGAGTTTCACTGAAGAAATAAGGCTGAAATTTTAACCGTACAAAGTTAAGAGGCATATCTATCTTTTTCATGTTTTACACTTCTTGAAACGGAGTCGTTTTCCCTAGCGAAATCGACCATCAAGTTGGATGATGTGCAATGACGTCTGTGCTGACCTGTTTTCGTATTTTGCCCATATCTTCTTATCCACATCAGAAAATGAGCTGATTCCAACGGCTATGGATCAGTAACTGATAGGGGAACATTTTTCTAGAAGACCATGTGATCAGATCAGGCCTCCAATATTGACAAAATCGACCATCAAGTTGGCTGATCAAAATTGTCATACAATATGACGAAAATTGTTAGAAAAATGCACCCACCTATTATACCTACCTTTGAAATTTGTAAAGCTTGTCTCTTGTCATTTAGTCCTCCAAAATGTGTATAAATAGAGGGCCTTGGATGATTGTAGAGGATCATATTGTACATTGGTAGGATATTAGCCATTGTAATAAAATTCTCTAAGTTTTCTTCTTCTTTCTTTTCTCTAGTTTTCTTTTTCTTTATTTTCTTCTTCTTCTTTCTTTCTTTTATTTCCTTCTTAGATTCTCTTTAATTTTATGTTTATGTTTACAATGCCTATGCTAGGCTAAACTTCTATTTGGTTAAGGGTGATTTCAAAGCCCTAGACATGTTTTGTGATTGATTTTCAGATTCTATCTATCATTAATTTTCTATCAAAGTTGCTTATGTTCTTCTACAAGAATTGTTCATGATGTTGTCTTGATTTATTTAGGTGTACAACTAGATAGATCTTGATAATTATCTATTGCTAGTCTAGGAGTCTTGATCCGTGTAATTGTCTTGATTTCCTATTCATAAGTGGCAATTTGTGATTAATGATTATGGTCAAGTTTTCAATAATTGCAAAGTGGAACATAACCTAAGTTGAACAATCCGAGCTTATGTGTTTGTTGCTTAGATCAACCTATCTTTCTCATCATAAAGCTGCCATTAAATTGAATTTAGAGAGCTTATTCTAGGTTGTTTAATGGTTAGAGATTAAATAGAGAGCTTGTTCTATTTAACGATAAACTAAGGAAAGATTGGGATAACATAGCTTGTTGTTATCTACGGTTGTTAACTTTGATAGTTGGTTGATATTGATAGATCTGAAATTGATTCTTAATGATGTCTAGTGGTGGAGAATGAAACCTTAACCATATTTTTCATATTTGATTCTTCTTACTTACTTGTTTTCTTACTTTTCTAGTTTGCTTATTTTTAAAAGTATATTTATTTTTATTGGCTGGTTATACCGCCTAATTTGTATATTAACTTTGTTTTATTTTTATTGGCTGGTTATACCGCCTAATTTAGTATATATATTTTTATTGCCTGGTTATACCGCCTTGCATCTTATTCTTATTATTTACTTTAGTTTAAATCTGGCTTCAAAAACCCCTTTTCTTTTATTGTTCTCTTTGAACGTAAGTTATAAACTAATAACTCATAGATTAAAACCCAATCCCTGAGGATTCGACCCTTGCTAATCATTATACTTACAATTGATCTTTTTAGTGCAAGGTTAAATAAGATACACTCTTTTGGGTGCATCAACATTCCTAGTTCTGGCTCTCTAGTGATTTTTTTTAGTAGACGGTGTAGCCATAGAATAGGGGAAAGAGTTGTAAATGTTGAAATTCGAACCCAGACTTCCTGGATGCCACCTGTTAAAAGTAACTACATAAACTAACTTAGTTAAACTCTTGATTCATACTACCACATGCTTACTACCATAATAAATAGAGAAAATATCAAATTTTTAATAAAAAGGAACTAATTTAGGCCAAATTACACGGAAAGGCTCCTAAAGTGAAGAAAATGGTGGAATTCTGACTCCCATAATTGATTAAGGTAAAAAGGGGAAGGAATTTGAATCTTTGAAGGACACCTAAACGATCTTAGTTGATAAAGCTAGGTGGGAAAAAAAAAATACAGTAATACTAGATAGAAAGAGTTTTTCCAATGGCTTAACCTACACCCCAACAAAAATTATAGTCATTCATGTTTCATTGGCAATTAACCCATTCCATGATTCTTTTTTATTATTTTTTCTACTAAAAGAGGTCGCAGTCTGAAAATAATAAAAGAAAAAGATTACAGATATTGAAATTTAAATTCTAAACTTATTATATATCACATCTTAAAAGCGATTGCATGAAGCAACTAAACTAGATCCTGATTCATTCCTTTTTTACTTCTATTCCAACCATTACCTATCCTTTCTCCTTTGAATTTGAAGAGGAGATCCTCAATTTCGGACTTGGGCCTAATGTATTCCTTGGGCTTTATCCTAAAAATTTGTTTAACTCATTATCAAAAACATGTTATCGATAAAAGAATATCTCTATTATAATTACCATTTATAATGTGCAGAATATGAAATAAAACTAGCAGTGTCTTAACAAGCTCAAATGCGTTTGCTTGCAGGGCTTAAATTAACAGTCAAGCTAGTGTTAGAGTAAGAATTCTCAAGCAAAGAAAATGTGGATCCAATTAGCCCCAGGGTTGAGATAGAGAAGATCACAGATGGTTGATCCAGATATAAATTTACATGCTAGAAAGACTTCCTCAGCCAAGATAGGTTCTGTAATAAACTGCATACCTGGTTCCCATCTCTTGACAATGATAGGCTTGTTTTATATATGCCATGCTCCTTGCTCCAGCACCTAATCTCTGACCTCAGAATTTGGGAATTGAATCAAAAACAAATTCAATCCTGCTAACTTGACCTCCACCTCACCTTCTTTACCTCGTAGCAAATTAGCAAGCCTTGGAAAGAAACTGAAATTAGGGGCCCGACTAATGAATTGTGTGCCACAATAGAATTCTGCCATTGTTGAACACCTTCTTCAAATACCTTAGTAGGAGATTTCATAGTGAGTTGTCCATTTGAGTTATCGGGAGGGAAGAACTATAGAGATTGATCCGAGAAGGAAAATCACCATTGCCAAACTACCTTGAGTTTCTTAACTGAAGTTAGAAGAACCATATGTCAGAGCTGGGCATGATGAACTCATTCCAGTTACTATAGAAATCCAAGTATCAAGACAAATTCCAAATTATAGGATGAATCACTAATGAACAGATAGAGGAAAAAGAGCTAAAGAATGGTAGGAAATTTAAGGTAAACGTTGGAAAAAGAAAAGAAAATGATGGATAAAATATGGAAATGGCGAGAAAATCCTTAGCTCCTGAAAGTTTCACTAACATGAGTCCAGAGCATTTTCACTAACGTGCGTCTTTCCAAGCTTTATTTGGATCAATTTGGTCCTAAATTTATTATTTTTTCAATTCACTTGAATTTAACAAAAATCCATTACGTGTGAGCATGTGATTAACGATATCGTTAAATTTATGCCAAATTTATCAAAAATTGATCAGAAATTAATAAAAAAATAGACCAAAACGTGATCAGATCATAAAACATGAGAAATATTGCTAAAGAATTCTGCATCCCGACATGCTTTGCTTGGATGCTAATGTAGTCTAGTCTTTTACTCGTTTCATTTCTGCCATAAAGCTCTGTTCAAAATTTTCTCTTCTAACAAGCTTTTGATTCTACTTTTGGCATATCAAATTGATTCTTGGCTTAGAATACTGAATGAAATTACCTATTTCATACAGTAGGGTCACCATATCTGACATTGACATGAAGACCTTGAAATTCCTAGTTGCTTTTGTTTGTGGTTATAGGCATTCTGTGAACAACTTAAAGAAGGAAGTTTGTTGTAAGCTTAATTTTGAGTCAAACGTTAGGGATTATCTCAAACTTGAGTCACCTATATGCATCTGAAGAAATGGAGGGGGTCATCTTGGAGCTTCACAATCTGTGTTTGTTTCAGGGCGGGAAGGCTGTATCGATATTCGGTGCAAACCTGGACTGGCACTTTTTGTGGCTGGACTTAGTAACATGGGGATGTCGGAAAGTGATAGAACTTGTATCACATGCTTTTGAGAGAGCGACACTGGGCATTTGTTCATGTAAGCATTGCAGCATTTGGATATTTTGCTGCTCGTACTAATTGCAATCAGCTATGCAGATTTGTGCCCCAGGATGCAGCTCTTTCATTTCATATGACCTAGTGTGAAGAAATGATGCCTATGAGGAAAGATAAGTGTGAGTTTAAGGCTTTTCTTGCGAAAGATATGGCTCTTCCTGGTGTTATAGCCTATGTTACTTAAATTCGGGTATGAGTATCGACACGGGTATGTTCAATTTTTCCCTAGATTTTCATAAATTTGGAGGGTCTTTGGAGGATCATATCCCTATACCCATGTTCGGATATGCATCGGACACGGATACTTTAAAAAAACTGAAGAGTCGGGGCAACATAGGTTATAGCCAATTCTGAGCAAGAGGGGTTACTTCTTGAGGAAGGCCTTGACTTGTTCTAAAAGAAAAGGTTCGGAAGATCTCAAATATCAATACAAAGCTGCAAGATGTGATAGCATGAAGATTAATGATGAAAACCAATCAAACAAGAGAAGGAAGCTTCTTCCTGCAGGAATTAACGAGTGGAACTGTTGCAAGATGGCTTGAAAGTTATAAGTGACAGTCTTACCCAGTGGCAACCGAATCACATAGAGTTTGCTCTGCTGAACTTCATGACAAGTTCTTGACTCACTTTTCTAGCCTTGAAAATGTGATTGCTCACTTACCGGCTCTTAGTGGCAGTGGTTAAGTCATCATTTAAGCCCTTTGCATGCATGTATATTGTGGTCAGAGCACTTGACAAGTATTGGGTTGCTGAATTCAAATTGTGTAGGAAGCACAACAGTGAATGGATGTGACTGAAATGAGTTCTATGTAGTTAAAAGTGTTACCTTCATTCTCGTCAGTTACTCGTTTGCTTCGGCAATTTTAATCTTGCCAGGACATGGTTCCATTTCTCCGGTGTTATACGACCTGTATGTACAAAGATGGTTCCATCTCTAACCTAAATCATGTTATTAACGATGAAAAATTGTGGTCAAATGATAATTTATTTACTTTTCTTTATGCTGAGTAGACTTGTTCAAAAGCCGGATAATCCTTTTGGTTCAAACTGGATTAGGCTTGGGTAAGAAAATTTATAATTTGAATCTACTTGAATTATTATTTATTAAATAAAAAATATTTTTTATTTAAATTTAATTATAAAATATATATAAATATTAATATAAAAATAATATTTTAATAATTTATAAATAGTAAAACGAGTTTACGGAGTGGCCTAAAACGAGTTTAATCAAAGGAAAAAAAATTTATAGGCTGCGGCATGACCCAGCCCGACCTATGAGAAAGTTTAACGCGAGGTTTTGCTGTCTATTTATAGGTGTTAATTCATTTGCATTTACTTATTTATATTTTCTTGCTGGTGCTTGAGTTATGTTTTTTCTGTATATATTCCATAAGAAATAGTACTGATTTTTAAAATTCAATGATTGTTGATAGCTAAAGTAATTTGGTGGTTGGTTGGACTTGATAATTTTGTATATGATATGAACACGATATGAAAAAAATAATTAAAATTTGATATAAAATACGATACGATACGAAAAAATAATACGAATATAATATAAATATATAAATATATCAAAATCTATATAACATGAATTTTTAACGTGTCAAAATTTATATAAATATATAACATTTAAATACGATTATGATATAAAAAATTAACACAAATACAATAAAAATACACAAATGATTAGATTTAGTTGTATTAAGGATTTGAGGATGTTTACTTCTTGAAAAGAAAAAATTTTGAGAATGAACTTTGTCTTTGAAAATTTACGGGAAAGAACGAATATGTTTAGTCCAGCCTATGGTGGAAAATGTAATTCTCTGTAGGGGTGAGCACTAGTCGGGGAATCGATTAAATCGATCGAAATCGATTTTAATCGATTCATTCTGTTAGGTTTAGTCAATTTCGGGTAAAATTTGATTAAAAAATCGGTTTAAATAGGTTTATTCAATCGATTTTCGATTTTTTTTTTCAAACTAAATCGATCGAACAAACCGACATCTAATTAAAAAATAAATTATATAATTTTATTTGTATTAATCATATCCAACCCAATTATCCTACCAAACCCATAATCATATTACCCAATTTCATAAGCCCAAAATAAAATCCAGACCGATATAACCAAATCAATTAATTTCAATTCGATATTTCGTTTTTTTATAGAATTCGATCGATTCAATCAATTTTTCAAATTTAATCGATTTATTCGATTTTTAAAATTTTAAAATTGAACCAAACCAATACTCTTCCTAATTCTAAGCTTTTGTATGTGTTAGAAACAAGACCTTGAAAGCCTATGGTGTATGTTTTTTGTTCTTTCTTTTTAATGTTCAACGAAATTGTCTTTGTCATCAGTACATTGAAACAAAATTTATAGTGGGACAGTCTTGATTTAACTTATTGTTGAGTGGTAATTTTCGCAGTCATAGTTAACTATCGGAGATGTACTTGCCAAAAATCAACGTCTAAATCATCAAATTCATGGTCTATGATTTCTTTCTCTGTATAGCATTATCAATGCTCGTGATTCTATCGTTAAAGATGGAAACATTACACATACTATACTAGTTTTAAAAAACTAATTAATATTAATTTTGATATCATATAATAATTTTAAAAAATTATTTAGATAAAACCAACTTAAAAGAAAACTTGAAACATTAATTCTTAATTTCTTATTCTTTTTTTTTTTAGTTTTTTTTATTTAAGATTATTTTTATATTATTATTTTTATTTTTCATTATATTCTATATTTTTTCTACAATGTACTTTGTAATTTAAAATCATTCAAATGATATTATTATGAATCGGTTCCTCAATTTAAAATCTGTCTCCAATAATACAAAATTATTAATCTTGTTGTGCAATTTAATTCAATAAAACACTAACTTGCACATTATTATGGATACAAATATTTATATAGCGGCAAAATTTTTTTTTTCTAAACCAAAAAAATTTATTAAAGAAATCGAGAGATTACCGAACAAGCCAAAAGCTAAACAAGCAAAGAACAAGGTTCAAAACATAATCTGGCAAAAACATCAAAATCATACAGAAAAACAAAACTCCCAAAAAGATACTACTCCACTCCCTAAAACAAACATGAACGTATAACTAACCACATAAGCAAAAGCTCCAAATTCTTGCCAGAATGCCTTTAAGAGCAAGCCATGCACTAAAGAAATCCCACCAGGCCATGAAAATAACCCCACACCACAATTAGCAGCAGCTTATGTCAATTAGCATTCCCCAAGCAATGAAATTTCCTTGACTGAAATAGAATCAACTTGTAGGAATCCAATCACAGTCAAATCATGAATACTTATATCAGTTAAAAGAACCCCCCCCCCCTTCCATCACAAATCAAGAAACAATAGTCTTCATCTTCATAAACACAACAGATAAAAACGAGCACTTTTCTTCATCTTCATAAACACAACAGATAAAAACGAGCACTTTTCCTCTGGAGCAACAAAGTCAATTCCATCATAACGTCATTGGTGAATAGCTTTTTTTTTTTTTTTATTTGATGATGGAGCCAAACCAAAAATCCCTTCCACATCAACAGGCACCTTGAAAAGCACTTTTAATGACCTCTGGTGTTGTAGTCTCCCCTTTCCAAGTGTTGAACCATGGCCCACCTCCTAGTTCTATTGCTGCCATATCACTTTTAACATCCAAGATTAGCCTCCCCTTAGTGCCACCATATTTTCCCCAGAACTTATTTACTAGCAGGAGCAAAGCCAGCCTTTGTTGTTGGGGCACGCAAAGTTGTTCACCAATTCCTTAACAAACAAACTGTTTCACATTATAAAACAGTCCCCCTACATCTTGATAAGGATAAACCTATCTTCAACAAGAACACATGATCTCAAACTCTTGTATACTACTGATAAGATCATTATCAGCTCCTCCTAAGTTATCTCTACTGCTGTCATTAGTTATCCTAAGTTTGCTTTAACAGCAATACTGAACATGTATAAATAGATAGTGTAAACTATGAATAAAGTATGATATTAACACTTACAAATCCAGCCTTCATCGATTCTAATATGGTGTCAGAGCCTCTCCTGCTTTAACAAGCTTATACCAAGTTCACCATGGAAGCAAACAACTCAGCTATATCCTCAACCCCTGTCTCCATAAATGCAACAGCCCAATTACCTCTTAAACTAACTCCAACAAATTTTCCCTCATGGCGTGCCCAATTCGATGCCCTCCTAACAGGTTTTGACCTGATGGGTTATGTTGATGGTTCCACCTCATCTCCACCTATAGAAACTCAAAAAGATGGACAACTGATCTTGAATCCATCTTACAGTCATTGGTTTCGGCAAGACAAACTCATTCTTCATGCGATCATTGCATCCACATCAGAATCGGTTTTACCTTTCATAGCATCGGCAAAGACCTCTCTTGAAGCATGGCAGAAGCTCACAAAGCTATATGCCAACAAAACTCGATCCAGAATAATGGATCTCAAGAACACTCTCACTCGTACCAGACGAGACAACAAATCTGTCAGCAACTACCTGCAGACCATGAAAAATATAGCAGAGGAACTTGGATTGGCTGGAGCTCCTCTAGATGAAGACGACCTCATACTACACATTCTAAATGGTCTTGGTTCAGAATATAAGGAGATATCTACTGCAATGAGAGCTCGTGAAAATCCTATAACATTCGAAGAACTTCATGACAAGTTAACAGCTTTTGAATTATTTTTGAAACAAGAAGCTTATCACATAGAAATCAGCACACCAACTGCACACTACACCAGAAAATCATATGGAAACCAATCTGGCCGTCATAACATGTCAAGAAATCGATCCTTTGCTCCAAACAGATTCAACAGCACAGGCAATAAGAACACCTACTCAGGAAACTCATCTCACTATCAACAATCTCGACCCATATGTCAGATATGTGACAAACCTGGTCATACTGCCAAACAATGTTACAAAGGCAAGCACTTCTTCTCAGCATCACCAACAGCTCAGTTTGCAACCTCTACCAACAATGCCAAAACCTGGTGCATGGATTCTGGGGCCTCTCATCATGTCACAGCAGACTTAAAAAAAAAATCTATCAATCAATTCAGACTATGATGGTACAGATGAAATAATTATAGGTGATGGTTCAGGTTTGTCCATAACACACTCAGGTTCTACAACTCTTCACTCTCAAAATAAATCATTCTCATTACATGATGTGCTATGTGTACCTGATATCAACAAGAATCTATTGTCTGTCTCTAAATTCTGCAAATCTAACATGGTTTCTGTTGAATTTTTCTCTGATTATTTCTTAGTGAAGGATTTACACACCCGGGAGGTTCTAACTCAAGGCCTGAACATTGATGATGTTTACCAACTTCTGTCCTCTGTTCCCATTTCATCCAAGTCACCAACAGCCCTATCAAGCATTCGTGTCTCACCTTTTGACTGGCACATGAGATTAGGACATCCTTCTAGTTCAATTCTCAAATGCATCTTAAAGAACTATTCTCTCCCTTCATGTTCCACATCCTTTTCCACTTGTAATTCATGTCAGTGTAACAAGAGTCACAAGCAACCATTTGCTGTAACAAGTCTGTCGAGTAATAAACCTTTAGAACTCATTTACACTGATGTATGGGGTCCTGCTCCAACAAAATCTATTGATGGTTTTTCTTATTATGTAATTTTCATTGATCATTTCACCAAATACATATGGTTTTATCCAATTAAACACAAATCTGATATTTTTGCTCTATTTCCCAAATTCAAGGCATTAGTTGAAAAATTCTTTAACACTCCAATCTTATCTATGTATTCAGATGGAGGTGGTGAGTATGAAAAATTAAAATCATTCTTTCAGTCCCATGGCATTTCCCATTTACAAACACCACCACACAGCCCTGAGCATAATGGTGTTTCTGAACGTAGACACAGACACATAGTAGAAATAGGTCTTACTCTTCTTCATCAAGCCTCACTTCCACCTGAATTCTGGTCATCTGCTTTTCGAACAGCAGTGTACCTAATCGATAGAATGCCTACTCCTATTTTGGGTCTTAAATCACCATTACAATCATTATTCAACAAGGATCCAAATTACAGCAAATTAAAAGTTTATGGTTGCTTGTGTTACCCTTGGTTACGACCCTATACCAAAAACAAACTTGAAGCTCTTTCAAAACCATGTATATTCCTTGGTTACTCTCAGCATCAAAGTGCTTATTACTGTTTTGACCCAGAGTCCAGAAAGACATACACCTCTAGGCATGTTACTTTTGATGAAACACAATTCCCTGCCAAGTCACACTTCTCCTCTGCAAGTTCTACATCATCTCAAATACATCCCTCATCCTCATCCTCCTCCTCATTCCTATCTCCCAACCTTATAGTCCTTCAACAACCTAATTCTACCTCTCTTGGTGAAACATCATCAATGTCGACTGCCTTGCCCACTCCCAGTGTAACTTCATCATCAGAGATACATCCTTCACAAACTCAACAACCAATCACTACACCTCCACTTACCCAAACAGCTCATCCTATGGTCACACGGTCCAAAAACAACATCTTCAAAAGAAAACAAATTCACTCAACCACTAAATATCCTATAGCCACACCACTTGAACCATCATGTGTCTCTCAAGCAATGAAAGACATCAATTGGCGCAAAGCCATGTCTGAGGAGCTGGATGCTCTAGTTCGAAATGGCACCTGGCAATTGGTACCTCCATCTGAGAATCAGAACTTAGTTGGAAGCAAATGGATATTCCGAATCAAAAGGAATCCTGATGGTACTGTCTCTAGATACAAAGCTCGACTAGTGGCAAAGGGTTTTCATCAAAGACAAGGTATTGATTACTCAGAAACTTTCAGTCCAGTGGTGAAACCAACTACAATCAGACTAGTACTCACTATTGTGCTGCAAAACAAATGGCCAGTCTATCAATTAGATGTCAACAATGCTTTTCTGCATGGAACACTTTCTGAGGATGTCTATATGCAACAACCTCCAGGTTTTTCTGATTCCTCTAAGCCATCTTATGTTTGCAAGTTACAAAAAGCAATTTATGGTCTGAAACAGGCCCCAAGAGCCTGGTACACAACATTGAGCTCCTTTGTTCTTTCCTATGGCTTTACTCAGTCAAAATCTGATTCATCACTCTTTATCTACTGCAAAACTGGGATCACCATCTATTTCTTAGTATACGTTGATGATATAATCCTCTCTGGCAATGATGATAATCAGGTAAAAGAATTTGTTCAGGCTTTGTCTCAGAAATTCTCCTTGAAAGATCTTGTTCCTTTAAATTATTTTCTTGGAATCGAAACAACCCTTACACCAGCAGGTATGTTTCTCTCCCAACAAAAGTATACAGTTGATTTATTGACACGAACCAACATGATTGATGCTAAGGCTGTTGCTACTCCTATGTCCTCTTCTACATCTCTAACCTTGACTGATGGTGAAACATTACCTAATGGGAAAGACTACAGAAGCATAGTTGGAGCTCTACAATATCTGGTTATTCCAAGACCAGACTTGTCATTTGCAGTCAATAAATTGTCTCAATTTATGCATCAACCAACCACCATTCACTGGCAAGCTCTCAAACGAGTCTTACGCTATCTCAAAGGAACAATCTCTCATGGTATTTCACTTAAGGGTCAGACTGCCTCTACCTCTCAAGTTATTGCTTACACAGATGCTGACTGGGCAGCTGACAAAGATGATAGAAAATCAATCTCTGCCTACTTAATTTACTTTGCTGGCAGTCTTATTTCCTGGAAATGTACCAAACAAAAGACAGTTGCTAGGTCTACCACAGAGGCCGAATATCGATCTATTGCCAGTACTGCTGCAGAATTCTCCTGGATCACCAATCTGTTATCAGAATTGCATGTTCCAGTTTCCACTGCTCCTATTATATTTTCTGACAATGTTGGTGCAACATATGTTTCAGCTAATCCAGCACTACATTCTAAAATGAAACATATCTCTATTGATTTCCATTTTGTTCGAGATAAAGTCTCCTCAGGCAAGCTCAAGGTCTGTCATATTTCCACTCAAGATTAACTTGCTGATGCTCTAACAAAGCCTCTTTCTCGACCAAAATTCTTTGAGCTAAAATCCAAGATAGGAGTCTCATCAGGAGACTCTATCTTGAGGGGGATGATAAGGATAAACCTATCTTCAACAAGAACACATGATCTCAAACTCTTGTATACTACTGATAAGATTATTATCAGCTCCTCCTAAGTTATCTCTACTGCAGTCATTAGTTATCCTAAGTTATTTCTACTGCTATATTAGTTATCTAGATATATCTCATTGCTTTAACAGCAATACTGAACATGTATAAATAGATAGTGTAAACTATGAATAAAGTATGATATTAACACTTACAAATCCAGCCTTCATCGATTCTAATACATCTTACAAGGTAAAGACCAAGGTAATACCGTATCACGTATCGTTTTTGTTCTGATACTGGTACGTATCGGTACCGGTGTGTTTCGGTAAGGGCCTGTAGATAGGTTTTCTTAACCCCATTATCATCAGATAACTCAATGAGGGGTGTTTGAGTTCTGTTCTGTCATCGGGATTCTTTGTTCTGTTTCTATCCGCATGCATATTCCCTGTAAACCTAACTTCTTCTTGATTTGATCTCGGTGTAATTTGTCTCCAGAATGAAGATCTAGTGTTGAATCTTGCTAGATTAACCCCAATACGACGGTCCAGTAACCACGAGCCATTAAGTATGTTAATAGCATATCTTCATATCAGCAAAGCGAAAAAAAACCATATCTTCTCTCCCACCTGTTTCTTTTTTTTTTTTTTTTTGTGGTAAAAACACATCCACCACCTTGCCAAAATTTTGAAATATGCGCCATATTCATCTCCAATTAACCGATGGAGGGATATTATTAATAAACACTGTCACAATCTTGTTCAGCTTCATTTAAACTGAACTGGAAGACTCTAATCTGTTCGTATCGAATCTGGAAGCGATTGTCTAACGCTTTCTTTCTCTTGGTTTTCGTATTAAATTTTCATTTATATTCATTTGGGTAAATAATTAAAAAAAATATCTATTTCTTTTTGGCTGATTTCATGTGCATCTTTTCCTCTATTTAATCTCTCCGCTCATTAAGAATCTGTTTCCCAGTAAGTAGCTGAGTTCAACAAGAAAAAATGGGAATTCTTCATTAGTAGAAAGGTCCATATTAAATGCTGTGGGCTTGAATGTATTAATTGTTGAAACCTATATAAGTCGGATTTTTTTTTTTTTAAATATTTGTGTTTGACACATATGTATGATACATATTCGACAAATATATGATAATTTTTTTTTTTTAAATTATACATATTCGTGTATGACGTATACTCATATTCGATACTCATCCTAAGTTCGGACAACATGAGCTAAAACTAATACAAAACATTGTAATTTTCGTGTAACAAACATCGAAAAATACAAAAATTATTTTCCAAGAAAAAAACGAAAGCTTCGGTAATCTAAAAAAAAAAAAGTGTGGTCCAATTGTTTTTATTGAGGAAAGTCAATTACCATAAAGGTGATTAATCCGAAAATTTGTTCCCAATCTAAAAGTTAAGCCTTTCACTGACATAATTATGGGTACAAAATGTATTTTATTTGCGGATTTTCTTACTGTGTTTTGCAAGGACAAACCAAAGTTGAAGTTGGAACACTTGAAAATGATAGAAAAGTTCATGTTTCCTTTTTTTTTTTTAATGGAGCAACGACAGAAAGTTTATGTTGCTGTGTGGTTGGCAATGCTAATGATGATAACTTAAAGTTCTATAGAAAAATGAAAATTAGAAGATCAAGTTGTTTGTTCTGTAAGTTCAATTAAATCCCACTTGGATTGCACTCACAAACAAGTACATATATATGTTTTAAGAATTACAAATTGCAAGAAGTGGTTATTTTAGATATATAAACTTGATTTGATATGTCCATTTCGAGCTATGTTATTTGAATTCGTAAGTAAATATAAGATACTAGTATATTTTTTATATAAATATACTCAATTTTTAAATTTTTTTTATATATTTAAAAAATCATATCCGTACTTAAATATATTAAAACATAAATACTTAAAAAATAAAAAAAATCCTAATAATATAGATTCTCAAACCACTTGATCTTAATAATAAGAGATCCTTTTGCCAGGCCCATTATTACTCTTTGCTGTCATGGGACATCATGCAAGTATATTACTTATAACCACTTGATCTTAATAATAAGAGATCCTTTTGCCAGGCCCATTATTACTCTTTGCTGTCATGGGACATCATGCAAGTATATTGCTTATGTCTTTCATTTATGATTCTATTATTCTGCGAATGCGTCACGTTTCTTGAATCTATTAAGCATAACAATGCAGAAGATAAAGAAAGATACTTAGAGTTTGAATTCAATTAATACGTTATTATATTGTTGGAACTATTTAAAATTTTGGTGCTTCTTATGTATTTAAATTGACAGCTATCCTTATCTTGTAACTATATATATATATATATATATATATATATTAGTTAAATGAATATACAAAGTAATGAGAATTCACTTAAACACATTCCTTGTAATCTTTAGAATCATCCAAAAATATTAGTTTCAATTCTTGTCTCTCTGAATTTTACAATCGCCTCTAATCAGGAATTTAAATTATGATCGCGAATACCTTTTCGGTCATGTTGTATTTATTACGATTGAGAACATAATAAATGCTATCACAATCAATTGCAAAATAATGATCATAACGTTACATTGTAACCGTTATTTAAATTTCTGATCCTGAGGAGTTTTGAAAGCTACCTTAGTTATGTTAAAAAGAAAAATTGTTTGTACAAAAGTATTATAAAAGACTGACCAAAAAAAAAAAGTATTATAAAAGAAAATATAGAACATTAATCCAAGTCTATATAATATTAATATGGTGTGGTCCTCTTGGAGTCTTGGTGATATTCTGATATGACAACTCGCGCACCTGGCTTTTTGTCTTCACAAAAATTTTGGTTTTTTCCCATATGCCAAGGTTGTAGTAAAAGAAATAATAAATCCAAGGTTACCTGATATTTTGCTGCCTGCCATAGATTTTATGTTTTTATATATATATATATATATATATATATATATATATATATATATATATCTGCAGGACTTACCATCGAAAGGCCACCTTAGGTTGGTAAAGGAGTGAAAGTGCCTATATATATAGGCTTTGCTAGTTAATGAGGATTCCTGTTTTAGCTCTTATTGCTTAAGAATTTAGGCAGAATTTTCCATTAGCCAAACATGAAGATTTCCACAAGGGTTTGGCTAATGTTTTGTGTTGCTTTAGGCATCATGATCTTCATGTCCGTGTATGAACCAGAACAGTTTTTCGGCATGGAATATGAAGTTCGTGTGATCAATGGCTTCTCAAACAACTCATCGCTGCCTTTAGTCATCTGGTGCATATCACAGCAAGATGGAGATATGGGCGGGCGAGCCCTCCAAGAAGGTGACGATTTCGGATGGAGTCTTAAGACCAATATCTGGGCCAATTCTCATTACTTGTGTACCCTCAAATGGGATGCCAAGAGGAGGAGTTTCGATGCGTTTAAGGTTCCTAGAGACAGTCAGCGGTGTTCTCTTCTTAAGAAATGTTCCTGGCTGGTGAAAGAAGATGGCTTCTACTTCAGCAGTGATGAAGTCAACTGGACGAAAGACTTCTCCTGGTATTGATTTAATTGCTCGGTAAACCTATCCTTTTCTCTGCAGCCTAAAGTTTAGTGAGCAAACGTTTGTTGAGTAAACCGGTACAAAGAAGATCGCAACTTGAAAGATCGTAATCCGAAAATAAAAATAAAAAGTTACAGATGTTTAGATTCGAATCTTAGATCTGCTTGATGCTATCTCTTAAAGGTGATTGTATAAATCAATTGAGCTAAACCCTAGATTCATAAAAAAAAAAATACATCTTTTGTATCAATGTAAACAGAGTTGCTATTCCTATATGAGCAGAACAATTTTGTCTATTGGAATCTTAATGCAAGCTTGGCCTTGACCAAAAAAAAAATGAAAATTTGATTCAATTCCAGGAATGCATATGCCTCATGAAATTATACTACAAACAATTTTCTTTTTGGTTATTAAAGTCATTGAATGTTGCTCAGAAAAAAGAAAAAAAAAGTCATTGAAAGTTAAACAAAAGATCATTTTCCTGATCATAATCTTTGTACTTTGGTTGTACATACTTTATTATTGGTTTTCTTTTGGGGCATGAAACTCCACAACAAATTAAAATAAAGAATAAAACAGAAGGGTAAGGAAGAACATAGTCTTGGTCCGTCCATGGTGATTAACAACTAGCCTTAGCTTAGCAAATATATTATTATTATTATTATTATTATTAAGTGGAAAGAAATTAGTATTATAAGACAAAGTCATGGCTAAAAGAATAATTATGAACCTTATCTTATAATTTATGCCAGTGTATCAATCATAAGTAGATGGAATAAAATAGTAAAACTAATAATGACAATTTGGAGAGAGAAAAAACCAAAGGGTCAGGAATCAAACTGCCTAGATGACCAATAAAATCTTTTGTTGAAGCAGAGTTGATAGCTTCATAGAGCACTTATTTTATTAAGGATAATCATGAAAGAGAAACCCTCGAAGTTATTTGAATTTTTTTAATTTTTTTTTAAAGTATTTTATGTATTTAAATATGGATATGAGATATGATTAGATCTGTTTAAGAATCGGGTAGTTCGCGAATCAGGTCTAGATAGAGTTTTTTTCATTTCGAATCGGTCCGGCTCAGCTCGAATTATTGTTTATGTATTAAAAAAGTATTTTTTATTTAAATTTAATTATAAAAATATATAAATATTAATATAAAAATTTTAATTTTAATTTTAATTTTTAATATTATTAAAATAATGAAACGGGCCAGCGGATCAATTCGGGCCTCCCAAGATCGAACTTGGATAAGGGAAAAAAAATTTTGGATAGCAGCTTGACCCGACCTGACTCATGAATAAGTCTAGATATGATCTATCAAATAATTAAAAAAACAAATTAAACATATTCATCATATATATATATATATATATATATATATATATATATATATATATATACACTCAATTTAATTATGAAGTGCCCAATGATCATAAAAGAAGGGATTATAGTGCAAAGGCAAAGCAACTTTTGTTTGATAGGAGAACTTTTTATCTCAACATGCTTTTTATCGTGTCTCTCATCAGTTCTCGTGGGTCTACACCCTGATTCGATAAAGATTTTGGATCCACTCATTTAACAAATGAAAAAAATGGGGTATCATTTCATCAACGGTTTACAGCAACAATTGTTTTTAGGTATTATAATTCAGTTGGTTGAGTACTTATTAGCGTTTTGATAAATATTGGGGTTCGAGTTTCATCAATAGTTTCATTTGATGGGTGATCTGTAAGTACCATTCAATCTTATCTGGTGGAGCATGTCTTGACCTCAGATTGGGATAACCTTCCTTCACCTAAACTTTTAAAATTCAAGAACAATTGTTTTTACAAGCCAACGTGAGTTATTCCAGTTAGTTGAGTATTCATTAGGTCCTTAACAAATACCAGTTCGAGTCTCATCAGCAATCCCACTTAGTGAGTGATCTATAAATACTATTGTTAATCCCCTTTCTTATAACATACCTTGATCTTAAACTGGATAGCTTAACTTCACCTAAACTTTTAAAATTCAAGAACAATTATTTCTAAAAACTGTTTAAAATGCAAAATTTTACATAATTGAAGATGAGATTATTGAGAAAAGAATTATAGAGCACCAAATTGGAGTTTTGAATTACTTCTGGCAATGAATTGTTGATTTAACAGTACTATTCTTAACAACAACTTGAACATAGACACATGGAATTATAAGAGGAAAAAAATGAACTTGAATCCCAAAACTTGCTTGAAAAGTCAAAATTCGAAATCTATCGAACTTAATTTGATTTTAAAAAAATTAAAAAATTTGAACTCGAAAAAATTTAAATCCGAGATGATTTAAATAATAAAAAAAAGAAGCTTAAACTTAAACTTAAACTTAAACTCAAACTCAAACACAACTCGAACTCAAAAATCATATTGAAATTATTACATTTTTCATAAAATAAAAAAAAAAATAACTTAACTAACCCGGATATAAACTCAAAAGGACCTGAATTTAAAAAAACTCAAATTCAAAATAACCCAACTCAAAATGCTCTAAATCGAAGCCGTCAATTTGTCACTTCTACATGAAATAGATTGTAGGTATAACATTATTGTTATGAAAAACCTACATATAGGCGTATCAAACAAGCCGAAAAGGTACAACAAAAGGGAAATGGTGGTATAGTCTCTGAGGAGACAAACTAGACAACTTGGTTAGAGTGTGAATCCAATTTGAAAATATCGAATTAAAATTTTAAGAGTTTATAGGAGAAAGGATTCAATTCAAACAATTACCTTATAATTGATTGTTAACCAGGAAAAAGGAATATTCCACTAAAAAATTTAATTATTCAAAACAATAACATATATTTTAAAGAAAAAAACAACAATATATATGAGTTTATTTTTATATACCAACGAATTTTCTAACTTCACAAACAGGATTAAAAAATTATCACATGTCTCATTTATTTTTAAAATTTTTAAATGTAGTCTAAGAAGTATATGTCATCTTATTAACTCAGTTTGTAAAATTTAAAAACTCCATTAATGATGAATGAAATAATTATATATATATATATATATATATATATATATATATCCTCAAAGTTGATCCTACATGCTTAGCCTAGCATTGTTGGTTGCCATTCCTAAACCTAATCAGTGAATGATGAGTCTTTGAAACCACCTTCAAGTGCAAATCTCTTTAATACCATAAAAAGAAAAATATGCAGCAACTTGTCCAAAGCTGAAGTTGTCTTTCCCACTTGATTCATCGCACATTTACCTTATGTTTGGTTCACCGAATTAAATAGTGTTAAAGTCAACAACTGCTCTAGAATTCTCTCATCTAAAATTCTCTCCAAACTTTATTATTTCTCTAGGTTTTTCTAAAATTTTCTTAAGTCTTCTTTCTAGAGTTCTCTCTAGATTTTTTATTGTTCTTTCTCTAGAATATTAAACCAACACACTAGAACATTCTAGGTTGGTTTAGTAACCAACATAGAAAGCTATAAATAGGGTGGGATGTAAGTTGTTAGATTAAGAGAGGTGAGTAGAGAGAAAAAGGAAGAAAAAGATATGAGTGAAAGAGTGAAGTTGTGAGTGCATATTAAAAGAGTGTGTCTAGTGTATATTTGGTCTTTTCTCATATTAATAAAAGAGTTGTTTTTCGGAAGTTACTGTAGCATCCCGAGATAGAGTTACTGTAGCAAATCGGTACTGTAGCACAAAACTACAATCGGTATCGAAGGTCAGAAATCAACAAATTGGTATCAGAGCTAGACAATCCTGAGGACCGGAGTATCAGAGTTGGACGATCTTGAGGACCAGAGTATCAGAGTTGGACGATCAGAACGGGACGATCCAGAGGACCAGCGTAAAGAGCGGTATGATCCAGAGGATTGGAATATCAGATCAGGATGGTCAGGGATCGTAATATGCTCATCGGAGAAAAGACAAGAAGCCAGAAGTTTCTTGAAATCAGATGATCGAGAATTGTAATAGATCGAGTCGCGGAAAGGGCTATCTGAAGTAGTGTGAGAGCCATCACGAGAACAGGTGAAAAGGGCTACCTACTTGGAGTAGAGTGAGAGCCGTCACAAGAAGAAGTGAAAAGGGCTACCTACTATCAGAGTGAAAGCCACCGCGAGAAGACAGAGCTAGACGGTCAGGGACCGGAGTACGCATATCGGAGAAAGACAGTCTGAGACTGTGAAGATTATTGGTCTGGGACCAAGACGATCAGGGATCGTAGTTCGTGAGGATATAGAGACTGACAGAATACAACCTTGAGAAAAGTGAGGCACTCTCAAGTCAGAATGGAAGATTTTTCAAGTCCAATTGGTAAGCTCGAGAAGCTCAATAACAGCAATTATAATACGTGGAGTATTCGCATGCAATATTACATGCTCGGGCAAGATTTATGGGATATTGTTAACGGTGAAGCTTCAACACCACCAACTGATGCCGGAGAACTAAGAAAATGGAAGATCAAAGTCGGTAAGGCCATGTACGTGTTATCAGTCACCATTGAGGATGGTTTATTACAACGCATCAAGGATGCAAAGACACCGAAGGAAGCCTGGGACACACTCACAATGCTGTTCGCGAGGAAAAATGATGTTAGGCTCCAACAATTGGAGAATGAACTCCTGTCAATCTCGCAGCAAAATATGTCGGTAAGCGAATATTTTTCTAAAGTTAAAACTCTTTGTGATGAAATTTGAAAATTAGATCCAGAAAATGCCATTATCGAAACGAGGATGAGAAAAATTATCATCCATGGCTTGCGACCTGAATACAACGGGATTGTTACTGCAACTCGTGGATGGAGCAAAGAACCAACTTTAACTGAGTTGGAAAATATCCTAGCCAATCAAGAGGCTTTAGATAACCAAATGTCTAAAGTCATGATAAAAGATTATGAGAAAGCCCTCTTTAGCAATAGAAGAGGTAAAGTTGCTATGAGCCAAGGAATAGAAGACATTGAAGTTCAAAACAAACAAGAAGCTTGGCAACGGAGGAGCTTTCAGCGAGGGGGAGCTCAAATTGTTCGAGATAGAGACGATAGCGAAAATGTGAGGTCTCATTGTCGAAATATTAAGTGTTTCAAGTGTGGCAAGCTTGGCCACTATGCTCGAAATTGTCGATATAGACAAGTGCAAGGCTATGCAACAGTGTTCTCACGACAGGAGCATAACTATGAAGAAGAATGGGATTTTGAGACAGCATTTACTATTGAAGAATGCGAAGAACTCGTATCTGGTTGCACCATCGAGTTAGAAGAAAATGTTCATGAAGACGAAGAAGAAATTGATTTTGAGAATATTCAACCAAAACAAGAGACAATTGAAGAGCCTTCAAAAGAAGAGAACGAGTCTCTGTTTCAATCACAAGAAAAGATTTTTGAAGATGAAAGGTTATTTCACGAAGAGGCGAAGAAGCTTGAAGATGATGTCAACATTGAGAAAGATGACAACGAGGTCATCGACACTGTTAAGACTTACAAAGGCGTGAAAGATATGAAGATCGATTGTGAAGTCAACAAATTAATGGTAGTTGACAAAGTCGAGTATGCCAAAGTCAGAGACAGGCTAGCAGAGAGAATCAAGAAGAACGAAGATAGAAATAGTGTTGAAGCAAAGACGGAAGTGAACAAAATCAAGAATCAAAAGAGAAGAGAGCAATCAACGAAAGATGAAGCAGAACTAATGATGCTGATGAATTTTAAGAAGAGAAAGAAAAAGAGAAGATATTTGATGCAAGATTTGATAAGTCCAGAAGACAGTCTGGAATGACAACCAAACCGACATCAAGAGAGTAGTTGTTGAGGGGGAGTGTTAAAGTCAACAACTGCTCTAGAATTCTCTCATCTAGAATTCTCTCCAAACTTTATTATTTCTCTAGGTTTTTCTAAAATTTTCTTAAGTCTTCTTTCTAGAGTTCTCTCTAGATTTTTTATTGTTCTTTCTCTAGAATATTAAACCAACACACTAGAACATTCTAGGTTGGTTACTGTAGCATCCCGAGATAGAGTTACTGTAGCAAATCGGTACTGTAGCACAAAACTACTATCGGTATCGAAGGTCAAAAATCAACAAATAGATGAAGAGTGAATAGTTATTTGGTAAAAGTAAAATAGAGAAGAAATATATATTATATAGTTTGATTCATAAAATAGAATAAAAAAGGAATACTATTAAGATATTTGGTTGGTATGTAAGGAATATATATAAAAATATTATTTCAATTTTAAATTAAATAATAATATTTTATTTATAAAAATTAAATTTATTTTTAATTTCTTATAAAATATGATTAATATATTTAAATATTATTTTTAAATATACTATATTTAAAATTATTTTTTAAAAATATTATACTAAAAATAATATTTAAAGATGTATTTAAAATAATATTTTAATATATTTCACTATTTAATATTTTAATATATTATATTTAAAATACTTAAAAATATATTAATTTTTTACTTCTTTTAAAAACTTAATTTTTCTCTCTACCTCACTCCCTCTCTCTCTACAACTCATATATTCAACCGGATTAAACTCCAAAAACCCAGAAATCATCGTAGTTTTTTAAATTTCGACGATCATCATCGTCCGCTGCCGGCCAGCATTTTTTTCATCCAAAATTTCACCAAAAAACCACTCCTCTCATCCTCTTATTAAAAACTCTATGTCGAGTTTAATTTAACATTTTCATTGCATTTTTTTTTTTGTTGAAAAATAAGGATTATTTTGATGTGATGTAGATCTGTCAATCCGTGTATACGTATTGTATCTTATGTTTTTTTTCGTGTCAATCATGTAAATATAAACACAATACAAATTATTAAATGTGTCAAAATCCTAAACATAAATATGATACGTATATTAAATGTATCATGTCATGTTTATTAAACGTGTTATGTTGTGTCGTGTTTTTATATTATGTCCAAAATTATCAAACAGATTTCAGTTTCAGATAACTCCTTAAATGATATGGGCAAAGAAAGGTCATGTTGAGTAGTGGCAGTCAATTGGTTTAAGTCATCAGCATTCAAGTAGCACGCATGATGATGATTTATCATAATATGCCACCCATTTCTTGCTCTTCTGGATTGCATCCAATCTTTTTACTAAAGAACCAATAGCAATATCCAAATTCCAAAGGGAAATCTCTTACATCAAAGAAAAAGCAAGTCAATGAGGAAACAATATAATGTTCTAGACTATGTTACTCATGAGTATACTCAACAATCAAGACTCCAGACCTACGCAAATTATACATATTTACCAAAAAAAAGTTCGAGTACTTTAATAAATGAAAATTAATAAAAAAAGAGAAAATGATTTAAATAAATATTGATTATGAATTTATATTTATCACCTTAAGATAAGATAACGTAGTGAACATCTCCGCTACTTAATTCGAATAATTTCGAGTGTGTTTATCCACGAGCACATGTATCTTATTCTTTTTCATTTCCATGTGAGTAATTCATAGATAAAGGTGTTGAATTCAAGAGTGTAAATTGCGGAAAATTAAAAGAAACAACAATTTTGGGTTTTTTTTTTTATTATTATTTTAATTGTGATTTGTAAAATTTTATACTATCTTTCATCAGCTAATGCTACGAAGGCATGTTAAAGAAACTGTCATTCAAGGTATAATCGAATCGATTCAAGTCATTCAGCGTCAAGTTCGAATTTGATTGAATTTTTGAATTAAAGGTTCGAAATTCAGTTCGAATTCGATCGAATTTCAATTTTCATACTCGAGATCGACTCATAATTTATTTGAGCAGCTCAAGCTCTACTTAGACTCAATTAAGCTCGATAAAATTGTACATATAAAAATTAAACACCATATTTTAGTCATTTACTTAAAGATAAATATTAAATATATTTAAAAAATAAAGACTCGATTAGATTCTTGAATCTCTCGAATCAAGTATTAAATTATTCAAACTCGGCTTAATTCGTTATTCGAAAAACTCGAACTCAAACTTAAATTCGGTTCGATAATAAACGAATCAACCTCGTGTTTTCATCAACCAGAGCTCAAATAACTCAGGAATAGCATGATTCGTTTACAACCATTATATTTGTATTACTTGTTTGGTCACTTAAATTTTTCTAGTGTTCTCTGACACAATGAACTTGATATGGTTTATATTAAAAGGGTAGCTTAGCTAGAAGCCGCTCAATGTGTTGCACTTGCACCTGGCCCTTTTGATGACCTCTGAATCAAGTACTCTTCAGTATTAATTCATATATTTTTGGAGAGATTGAAAAGTACTCAAAATCTTGTTGAATATGATTTTTCCTCTTCAAATATCGTTTTCAATGAAAATTTTAATGTACCCTCCATTATTCAAAAACTTTTCACTTTTCAGGCAATCTGCCTTCCAAAATCTATACTAGCTAGCTAGGCTTTATAAAACAACAAACTCCATGACAGCAATGGGCTTCCAAGTGCTGGGTGTGGGGACGCTTCTCAAAGTTCTTTTGCATGCGCTTTCAACTTGTTATAGATTCACAATCGTGTACGGACCTTGCTTGGTCCCCCCCTCTAAAGTTTGTCGACTCTCTAATTCCACAAATCTTTTATATATATATATATATATATATATATATATATATATATATATTCTATCCAGAATTCGAAAAATCAATTCGATCAATCCGATTTGAATGTGATTCAATTAGAGAAAGTCAACAATTCAAACTTGCTCAATCAAAATCCAAAATTATCCAGATCCGAAATAATTCAAAATCGAAATTAATTTGAACTCGAAATAATTTCACAAGAATATATATATATATAACGGTGTAAATTTTTAAAATTTTTATTTAATTTTTATTTTGTTAATTTAATTATTGGGTTTCATATTTTATTGACGTAAATCATACATGTTAAATTTAAAATGATTAAAAATGTATAATATTTTTTTGACAATATAAAAATTTTAATTTTTAAATATATGTTATAAAAATATTTTTGATTAATGTGATATAAATATCGAATTAATTTAAAATTTTACATGCACAATAATCATGAAAATATATATATTTTTTTAAGAAAATGATGAAGTTAATGTTGTACCAGAGAATTGGATTCTTAAAATATTATTTCTTTGATCCCTTTCCCTATATATATAATATAATTTTTACATTCTAATGACATATATAATTATACTTTTTTTTAATATTAGTGAATGTTTTATTTTATTTTTTTTTATTGTAGTGACTGTCTTATTCATACCTGTCTTAACTTAGACCATGTAAAACTTGAAAATATTTTTAACTCTAATGGGAATGTTTAATTACCTTTAGGGAGTATTTGGTTTGGGAATCCTAGATTACGTTTGGTAATAAATTTTTTTTTCTACAAAATTATCAATACAGATTTTCAATAATATATCGTGTTAGTTGATCTGTATAGAAAATTCTTATGTTTGGTTGATTAGACGTATAAGATTCATAATAACTTTTAGTAAATTACTGTCTTAAAAAAGATAAATTCCACTTACAAGATATTTCACTGTACAATTATATTATACTTATAAATAATATACTTTAAACATGTTTACATATGGTATTTATGTTATAGATATAACATTGGGGGTCTAATGATAGAATAATAAAATGTGGAATTTGAGTGTTCATCATGCATTTTCAATAAAACCATACAAGGATAAACAATTTATCAAACAATATAGGCTAAAATATTAAAAAACTCCTGAACTTTATCATTTTATTTAGATAAGTCCCTATATTTTTATTGTATCTAAATAAATCTTTATCCTTTGATTTGCACCAAAATAAGTCCTTATTTCAAATAAAATTATGATTTATGTTAGACCTGCTCATGGGTTGGGCAACCCACCCGACTGGATAGGCCCTGCCCGTATTGGACCGGGATTGGATATGATTTTTGATGATTCGGATCTGCCTGGCTCGGCCCAGATCACTGTTCATGCATTAAAAATTAAATTTTTATTTAAATTAAATTATAAAAATAATTTTTTAATTTTTGAATATTTTTTTGAATAATGATCTGGGTCTGGTCTGGGTAAGGTAGAAAAAAAACTGGGCCGCGGTCCAACCCATGAGCAGGTCTAATTTATGTTAAGGGTTTATTTAGGTATAAATTAAAGGTTAGGGGCTTATTTGAGTACATGTTAAAGGTTAAGGACTTAGTTGGATAGAAATTAAAAGTTAAGAGTTTATTGTGTAACAAAAATATAGAGACTTATCTAAATAAAATGATAAATTAAGGAGCTTTTTTATTATTTTAGCCAACAATATAAATATAAATATGATTAGTAGAAAGTTGGTTTATACGCAGAAAGCAAAAAGAATTTATCTAGAGGAGGTCACTCTACATTCTAGTATAAATCTTATACATCGCATAAACTTGTCCAACGGTCGACTACCCGATCGATCTGGTAGATTCAGCTTGAATTGGATCGGGTTTGAATAGGATATTTTGTAATTCAAGCCGATCCGATCCGGCTCGGATTACTATTCATGTAATAAAAAATAATTTTTAATACAAAAAATTCGAACAATATATTATTATAAAAATATATAAATATTATATAAAAATAAATTTTTAATATTTTATGAACAATAATATGAGCTTTCGGAGCCCAATCCAGATCGGGTTTAGACAAGCAAAATACAAAAAATTCGAGCCACAGCTCAATCCAACCCGATTCATAGATAGATGATATTGTGCATAAATAAAATCATAAAAAGATTAACAATGTGGATACATCTAAAACAAGATTAAAATGCGGACATCAAATTGCAAAAGAAATCCAAATCAAAACTATCACCCAATGTCGTTCCTGCTTGGACAACATTTGCAGCAGATTGAGAAGATTTAAATTGGGTCACGAAACTATTATCGGTCATATCATATTTATCATGATTGCGGATGTAACGAATGCTATCGCGATCATTGCGGTATTAATGCTCCCAATCTCATATTGAAAAATTGTGAAGATCCGTTATATATATATATATATATATATATATATATATATATATATATATATAAACTCAAATTTGTAAGTCGCCTTTTGTGAGATAAAACCGTAAGATTTTTGAGTTAAAACGGAAAATACTTCACATTTTGGGTGTGAATCTCCACAAATAATATCAAAGCCAGGTATTATCACTTATCATGCACAATGTATTATAGTCTTGTTTATAAAAACTAAAGCCTAAGGTTATGATTACCAAAAAGGTTTTACTAACGAAACGATTTGAAATAAATATTTTGTTTTTAGCTACAAAATGTGATTTACTAAGAATAAAATATGATATGTTATAAGTATACAGAGAATGACTTTTATTATGATAAAGTAGATTATTAGTGATTTTTTTTTTATATTTTGTAATTTGAGAATGGATTTAATTTTGAAGAGTTTAAGAAAATTTATGAAATTATGTTACGCATGTCTTTGATATTTATAAATTGTAATCTTAACATGAAGTCTATTATTTGAAGTTATATTAATTGAAATTTTTGTAAAAATAAATAAATTTATGATACATAAATTTTGACTTTAACTTTAAAGTAATTTAAAGTAATAGTAATATATTTGCTTAAAGAAAAGTTAAAATATTATGATATTTATAAACTTTATGAATAGTACAATTGTTGTATAATATTTAATTTTTTTGTTTTTAAAAAAACAATATTTATGTTTGAATTCTGTGCAATGTTAAAATTATGGATATTGAATTATTTATGTTTGCAATTGTATGGTGTGAAGTGTTAAAATTATTCACCGACTACTCTTCTAGAATCCTCTCCAATCTTCTCTCTCTAGCCTTCTCTATATTTTTCCCATTGTTCTTTCTTTAGAACATTATAGTTTAGACGTCCTAGCAATTGTAAGAAAATACTAGAACTATTGAAAGTTGGTCTAGTAACCGACATAAGAAAGCTATAAATAGAGGTGTGTAGGTGTTGCGTGTCAGGTGAAGAAAAAGTGAAGAGTTAGGAACAAGAGAAAACAAATGAGTGAAGAGAGTGTGTGCCGAGTGAGTGACGTGAGGTGAGTGTGTGCAAAAAGAGTGTTGTGTGAGAATTACTCAAGTCCTTGTGAGTGTATACTAAAAGAGTGTAAGTGCCTAGTGCATACATGTCTTAAATATATAATAAAGAGTTATCTTTGCACTCTTCAAAATCCAACAAATTGGTATCAGAGGTAGACGGTCAGGGACATCAGTACGCGTATCGGAGAAAGATAGTCTGGGACTGTGAATATTATTGGTCTGGGACCAAGACGATCGAGGATCGTAGTTAGTATAGACGTGAAAATTCTGCCGGTACACGGTCAGAGACTGTGAAATTAAGTGAACAAGAATCAAATTTGAGGTAAGTGCGGGGCACTCTCAAGACACTATGACAGATATTTCTAATTCCTCTAGCAACATCGAGAAGCTCAATGAAAATAATTACAATACGTGGAGTATTCCAATGCAATATTACATGCTCGAGCAAGATTTATGGGATATTGTTAACGGTGAAACTTCGATACCATCGACTGATGCCGGAGAAATAAGGAAATGAAAGATCAAAGTCGGTAAAGCCATGTACGTGTTATCAGTCACCATTGAGGATGGTTTATTATAGCACATCAAGGATGCAAAGACACCGAAGGAAGCATGGGACACACTCACAATGCTGTTCGCAAGGAAAAGTGATGCTAGGCTCCAACAATTGGAGAATGAACTCCTATCAATCTCGCAGCAAAATATGTCGGTAAGCGAGTATTTCTCTGAAGTTAAAACTCTTTCTGATTAAATTTCAAAATTAGATCAAGAAAATGCCATTACCGAAACGAGGATGAGAAGAATTATCATCCATGGCCTGCGACCTGAATACAACGGGATTGTTACTATAACCCGTGGATGGAGCAAAGAACCAACTTTAACTGAGTTGGAAAATATCCTAGCCAATCAAGAGACTTTAGATAAACAAATGTCTAAAGTCTCGATAAAGGATGATGAGAAAGCACTCTTTAGTAATAAAAGAGGCTTTAATAAAAGAAGCAAAGCTGTTACAAAGTCAGGAGTGGAAAAAAATAAATTTCGTAAGCAAGAAACATGGCCAAGGGGGGAGGAGCTTTCGGCAAAGGGGAGCCCAGCATGTTTGAGAAAGAGACAAAAATGAAAATAGGTATCGTCGTCAAAACAATCAGTGTTACAACTGTGGAGAACCTGGTCACTTTGCCCGAGACTGTCGGTTTAAGCAAGTTCAAGGCAACGCGACAACCTCCTCACGAGAAGAGAATAATAGTGAAGAAGAGTGGGATTTTCAGGCATCACTTGCTATTGAAGAATGCAAAGAACTTGCAACTGCTTGCATCACCAAGTCAGAAGAAGAGTGTTCCCTCGCATCGGTGAGTAAATTAATTGACTATAATAAAGATTGGATAGTCGATTCTGGATGCTCATATCATATGACTGGAGATAAGGAGAAGTTGACTAATACCTCAACATACAAAGGAGAACGAGTTGTGGTAACTGCAAATAATTCAAGGTTACCTATTACTCACATTGGCCAAACAACTATGGTGCCGCGGTTTAGCCCATACCAAATCGAGCTGCAAAACATATTCCATGTGCCAGGTATGAAGAAAAATCTACTATCGGTTTCACAACTCATTGCCTCAGGAAATTATGTCGTGTTTGGTCCAAATGATGTGAAAGTATATCCAAACTTAAAGCCAACAAGTACACCAATAATGGAAGGGAAGTGTCTGGAGTCAGTCTGCTTTATGTCCGCTCAGACTGCATATGTGGACAAGACACGAAAGAATGAAACAACTGACTTGTGGCATGCGAGGCTGGGCACGTGAGTTATCTCAAGTAAAAGGTAATGATGAAAAAGTCTATGCTCAAAGGTCTTCCCCAATTAGACATTCAAGAGGACACAGTATGTGCCGGGTGCCAATATGGGAAAACTCACCAGCTGCCGTATAAGGAGTCAAAGTTTAGAGCTAAGGAGCCTTTCCAGCTAATTCACTCAGACGTGTTCGGCAAGATAAAGCAACCTTCTGTTAGTGGTTACCAATGCATGATAACTTTCATCGATGATTTTTCAAGGTACGTCTGGATTGATTTTATGAAAGAAAAATCAGAGGCACTTACTAAATTTATAGAGTTCAAAGAAAAGGCGGAAAAAGAAATAGGCCGAAAGATACAATGCCTACGCACAGATAACGGGGGAGAATACACATCCAAGGAGTTTTCAGAATTCTTACAGGAATGCAAGATACGCCGACAATTGACATGTCCAAACACTCCACAACAAAATGGAGTTGCCGAGAGAAAGAATCGATATTTGGCTGAGATGTGTCGAAGCATGTTACATGCGAAGAATGTGTCACCTCGTTTTTGGGCAGAATGCATGAAGACTGTAGCTCACATGACTAATAGGCTTCCACAAGCAAGGCTTTATCTCACCCTTTGAGAAACTATGGAACATCAAACCCACAGTGAGTCACTTTTGAGTATTTGGTTGCGTATGTTATGTATTTATACCAGATCATCTACGCAGCAAATTCGATAAAAAGGCAATTCATTGCATATTTGTGGGATATGACGATCAAAGAAAAGGGTGGAGATGTTGTGATCCAACGAGTGGCAGATGCTATGTATCCAGAAATGTTGTGTTCGATGAAGCTTCGTCATGGTGGTCACCATAAGCAGTTCTATTGCCAGACTCAAAAGAAATTGAAGAAAAACTTTAAGAAAATATGGAGGAACAAGAGCTTGAAAAGACTCAACCAAGTGACGAGTATTCAGAAAAGGCCCTCGATGAGGAAAAGTCATTTCGAGAAAATAAGTTCAATGAAAGAGATTCTCAGCCACTTCTGCGCAGGTCATCACGACAACGCAAACCAAATCTTAAGTACGCTAATGCTGCTCTAATTGAAGACATAGAGCCAACAACTTATGAAGAGGTATCTGAGAAATTGGAGTGGAGAAAAGCCATGGAAGAGGAAGTTCAAGGCCTGAAACAAAAAGAGACATAGGAATTGGTGCCAAAGCCGAAGAAGATTGAACCCATCTCATGTAAATGGGTTTATAAAATAAAGACTCGACCGCATGGATCGAGAGAAAGGTATAAGGCTCGATTGGTGGCTCGCGAATTCTCTCAAAAGTATGGGATGGACTATGATGAGACCTTTAGTCCGGTTGCAAAGATTACAACAGTACGAGTATTACTTGCCCTTGCAGCAAACAAATCTTGGAAGTTATGGCAGATGGATGTGAAAAATGCCTTCTTGCACGGAGAGTTAGATCGAGAGATTTATATGGAGCAGCTCGAAGGATTCGAAAGTAAGGCTCATCCAGGTTATGTGTGTAAGTTGAAAAAGGCGCTCTACGGATTAAAGCAAGCACCGAGAGCATGGTATGTTAAAATTGCCAAATTCCTAATACAAAATGGCTACTCAGTTGCAGCAGCAAATTCCAACTTGTTCGTGAAAGACAAAGGAGGTAAGTTGGCAATAATCTTATTTTATGTGGATGATCTATTTATCACAAGTGATAACGAAGAAGAAATCAAACAAACTAGAGGCAATCTCTCAGTACGTTTTCAAATGAAAGAGCTTTGAGAGTTGAATCACTTTCTCGGGCTAGAAGTAATCCGTACCAAGGAAGGAATATTCTTATGTCAACACAAGTATGCAAAAGATCTTCTACACAAATTCAAGATGACTGATTGCAAGCCGATTTCTATGCCTATGGAAGCCAATGCAAGACTCTGCAGTGAAGAAGCCAAATAATTGGAAGACTCAACAAGTTATAGGCAACTAGTGGGTAGTCTAATCTACCTTACATTAACAAGACCCGACAATGCATTCGCTGTTGAAGTAGCTAGCCGATTCATGGAGAAACCAAGGAAACCTCATTTAGATGCGGTTCGACGAATCTTGAGGTACGTAAAAGGAACTACTGATTTTGAACTTCTATACAAAAAGGGAGTTCCGTGCCAAGTTATAGGATAGTGTGATGCCGATTATGGTAGAGATCATGATACAAGACGACCAACAACTGGCTACATGTTTAGTCTTGGGTCCGGCATAATCTCTTGGTGTAGCAAAAGACAACCTAAGGTATCATTGTCAACTATAGAAGCAGAAAATAGAGCAGCGGCTATGGTAGCACAAGAATACACATGGTTGATACAGCTCTTAAAGGACCTGCACCAACCGGTTGACTCTCCAGTACAACTCCATTTCGATAATCAGTCAGCAATATGCTTAGCCGAAAATCCAGTCCTTCATGCCAGAACCAAGCACGTAGAAATACATTATCACTTTGTACGTGAAAAAGTACTTCAACAAGAAGTCAAACAAAAATACATCAAGACTGAAGAACAAGTAGCTGACTTGTTTGCCAAGGGACTTAGTGGTGCAAAATCCGATGAGTTCAGAAGGCGGCTTGGCATGACTACCAAACCAACATCAAGAGAGAGTAGTCGTTGAGGGGGAGTGTTAAAATTATTCACCAACTACTCTTCTAGAATCCTCTCCAATCTTCTCTCTCTAGCATTCTCTATATTTTTCCCATTGTTCTTTCTCTAGAACATTTAGACGTCCTAGAAATTGTAAGAAAATACTAGAACTATTGAAAGTTGGTCTATTAACCGACATAAGAAAGCTATAAATAGAGGTGTGTAGGTGTTGTGTGTTAGGTGAAGAAAAAGTGAAGAGTTAGGAACAAGAGAAAACAAATGAGTGAAGAGAGTGTGTGCTGAGTGAGTGACGTGAGGTGATTGTGTGCAAAAAGACTGTTGTGTGAGAATTACTCAAGTGCTTGTGAGTGTATACTAAAAGAGTGTAAGTGCCTAGTGCATATTTATCTTAAATATATAATAAAGAGTTATCTTTGCACTCTTCAAACTCCAACATGAAGTTTGTGAAAGTGTTCTATTGCTTTGGTTTGATTATTGTCATACTTTATGATGTTTAAATTAATAAGATATATTTCATTGGTCGGTTAAAAGGAAATTGATGCCATATTTTTTGAGGTAACAAAAAAAAAAAAAAATTGCATTCGACTAATTAAGCGATATTGTCTTTATTATAAAATTAAAAAAATTAAAAGTTTAAATCTCATCACTTATTAAAAAAAAAAAATCATTTGTGCAGACAAACACCCAACTTGCGAAGTATTGTTCGCTTTGAGTCGAAAGTTTCACGGTTTTATCTCACAAAAAACGCCTCAAATGTATGAGTTTAAATCTCTACATATATATCATTGCAGATCCTCACATTTTTTCAATGTGAGATTAGAGACATAACAATGGTCATCGGGATCGCGATCGTGAATTATTCATTTATTTTACACAACTTACTATAATTATATAGTAATTATAATCATAATCATAAAAAGTCTTTTCTAATGATTTTTAAAGTAGTTTATGACACCCTATGATCTTATATATATATATATATTTTGACAAATTCTAAATTAAATCTACATATAAATAATATAGAATACTAACCATTCACACTTCAAATAGGAACTATACCAAGGATAACCTTCCAATCGCCTGCACCAATGACGAATTCAACCTAGGACTCGATCCAAACCCACCATATTTCCCTCCTTGCAATGGTGGTAGCCTTTCAGGCCTCGATTCATTCTTCGCCATCTTCCTCACAAAAAAAGGACTCCTTATTCGCCACTGAAGCCTCCAATTCGGATCTTTTGTACATATCCTCAATGGATCTCGACCTCACCAAAGCACCTCCCACGGTGTTTCCTGTAGCATTA
Organism: Fremontodendron californicum; assembly: GCA_030761205.1. Classification (NCBI taxonomy): domain Eukaryota; kingdom Viridiplantae; phylum Streptophyta; class Magnoliopsida; order Malvales; family Malvaceae; genus Fremontodendron; species Fremontodendron californicum. The sequence continues at coordinate 16,222,754 of JAULJL010000023.1, forward strand.
TAAGCACATGAAAACGCCGTAGGAAACCGAAGCCCATTGGGGATTCTTTTGGTTGCAATCGACACAAGTTTTGTTATCTGGCTGTGATTGGAGGTTGCGTAATTATCTCGTTGTCGCCATTTTTAAATCTGATCTGAATTAATTTCGGTAAAAAAAAAAAAAAGAAAATTCAAAGAAATGCATCTATAAAAAAAATCTAAAAAGGAAAAAGAAATAAAATTGAGGCTAAAATTTGGAGAGGAGATGAACACCGGTCATTAAATAATTAAATTAAATTAAATTAAATTGAATTGGTATTTTTATTTTTTTGTAATTTGTTTCAATTACAAAGGTAAAATGAATCAAGAGTATCTTTTGATGAAAGTAAAAATGAAATAAAAGTTACATTTTGTTACGATCCCACATTGGAAAACAAAGGGATTCCTTGTGAGGTTTAGATGGATTTAAGCTCTCCCACATCAATAGCTAGCTTTTGGGGTGAAGTTCTCCAAAGATCCATGTCAATTGGTATCAAAACCAACCTCATTTTGGTGGGACCAGTACTCGGAGTGGTGGCCTGTGGAGTGTTGGCTTGGACCTAAAACAAAAGAATGTTGGTCTGGACCTAAAACAAAAAAGAAAAAGGGTGTTGGCCGTGACCAAACACAATCGTGACCAACGTGACCATGACCAACGAGGACGTTGGTCCTTCCAACGTGGTAGTTTGTTACGATCCCACATTAGAAAACAAAAGAGTTCCTTATGAAATTTATATGGACTTAGGCTTTCCCACCTCAATAGCTAGCTTTTGGGGTGTGCTTCTCCAAATGTTCATATTATATTTTTCGCGAAAGGTAATATAACTTTAGAGAATGATAGGTTTGTGATTTCTTTAAAAGTTCGTATTTGATACATAAGCAATGAAATTTTTTAATTTCACAAACGGATTTAAAAGACTGTCGAATATCTCATTTTTTTAATTAATTTTTTTATTTTTTATTATACTTTAAGGATATGCGTCAGTCTTTTAACTCCATTTGTTTCATTAGTAGTGTATAAATAATTTCTCTTCCCTTAAATTAACTTAAATTTTGCATTGTAAATAATTTTATATTCCTAACCTTTAAAAATGTTTTTGAATCAAACGAAATAATCTTACGATGTAAACTAATATTCGGGACAACAATGTCAGATACCCGAACCAAACGTTTAATTTTTTGTTAGACCTCCCCTAATTTCAAATTTTAATTATGATCTTACATATAGAATATGGATTATATATATATATATGAAAATTATTCTGTACACAGAAGGTGGAGTCTACAAACTGTACAAACAGGGTTAACAGGGTGACACATACCCTTAGGGTATAATAAAAAATAAATAAAAACTAATTAAAAAATTAGTGGAACATGTGGCAACTCTTAATTCGCTTGCGTATTTAAAAAAGTTTCCACCACGTACACTAGTGTAAAATTAGATTAGTTTTACACACTTTCATAACTTTTTATACGATTTATATTTTAACAAATCGACCGTTGGATTTAACAATATAATTGTATTCGTCGTGCACGTAAAGTTTTAAATCGATCCGATATCTCTATCATATCGATCGAGAATACTGTCTTTTTCAATATATATTTAATGGTTGAAATTTTTTTACATCGAACAAATATTTAGACATTTTTAATTTACTCGAAACTTAACGTGCATGATCTACATAAATAGAACATAAAATATGACTGTTGGATTAAACAAATATAAATATATAAAAAATTAAGAATGTGTGTAAAACTAATTTAATTTTACACTAATATAAATGTACTCTTCTCTCTCTCTCTATAACCATATTTGGACTAGGCTACGGTATTGTTTTGGCCCAAGCAAGGTATGTTAATTGTTAACACTACTGGGACTCAACTTTGAACCACAACCTAAAGGCCCAAAAAGCCCTCCTTGTCCCACCAAAAAAGTCTAGCCTACCATTAGCTAGATAATTAAGATGGGCCTATAGTTTTACTTCAATCCTAACTACTACTATATTTGAATTAAATGTGAGAAGGGAATTTTCATTTTTACCCTTTTTTCAAAAATAGTTTTACATTTACCTATATAAATTCATTTATGTGTGTGTTGAATAGACCTTTCCAAGAATGGGTTACCTGCTCAAATCTGAAGATCTACATGATATTTAGAAGGGTTTAGACAAAAATATTAAATAAAAAAAATGGAGTTGGACAAAATGAAAAGCCCATTTTTTAAACGGGCCAAACCCTAGACAGAAAACTTTAAACCCAGACTCAATTCGAATAGATAATTTATTAGTCTATTTGTAAACTGACTCGGTAAATTTCATGGATCCTAAGATATGAATTGATTCTTAATCTTCCACATTTTTTCTCATCTGAAAATATGGACATGAAAAATAAAAACATTTAGCTCTGTAAACAAATTTCTTCATCTTATCTAAAAATAGGAATGCATGGAAGATAACAGGCTCCTGTTTCGAATCAGTTTTTCGTTTTATAAATATGCAGTAACAGTTCTTCCATCAATAATCCCATAATAATAGACAAATAACAATTATATCCACACTGCAAATAGGTTTTCCATTGGTTATGTTAAATGTCCAGGCAAATACTCCTATCGGCATAAACTGAGAAGGTTAAAATGGTTTAAGTCAGAAACCATAGATAGATGGAATAATACTGACTGTTATAGAAGACTAATGCTACCACATTTCCAACTAGAGCTTACTATTTGGATGGAACAATTGGGAAACAAATCTCACAGTTGGAGGTTTGTTTGGATAATTCTCAAGTGAATTGAAGAGTCAGCTTGAAACGTACCTGAAGAGCTCAAAAAGATGTCATTTCATGTAGGTTCAAAGAGTATAAAATTACATTAGGATGATTAAACAGTTAAGATGCAAAACACCAATTGTCGCGACCTCGTTTTAATGAGTGGTTCGAAATTATTTGCCCCATCACGGGGACAATCGACCATTCATTAAGAGTGTGACATTAAAAAAAATAGAGAAAAATACGATTTAATTCCTCAAAATTAAAGGTTGAGGGTATGAAAATGACCTCGAAAAAGAAATGGAGTCGCCACCAATCTTTTTTGGCTAGGTGTGATCGGTTACCTATTAAAATCGATATTGAAAAACATTTTAAAATTAATTAAAACATTTTAAAACCAACTTTGAAGTCTGTGCTTTGAACCAGAGAAAACAAGTGCGGGTTCGGGAGTCGGTTACGTGTGGCGAAGGATTAGCACCCCCACAACGCCCGTATAAAACGATACCTTATTAGTCATGTGTCATCTTGAGTCTCGGTGAAAAGTCGGTTTTAGATTTGGTATTTGAAAATAATTTCCATTTTAAAAACAATCCTATTTTTGTTTTAAAATGATCCAGAATTTGTTATTACAAAAATTTTCTATATTCCCTGACAAACCGGCAAAAATATAGAATTTTTATTGTTTTTGGAAATCTCCGCATCGTCCTCTTTTAGAAGGGTATTCCTTCGTTAATATAGTTGATGAAGACTCCTCGGCAACCCGGAGGAGAATTCATGAATTATAATAACTCGAGGATATTGCCTTATTTTATTAAAAAATATCAATTTTCAAAAGTTTAAATGATCATGAATGTATAAATTATCATTAAAACATGAATGAACATGCATAATTAACATGGTATGGCAAGCAATTTATTATAACATGACAAAATTTAAATGACATAGCCAAAAGAATAAATGGCATGGAATATGAATCAAAGACATGGCATATGAATGATATGGCGCATTAATGAATGACATGGCATATGAATGAATGATATGGCGCATAAATGAATGACATGGCATGACATATGAATGTCAATGCACATGAATGACATGGCATAATCTAGATGACATGACATGTGAATGGATGACATGGCATATGAGTGAATGACATGGCATGAACTAGATGACATGGCATGTGAATGGATGACATGGCATATGATCTAGTGAATGACATGACATGTGAATGGATGACATGACATATGAATGAATGACATGGCATGACCTAGATGACATGGCACATGTATGAATGACATGGCACATGAATGGCATGTCACAACCTAGATGACATGGCATATGAATGGATGACATGGCATATGAGTGAATGACATGGCATGACCTAGATGACATGGCATGTAAATGGATGACATGGCATATGAGTGAATGAAATGGCATGACCTAGATGACATGGCATGTGAATGGATGACATGGCATAACCTAGGTGACATGGCACATGAATGAATAACATGGCATATGAATGTCATGGCACATGAACGAATGACATGGCATATGAATGACATGACACATGAATGGACGACATGCTACATGAATGACATGGCACACGAATGGCATGTCACAACCTAGATGACATGGCATGTGAATGGATGACATGGCGTATGAATGACATGGCACATAAATGACATGGAATGGCACATGAATGAATGACATAGCATACTTCACATGGAAAAATCTAATTATGGTAGCATGAATATAAAATGACATAAACATGGAATATTCATGGACATAGGATTTTCATGTGAGGAATAATACAAATAGCATATATCGAAAAATATTACCACACTCTCGGCAAACTCGGCAAAGCTTGGAGAATAATTCTTTCTTATGACATTTATATGATTCCGAATAAAACAAAATCTAATATCTTTTGATTCCATAAACAATGCGTTGAACAATTTCCTAACCTTTTCGACAACCCGACGAAGATTAGGAACTAATTCTCGCCAAATGTTTAGGAAACCGAAACATATGTTTTATGTCAAATAAAAATAAAAAACATTTTAAAACATGCAAAGCATGAATGTGTATTTCTCTTTTGAAGTAAGGGCATCCGTATACCTAAAAAGGTATTCGACAACCTTTGAAAGAAACTTAAATTGGATTTTCAAAACCGAATGACTTTGGGCTCGGATAAAAAAAATGGAATTTTTGGAGCAAAAGAATGCCTTGGCCGAACCCCCCTCTAAAAAAGTCTAGTTTCGCCTATTTTTGAAACCCGGGTTGACCACCCTTTACCCGATTTTTGCAAAATCAATTTTTATCCTTGAAATGACATGGAAATCAACCTAAGACAATAGCTAATGACCCAAATCAGCCCCCTCTTTGTATACAAATAAAAACAGAAAATTATTAGTCTTAAAAAACAATTCTGACTCCCAAAACCAGTTTTGAAAAACTATTTTTTTTTATCCTTTATAAAAAAATTCAAATTTTTTTTGGAGAAATTAGTGTAGACTTAGAACATAATGTTCTCTATGGGAAAAAATTAGCTTAATTTTTGGACCAAGGATGCCTTGACCTAATTTTCACCAAAGTCAGAACAGTGAGCTAAAAACTATTTTATCGAAAACCATTTTTCCAACCATGATAAAAAACCTAAAAATCATGGAAAATAATACCAGGGCATCTTCCAAAGGTCTACTACCTGTGATAAAAAAATCATTTTATTTTGACAAAAAATGAGTAAAAAAAATAAAATCCCAAAGTTAGAATATTCAACTTAAACTATCACACTTTCAACTAGCATGGACAAGGGGTTTTTGGCTAGAGATCATTGGTTGATCTTATCCAAAACCTAGTTAAAGATGGAATGAAATGCATTATTTTACAGTCAACAAACATATAACAATGAATCAACCATGAGCTAAAAATATGAGCCAACAAACAAGCACAAAAACTACTCCTATGTTTGGGCCAAGGCCAAAATGTGTAAAAAAAATTGTCAACTTGATAATGTTGTAAAGAGTAAAGAATAAAGGAAATAAAACCTTTAAAATTTATTTTTGAAAACCTTTTATTCAACCAAAAGTTAACAAATCACATGAAAAAAGAAAAAAAAAAGAACATGATATCAAAGAAAATAATTGAAGAAAAAAAGAGGGAATAGCTACCTTGCTATTACTTTCCAAATCAAGCTCTCTAAATTCTCCTTCCTTCTCCTTCTCCCTCTTTCTCTTTCTCTCTTTTTCTTTTTCTTCTTTTCTCTTCCAAGAGTATAGTAAAAATGCCTTGAAGAAAAAAATGAATCTCCCCTTTTTTTGCTTGGCCAGCCCTTGGTATTCTAATAGTGAGTGTGTTTTTATTTTTTTAGCCTTTTTCATGCTTTGCATGCTCTCCCAACATCCCTTGCCACATGGCTAAAAATGTCCTCTCTTTGCATGACGCTTTCCTTAAATTAAGGGTGCTTGTCCCCTATTTGTATGATGCTTCCCTTAAATTAAGGGTGCTTATCCCCTATTTGCATTTTGCTTCCCTTAAATTAAGGGTTTCCTTGCCTCTCATTGGCCAAGAATGCCACCTAAATTATTCTTGTCTCCTATCTCTACAGAAAATCTGAGCCACATGTCATGATCATATGGCTTACTATTAAAATATCTTCTTAGGTAGAATTTTTAATCCTACTTGGCATCATCTTATAGCCTTCACATGCTCTTCACATGGCCTTCACATGGCTTTGCAATTTGGAGACCTCCCATTGGCCTAAAATGCCATGTAGGCAAAGTAGTGGATAATCTTGTCCTTTTAAAAATGTCATCTTGCTATTCAACCTTGGCCATTTGATTCAAGATTATCACACCTCTCCCTCTATTCAGTATGCTGGCCTAAAATGGCTTGGAAATTTCCATGTCATTCCTCTTTTTTCATTTGCAACATGGCCTTTCTCGATTTCTTCGATAAAATTGCATTTTGGCCTCCAAACTTAATTTAATTGCAAATGAACCCCAATTATATATTTTTCTTTTCCAATTTATCCCGTCTAATATAAAACTCAGTTCTGGAGGTTTTCATATTTTTCTGAGCTCGGATTCTATTTTTCTCGGATTTTTCTCTAAAGTTTCGGTTTAGTGCCTCATAACTTTTTCTTTTTCCATTTGAGCTTCGATTCTGGATTTTTCTTCTCCAATCCCTTCCATAAAATATAAAATTTAGATCTGGAAGTTTTCATAATTTTTCGAGCTCGTTTCCTATTTTTTCAAAATTTTCTCTTGGAATTTCAGATTAGTGCACCAGAACTTTGTCTTTTTTCATTTGAGCTCCGTTTCTGGATTTTCTTCTCCAATCCCTTCCATAAAATATTAAATTCAATTCTAGAAGTTTTCATAATTTTTTGAGCTCATTTTCTATTTTCCCGAAATTTTCTCTTGGAATTTCAGATTAGCGCACCCGAACTTTGCTTTTTTTCATTTGAGCTCCAATTTCGGATTTTTCTTCTCCAATCCCTTCCATAGAATATAAAATTTAGATTTGGAAGTTTTCATAATTTTCAGAGCTCGGGTTCTATTTTTTGAAGAATTTTCTCTTGGAATTTCGGATTAGTGCACACGAACTTTGCCTTTTTTCTTTTGAGCTCCAATTCTGGATTTTTCTTCTCCAATCCCTTCCATAAAATATAAAATTTAGATTTGGAAGTTTTCATAATTTTTTGAGCTCGGATTCTATTTTTCTCGGATTTTCCAAAATTACCTTTTAACTCTCGAAACCTCGGTATAATGAATTGGAGTTGGTCCGAAAACCCCCAATTTTTTCTTTCGAATTCTTGTCCGATTTAGTTTTCCCCTTTTTTCAATACTAAGAATTTTCTTGTTTTTTTTGTTTTTTCCTCCAACCGGCTCTTCCCTAGGATCCACTTCAAATTGGAACTTGGGATATTTTTATATATTTATCTTTTATCAACTAGGGGCTTCAATTTTACCAAATCGGGCCATCTCTGCAGTTTTCCCCAAATTTGTGAATTTCCTATTTATTAATTAAATCCTTATTTTCCTTTTTCTCTTAAAACCAATTATCCCTTCAACTCCGCTTCAAAATTGGACCTTCCAATATCCATAGTTATTGATCTTATTCCATTTGGAACCTTCAATTTCATTCAATTTGATCATTTACGCACTTTTCCCCAAATTTGCAAAATTAGGTATTTCCTCTACACTGAATCTCTGCAACCTGTCTTTCAAACTCTTTATCTTTCGTTGTAGACCTCCGATTATCAAAAGTCCTTCACCATTGTTCAATTCAACTTCGAATCTTGATTTTGATTGAGAGTTGACTTTTTTAGTGGTTGACTTTTTGTGTTGACCTCCGAAACAAAGTTTTGAAGACCCATCTATGGAAGGGTGGAAGTCTCTTTGCGTTCTGGAAAGTTGAAATGAGAATTTGCCTGGTTTAGGGGGCCCGGACAAAATTAGGTGTCTACAGCTGCCCCTCTTTGACTATTGTTGAGAATCAGGAATCAGGCAAAGATAAAATAGACAATAATTTTGTCCGGTTAGTGAAATCACATGTGAAAGGCAAGAGGGAGAATTTTCTTCATTTTTATTCATCATTGTTTGATTGATTTTTTTTCATTTTTTTTTTGTAAACTGTAAAATAAAAGAAATTTGTCCTTAAATTGAATTCCTTGACTAATTAAGGCTTGACCCGTTTTAAGGAAACGAGTTTGATTTGCAAGACAAGAAAATACCTCGGCGAAAATCCCGAGGCCTTACCTTACCTTGGGGAAGCTTTGTTTGAAATATAAGATTTGTCCTTAAATTGAGTTCCCTAACTAACAAGACTCGACCTGTCTTAAGGAAACGAGTTCGATTTGCAAGAGAAAGAAATACCTCAGCGAAAATCCCGGGGCCTTACCTTGCTGAAGCTTTGTTTGAAACATAAGATTTGTCCTTAAATTGAGTTCCCTGACTAATCAAGGCTCGACCCGTCTTAAGGAAACGAGTTTGATTTGCAAGAGAAGGAAATGCCTTGGCGAAAATCCCTGAGCCTTACCTTACCTTTGGTGAAGCTTTGTTTGAAACATAAGATTTGTCCTTAAATTGAGTTCTTTGACTAATCAAGGCTCGACCCGTCTTAAGGAAACGAGTTCGATTTGCAAAAATTTTGGATGTCTTGTCCACGAAAAATCTGGTTGTCTTGTCCAGAAAAATTTGGATGTCTTGTCCGAGAAATCTGATTGTCTTGTCCAAAAAAATTTGGATGTCTTGTCTAGGAAAATTTTGGATGTCTTGTCCGAAAAATCTAGTTGTCGTGTCCAGGAGAATTTTGGATGTCTTGTCCAGAATAATTTCGTGAAATTATATAAATGAAATGGTATTGGGATATTTCACTGAATTCCCCAGCAACCCAGCAGAGCTTTAGAAAAATATCTTTTCACATGACATGTATATAATTTTGGATTGAACGAAAACCATATTTTTTGAATAATTTTGTAAGAAAAGAAAATACCTCAGCAGTGATGCTGGGGCCTTATCTTATCTTGGTGTGAAATTATATAAATGGCACGTGTTAGAATATCAAACTCCCCGGCAACCCGACAGAGTTTTAGAAAAACATCTTTTCACATGGCCTGTATATAATTTTGGGGATAACACTATAATTTGGATGTCTTGTTTGGAAAAATTTTGGATGTCTTGTCCAGAATGCTCATGTAAGGGGTTTTTCTTCCTTTTATGCTAGCTACATTGGACTTAAAAAGGAAAACTTTTTACAGTTCCTGCAATGTTAGTCGAGTGCAGTGATGGAGATGATAGGTTTTGCAAAATGCTTGTAAGATGCATGTTCCCTAGGGATGAAATGCAATTTCATAATTGTCATGAGTTTTAAATCCATGATTTCATTGAGGCTCATGACTTTTAACTCCACTGCTTGCTCTTCTTGATGACCTTTTCATCGTTATGGGCTCACTGAGATTCACAAATTTCTTGATTCTGTGACAGTGTCTTCAACCTACCCACGGTTTGCCCTACTTGATGGGCTCTGTCGTATCAGTTTTACCATGATCCATAAGTTTTCTGACTCTGTGATGGTGTCTCTAAGCTATCTCTGATTTGCCCTTCTTGATGGGCCCTTTTCTATCGTGGGTTGATGTGTTTAGTCCATCCAATGTTTGTCCTACTTGATGAGTTTTTCAGTATCACGAATTAACGTGTTTAATCTATCTAATGTTTGCCCCACTTGATGAGCTTTTCAGCATTATGGATTGTCACGAGTTTTCTCCAAATTTTAGTGGTTTCCAAACCTCTTCTAAAATTTAAATCTACTCCATAGTAATGCAAAGAAATCCTTTTATTTAAAGATTTTTATGTTTACTAATCATCAATCAATTTGATAACACTAAAAAATGCAGCACAACATATATGAAAGATGGTATGAAACATCCAAATGCTATGAAAGGGCCAACAAGAATTCATTACAAAAAGGTTTAGATAACAAAGATGAATATCAAGGATTAAAAAGGGAAATGTAAAGAAAAAGGTATAGATGCCCAGATGCGGAATATCCCGGAGCCTTCCAGCTTAAGTTCCTCTGAAACATCTTTTGAGCGAGCTATTTGCTTGGGTGACTCCTCGGTTTTTGTTGTTGCTTCAGACTGAGCTTTACCCTTTCTCTGAATTTCTGATACTTTCTCCCCTTTTACACGGAGCATTGATTCAATCTTTGATCAGTACTTGGGCCGCCCTTTGCGGGTTTTCAACCCAAGTGTATCCCGTTTGGTTTTAAGTCGCCCTTTTCGGGTTTTCGACTTAAACCTCTCATTTTACATTTATTTTTTATTTTTTATTTTTTCTCTTTTTTGTGTTCCACTATGAATCTGAGAATTCTAAATGCTTCCATGGTAAAATGAAAATTCAAAAGATGGGATAAAATCTGAGAAAAACTCTTCAAGTTAAATACCTATGCTTGATCAAAATGAACTTTAAAAGTATGTAATGTAGGTCAAGGTTCGGGTTTAGAAAGAAAAGATAAATAGGCCCAAATAGTGTTTAAGGGTGATCAGATCAATGATCATTTCATGAAGAGGATTTCATTTTTTTGAAATATTCGTCCTTTTTGGACTTTTCTCTCATTTTTTGAATTTTGTTTCTTTTTGTTCTTGGCTTTCATTTGCCATTCTTTTTCACATGTTTTTTTGTGTTTTTTTTTTCTTTTTTTGTTTTCCATGGCTCTTTTCGCCATGATTTTTATTAAGGAGATTTTTTCTCGCATTTTCCCCTAGTGTAGAGGGTGATCCTTGATCAAGGTTCAAAGAAAGAAAGAATTTCTAAGCCTCAAAGGGGTGACTAGGGATAATTTATTCTTAGTGACAGGAATGTGAAAGATGGCTATTTCTCATATCAAGCACGAATATTCTCATTGAAAAACAATCCTTAGGGAAAATAGATAAATAGAATTTTCATTTTTCCACTTGGAATCATTCGAATTCTTAATTGCACAGTATCACACTTTTTCTTTTCAAGCATAGTATTTCTTCAATTCGTCGGTATTCATAGGATTTCTCAAGTCATCACCGTCCATCTGAGTTAAGATCAATGCTCCTCTAGAAAAAGCTCTTTTCACCACATAGGGTCCTTCCCAGTTCGGAGCCCATTTTCTGCGAGGATCTTTCACGATAGGGAGAACTTTCTGTAATACTAACTCTCCCTCTCGAAACTGCGTGGGACGAACCTTTTTGTTATGGGCTCGGATCATCCTTTTCTGATACATCTGCCAGTGGCAAATTGCCTTCAGCCTTTTCTCCTCGATGAGATTCAGTTGTTCATAACGAGCTCTTACCCATTCTGCCTCTTCTAGGCCAGCTTCCATCAAAACGCGAAGTGAAGGGATTTCAACCTCAATAGGCAGCACTGCCTCCATCCCGTATACCAGAGAAAATGGCGTGGCACCCTTAGATGTGCGAACTGAGGTATGATATGCGTGGAGAGAAAAAGGCAAGATCTCATGCCAATCTTTGTACACATCAATTATCTTTTCGACAATCTTCTTGATGTTCTTATTAGCTGCTTCTACTGCTCCATTCATTTTCGGACGATAAGGCGCCGAATTATGATGCTTGATCTTGAACTGGGTACATACTTCTCTCATCATCTTATTGTTCAGGTTGAGAGCATTGTCCGAAATTATTCTTTTCGGAAGTCCATATCGACACACAATCTCTTTCTTGATGAATCTGCATACCACTGACTTTGTTACATTAGCATAAGAAGCTGCTTCTACCCGCATCGTGAAGTAGTCTATGGCCACCAGGATTAAACGATGTCTGTTCAAAGCGTACGAGGTAATGGGCCCGATCATATCCATTCCTCACATTGAAAATGGCCATGGAGTCGTCAAGACATGCAGTGGCGATGGTGGCACATGAATCTTGTCTGCATATATCTGGCATTTATGGCACTTCCGGGAATAATTAATGCAATCCCCTTCCATGGTTAGCCAATAGTATCCTGTCCTTATAATCTATTTAACCAGCATGTGGCCATTGGCGTGAGTGCCACATATCCCTTTGTGGACCTCTTCGAGGATTCTCTGAGCTTCAGCGTAATTGATACACCTCAACAGAACCTGGTCTTTCCCTTTCTTGTAAAGGTTTTCACCATCTAAGACAAAACCCATCGGCATTCTTCTCAGGGTTCTCTTATCAATTTTCGTTGCTTGTTCAGGTACTATTGACTCTTGATGTATTGCAAGATGTCGTAATACCAAGGGCGGCCATCCGTCTCTTCTTCGGTACTCAAGCAGAGGGCAGGAGACTCATATATGCTCATCTTGATTGGCACAACTTCGGCCCCCTTTTTTCACTTTAAACATTGATGATAAAGTGGCTAAAGCATCCGCTATTCAGTTTTCTTCTCGGGGGAGGTAATTAAAAACCACTTCTTCGAACTCCTCAATCAAGCTCCGTATAAGCTCTCGATATTGGATTAACTTTGAATCTCAGGTTTCCCATTCTTCTCGTAGTTGGTATATCACCAAGGCTGAATCTCCGAAGGCCTTTAGTGTTTTGATCTTTCTTTCTATGGTGGCACGAAGACCTATGGCACATGCTTCATACTCAGTAGTATTGTTTGTACAATCAAAATACAATTTGGTAGTGAAAGGATAATAATCTTCCTCAGGGGATATGAGTATTGCACCGATTTCGTGCCCAATGGCATTAGATGCGCCATCAAAATACATTTTCTAGGTTTTATTTTCTGAGGAGATCTCTTCTACTTGCGAAACACATATTAGGTCTTCATCAGGGAAATCAAAGTCCAAAGGCTCGTAATCCTCCACCACTCGGCTTGCTATGAATTCGACTCCTGCGCTTTATAGCCTTTCGGCTCACATATACAATATCATATTCGGAAAGCAACACTTGCCATCTCGCCATTCTTTCTGACAATTAAGGAGCCTCGAATACATATTTGAGGGGATCTAACTTTGCAATCAGCCATGTCGTGTGATACAACATGTACTGTCCGAGCCTTCGGGCAATCCAGGCTAGGGCACAACAAAGCCTTTCTACCAATGAATACTTCAACTCGTACTCAGTGAACTTCTTGCTGAGATAGTAGATGGTCTGTTCTTTCTTTCCAGTTTCATCATGTTGCCCCAACACGCATCCCATGGACTTTTCAAATACTGACAAATACAATATCAGCGACTTCCTTGGGACTGGTGGGTTTGACAGATAATGCTTGACCCTATCAAAGGCTATCTAGCATCCTTCAACCCATTCCCCTAGATCACATTTTTGGAGTAGCTTGAATATCGGGTCACACTTATCGATCAGTTGAGAAATGAACCGAGCGATATAATTCAGCCTACCCAAGAAGCTTCTTACTTCTTTCTGAGTACGAGGTGGAGGCAAGCTCTGAATAGCTTTCACTTTATCTGGATCAATTTCGATTCCTTTCTGGCTAACAACGAAACCCAGTAGATTTCTTGAAGTGACTTCGAAAATACACTTTGCCGTTGAGTTTAAGTTGGAATTTTCTCAACCTTTCAAAAAGCTTTTTAAGATTTGCAATGTGTTCGTCCTCTCCTTGCGACTTTGCGATAATATCATCGACATAGACTTCGATTCTTTTATGCATCATGTCATGGAACAAAGTTACCATGGCTCCTTGATATGTTGCCCTAGCATTCTTCAACCCGAAAGGCATTATCTTATAGCAAAAGGTTCCCTACATCATCACAAATGTGGTTTTCTCCATATCCTCCAGCGCCATCTTAATTTGATTGTACCCTGAGAACCAGTCCATGAAGGAAAACACAGAATTCTTCCCGATATTATCAACTAGAGTATCAATGTAAGGCAACGAGAAATTGTCTTTAGGGCTTGCCTTATTTAGATCCCGATAATCAACACACATCCGTACTTTGTCGTCTTTCTTTGGGACTGGGACAATGTTTGCTACCCACTCTGGGTATTTTGCCACTTCTAAAAATCCGGCGTCGAATTGCTTTTTCACTTATTCTTTTACTTTTAACAGTATTTCGGGCCTTATTCTTCTCAATTTTTGCTGAATCGGCTTGCAATCTAGTTTCACTTGGAGTTTGTGAACCACAATATCAGGGTCCAACCCAGGCATGTCTTGGTATGACCACACAAACACATCCGCAAATCCCTGAGTAGAATTATCAATTCTTGCTTTATCGATGGTGAAATGACAGCCCCGATCTTGACTTCTTTTATTTCTTCCCCATTCCCCAAATTTATCACTTCTAACTGCTCTTTGTGAGGCAATACTTATTTTTCCTCTTGTTCTATTATTCTCAATAGATCCAGAGGTAAATCACAATCCTCGACATCTTCATTAGCATTGAAATCACCCGCACAAATGGTTTTTCAAAATCGATTTCAGAATTATTGACAGGATAGTCCTCATATTCCGTATCTGGGCACCTATAAATAGGTGGGAAAGAAATAATATAGGAAGGCATATAAGCAATAATAATGAAAGAATGTGGACACATCAATATGAAGAAAATGCATCGTGATTGTCATTTACTGAATGAAAAGTCTTAAACATAAGCCCATATAAAAGGATTCTTAATGCCCTTGGGTAGAGGCAATTAAGATTGATTCAGAGCATTACACTAGAGTAGACCTAAAAACTATAGGAAATTCAATCACACTCCTATTCGTCAACTCATAACTCGGGGGACATGGGCACACCATCCAATTTGTGCTTTTATTTCTCAGCTCATCTGTTTCGGCCATGCCGACCATCATTTCATGTGGCTGTTTATCTTCAACCACGTAAAATTTATCGAAGGCTTGTTCCAACATAACCATCACATCATCGGAATTCTTATCTCCAAACTCGAAACTTGCTGAGCGAAAAATGTGAAGGATTGGAGGGAAAGTCATGCGCTCCCATTCCATATCCACGCCTGAAAGTCGGGCCATCCTCCTCTTTCTATTCTTCTCAACTTGTCTTTTTTTCCTCATAGGCTTTAGGAAGGTACCCTAGACCGAATTGGTCTTTCTTTTCGGCCATTTCTATCGCTCTTGCTATTCCTTGGAGGTATTTTCCTAATCTTTTCCTGCGCGGTAGCCTTTTCCAATTGTGGTCATCACCCTTAACCTGGTATTCTTGGATAATCTCGGCTCTAGAATTTTAAATCCTTGATGATGAATACGGTATTGACGAACTCCAATGACCTGAATGAGCACTCTACGACATCCTTATTCACTTCTGTATAAAGGAAATTGGTGGATGCAAAAGCTATAATATCTTCTTCTCCTAACACACTGACTAGACGTCCTTCCATCACAAATTTCATCTTTTGATGGAGAGATGACGGCACAACCCAGCAGAGTGAATCCATGGCCTCCCCAGCAAACAATTGTAAGAATGAGTAATGTCCATTACTTGAAAATTAACCTCATAGGTACAGGGACCTATCTAAAGTGGGATTTCAATGCTTCCCATCACTTCCCAACGAGTGCTATCAAAGGCTCTGACAACAGTATGGCTTGGCAGCATGTAGGTCATATCATTTGGCAGTTTCGACAAGGTTGCCAATGGCATCACATTTAGGGAGGATCCATTGTTGAGGAGTACTCGTGGTAGAATGTGCCCCTTACAGGTAGTGGTGATATGAAGAGCCTTAGTGGATCCTATTCCATTTAGCGGTATCTCATCATAAATGAAAGAGATGTAATCATCTGGTGTGATATTCCCCACCAATCGGTCTAACTTTTCCACCGATATGTTGTTAGCCATATAAGCCTGGTTTAAAATTCTCGGTAGAGCATTTCGGTGTGGCTCTGAGTTTAACAGTAGTGAAAGAACTGAAATCCTAGTCGATTGGCAGTGTAATTATTCTACTACACTATATTCACTGTGTTTGATGAACTTTAAGAACTCGCAGGCTTTCTTCTCATTCACTGGCTCTTTTACTTTATTAACTGGGGTTGGATCCTTCTCTACTTCCCCAGATTGTTCTACCTCCATAGGGTCTGGTTTCGTTGTCATTTTCCCCTTATCAGGTCCTCCTATCTTTCTCATTTGATTATGCTCAACCATTCCCGAGGCACAACATCTACCATTTCGAGTTAGATACCCCACTCCAGTCACATCCACGGCAGCTATCGATTCGAGGATCCCGGCATCGTCATACTGTATTCCATGGGATCGTCTTGTCACCTTTGTAAGAAAAAAGAGAGGGCAATTCTATGATCAATTTCAGAGCGGGTCCCTCGACCATCGGGATAGCCTTTACCTCTGGCTCATCATAATATATGATTAGAGGTCTATCCACCCTATACCGGGTTTAATTCATACTGACTTCAAGATCTTCTATCTTTTCAGAAAATTGAGCTTCGCCCATATCCATCATATTTTGAATCTTTGCCAAAAGCTCTTCACAGTCCTAAATGGCATGCCCCTTACACTCATAATATTGGCAAAAGTCCTCTAATTGGCTGGCTATTTTCTTCACATTCGATTTTGGTTGAATCAAGCCTGGCTTGACCATCTCTACCTAGACTCTGATCATTGGCATCTTTATCTTCCTGACACCCTTTTTTACCTTTTCAACCTCTCCTGACATGATTGCGTTAACCTTGGCCTCTATGTGATTAGGCAACAGGTTACCTACAATATTAGGCCTATTTTTCGATCCGAATTTCAAAATTCTCGCATCAATAAGGCTCTGGAACTTACACTTGAAAGTAGTGCAGTTCTCGATTGAGTGTCCTTGAATCCCTACATGGTACGTGCAATGAGCGTTGGAATCATACCACTTGGGATAAGGAGGTTTTAAAGATTGGAGATAGACGGGTGCAACGAGTTGTCCCTGTAGAAACTTTGGGTATAACTCGCTGTAAGTAGTAGGGATAGGGTCATATTAAGCCTTTTGGTTATTTCTCACAGGCCTTTGATCATTTCAAGTGTTGTTTTGAGTGTTTGGTGGAATGGCTATCTGAGGAGATATGCCAGTCGGGTATGGTTGTTGTGGTATAGCTGTATAAGGAAAATGGTTTTGAGTGAGGCTGTTTATAGCTGGGTAATATGGATTATAGGTTGGGTAAGGTGTATAGGGTATTGGAGGTGCAAAAGGGCGGCCATTAAAACTGACTGCATGAGCCTCCCCTTCTTTCTTCTTGGAGGGAGTTACTTTCTTGAGGGTGACTTGTTCCCCACTTTCCATTTTTCTGTTCTTGATAGCTGTTTCAATCATCTCTCCAGATGTAACCATATCTGCAAAAATTTTGGTGGCATTACCCACTAACCTTTCATAGTATGGCGCTTTCAGAGTATTAATAAAGAAAACCGTAGTTTCTTTATCGATCAAAGGTGGCTGCACCTTGGTAGCCATGTCCCTCTATTTCTTCGCATACTGTCTGAAGCTTTCAGTAACTTTCTTGTCCATATTTTTTTGGGATAGTCTATCAGGTACCATTTCAGACACGAGCTTGTAGTGTTCCAGAAAGGCCCTATCCAAGTTCGTCCAGGAGCGGATCTTGCTTAAGATGAGCTGATTGTACCATCGAGTTGCAGACCCAGTAAGGCTGTCTTGGAAGCAATGGATAAGCAATTTCTTATCACTGTCATGTTTGATTATCTTCCGGCAATACATTGTCAAGTGAGCGAAAGTGTTGGTTGTCCCTTGTACTTATCAAAATCTGGCGTTTTGAACTTAGATGGGATCACTAGGCTAGAAACTAAACTCATCTCTTTAGCATCGAGGCTTCCAAACAATTCAGCCCCTTCAACGGCACGCAGCGTTTCTTCTAATAGCTGATACTTCTTTTGCAATTCAACTATTTCAGCCATTTTCAGCTCTGTTGTTTTCATCTTTTCTTGCTCGACGAGATCATCCAGATCTGGGACATCGATAGGATTTGCTGGGATTGCCCTAAGATTCACCCCATTCGACATCTGTTTTTGTACCCCTGTACTAGGTTGAACATATTCGAAAGGCATTGCAGCTGTCGATGGTAGAGTTTTTGTATTCTGTGAGGATTGGCCGTTTGTCAGTACGGCTTCTTGCTGACCCTCTTTGTCCCCTCGACTTCTTGATTCTACTCCTAAAGTTGAATTTTCCATGTGTCCCTTTCCCTTAACTGCGACGAACACCAGTTCCATTAACTTATTCATCTGATCTCTTGATTCGGCCTGAGATTTGGCCAACTGTTCCCTTAACTCATCCTGTGCTTTTTCTATTCTCTCTATCTGGGCAGTTTGTTCATTTTCCATGATCATGACTTGTAATCGAGTATTATACTGATGCGAGGTACTTCTCTCTGCGTGTTTTAGTGGATGCCCAATTTTTATACCTTAGTGTAAATACCACATATTAGAATTTCATGACACATTATTCTCTTTTTTATTAATAATGAATGGAAGAAAAAATTAATGAACTAATAAATGATTTGATGAATCACTGAACAAATGAATGAATGAATGTCTCTATGATTATGTGGTATGAAATGATGAAACTAACGGTATTTACCTTAAGATCAAATTCCAACACAAAGGTTTTTCATTAATTCATAGAAACTTGTTACCTATCATCTCCTAATCTCGGGTTATATAGAAATATTTGATCTGCTCATACTGGTCTTGTGTTTCCTTTAGGAAATTCAATAGATGCTGTCATGTTTCCCCGTCGGGTTGACATCTTGTCTTAAAGTCTTCACTTTCTTCACCATCTCTCTTGCCTTAATCACAGCCTTGCGGATTTGCCTAGTCAGGTTGTTTATATACTATTTTCTCCCCAAAGTTTCTGTCTTCCATCTCATACTAGCATCTATGGCTAAATCATTTGCCTGGCTCCATTCGGTCTCCCTCTCTCGGTATTCTCGAATGATAGTAGTGATGTTAGCCCTCTGGACTTGCAACTGATGCTCTAGGGTCTGAATTGAAGCATGGAGCATCTCATTCTCTTTGCGCAGCATGGATGACTTTTCCCTTTCATTTCCCAATCTGGCTTTCAACAGCTCATTCTCTTGCAGGCACCTTTCCAACTTCGCCAAAATCAATGAGCCTGCATCACACTACTTCTGTCGCTCATGAGCAAATCTGGACTCCTTTTCTTTGCTTTCCTTAGCCTTGCCTTTCTTGAAATCCAATTCTTTCTGAAGTTTTTCTGTTTCTTTCTCATGTGCACCAAGAGGACTGCTAGTTCCAGTAAATTTCCCTTTGGCTCTTAGCTTCTTGTTCTCTTGATGCAAGTCCTTTATGTAGGATTGTTCCGTGTCTCGCTCTTTAGTCACTCTCCGTGTCTTGGCCTCTTGATTCTCAAGATCGGTCTTCAAATCTTTGATTTCCTCTTTGAAGCTTATCATACTCACGCTTCAATTTCCGTTTGTCTTTTTCCAACTCTTGCCTGACAATCTCAACTTTTGACGACACTATGGGTTCTAGCTGAAGTGTTACCGGATAAACAGAGGTGTCCTCGGTAGGAAGCACAACGTCACGAACCCTCCTGGCTCCCCATACCTGATATGTCGAGGTAGCATTGTCAGTGTACCTATCCACTTGTGACCGATGTAACTTCTTCCATGCTTTGATAACTTCACGTATCTTTCCCATATATCCAGACTCACCATAGAAGAACTCCATCGAAACAAGCTCATGAGTCATTGGGATAAACTGTTCGGATCCATATTGCCTCTGTACTAGTAATGGAGCATAGCTAACGGCTCCCCAAATTCCCAACAGCGAAACCCATAAATTCTCACCACAACGGTACAAGATCGACCTAAGTGGCATCCATGGAGGCTTCCAAGTTATATCTTCTCTACCTAAATGACGGAGAGTCATAATCCATAGCTTCTTATCCCTTTTCTTTGACCATTTTTCCTTGTTGAATTCTCGAAATGGACTAAAAGTCTTTATGTAAGGGAAAGTCTTCCACCATCATCACCACAAAAGTGGCTCTAAATCCAGACATACAAAAGCTGTACACAACCCTCGAAACGTCCCTTACCTTTTTTTCAATAGTAACTGAGTGACCTAATCGTTTCAGCAAGAATGGCAGGGGAAGGGTCGATTTGTTTGTCCAAACGATTGAAGATGTCTACCACGGCTGCTTCGACATGACCTTCCTTCCACCTTCGAGAATAGGACTAATCCATAGAGTGCCAAGGAAAAGACATCCACAACATGGTCATCATCGGGGTTGTTCTTGATATAATTCTGCAAGAATACCCAAAGAATGCAGTAACTCAAACCCTTCATCTTTATGTATGGAGAATCAATCGAAAACTCTATACCCATCACTTTGGAAAGCTTCCTTCGATAGCTCGATGTTTTCTACTCTTTCCAATAAATTTTATCCGGATTTGCTAACTCAACACGGAGCAAGATAGAATATTCTTCAATGGTAGGCACCATATCTTCCTGATTAAAAGTGAAGCATAGGTACGATGGATCCCAAAACTGCACTATGGCCCTGATCAACTGCTCGTCCATCTTGATCGAAAGGAGTAGTGCTATGTCACTATATTTTTCGATGAACTCATCTTTCTTCGCAACTCTTCACTGTCTCCAAATATCCTCTAACTCTGGGAAGTCATTTTGATCAAAATCCAAGTGAACTGACTCGGGAAGTGCAAACACAAAACCAGCGACCAAACAGTCTCCTTTGTCACCCTAATTTTCCTCGGACTCAATTCTGACTTGTTGATATGTCTTGCTAACCACTGATATTGGTAGAAGGTCTTGACGTTCCATGATTATAATGAAATCTCTTTGGTTGGCACTCGACTTAAGGCAAATACCCCCTAAATGATCATGATGCATGGGATAGAAACCAAAACAAAACAGAACATGCGTGATAAGTGCTTAATTTCATATATTTTCATGTATTATTTCCTTATACTTTGTGCTTTAATTCTTAAGTTCTTTGACAAATTATTATATTTTTATGAATTATAGGTATTTTGGAAGAGATAAAGTCAAAACATGTCAATTATGATGATAAAGAGCTTATAAAGTCACAATCGTAAGATGGAAGAAGACTTGGGAGTCAAAAAGATCAAATTCTTAGTGCTAGATGATCAGGCAGATTTGACCTCCGAAGCTTGTTATTGTAATAACCAATTTCAATCCGGGTCAGGCCCAAGTACCGACCCTGGCCATCTACGGGCCCGAAGATAAACCCAGCAAGCCACCTAGACCTGCTGGCCCAGTCTGCTGGATAGGCCCGATGCCAGGCCCCCAACCAAGCCTGCTGTGCAGGCCCGATCCCAGCCAACACCCAGGCCATTCGACCCGATTCCAATCTGGCCCAGCCTGTTAGGCAGGCCCCTGCTGGCCCAGCCAGCCTTGCCCTAGGCAGCCCCCAAACCCTAACCCAGACCTACTAAGCAGTCAGCTAGTCAAACCCTAGGCAACCCCCTACAACCCTAGCCCTTAGCAGCCACAACCCTCACACGCCAGCCCCTACCAGCCCCCTGCCCAGGCAGACACCCCCACACACGCCACCATCCACCCACACTCAACTACCCCGTACACGCCACCCCCCAAACCGAACCCACCTGCCAACCCTAGCCCTTCACCCTACTCACACAATCCCTTTTGGGATCAAACCCAATCCCAAACTAGCCAAAGCCAACCCTAGAGGCAACACTCACATCCTAGAAGATTTGGATCTTCTGGGAACTAGGATCCGAAGCCCCATAAGAAGGGGGCATCAGCAGCAAAAAAAAAGGGGAGGAGTTTTCGAAAAAAACCTAGAAAAAAGAGAGAACTGTTCGGGTCCCTCCCCAGCAACCCAAAGAAACCACCCTAAACCCCAATCCACACCACCACAGACCCTAACGAGAAGCAAAAAAAAAAAAATAGATGAACCAAAAAAAAAAACCAAAAAAAGGAAATTGAAAAAGAAGAGGGTTTCGATTTTCTTTTCAAGGCCAGATCTACTCCGATCGGGCCTGATTTAGAGAAAATCGAAGGGGGATTCGAGTCGAGGAGCTCACTACGAGTCATTTAGACTCATTTTGGACCGGAGAGCTCGCCGAAGAACGGTGGCCGAGGGTGGAGATGACGGCCGGTGCGATAGTCTGGTGGCTGGTTTGTGGGAAATTTTAAAGAAAGAGGGGAGGATTTGTAGAGAGAGAAAGGGAAGAGAGAGAAAAACAAAAAAAGTGAGAAAAAAATATAAAAAAGGGTTTAAATAGGGTGTCAAAACGGCACCATTTTGGTTGATTGAGGATCCGTGCGTGGAATTGGATTCGACTTGGGGTCTGTTCGTGGACCCGGATCCGACCCGAGGTCCGCGTGCCTGACCCGATTCAGCCCAAAAAAAACAAAAGGAGGGATTCGGGTCAGCCAGAAAGGCCCGACCTGATCAGCAGGCCCCTGCCCTGACGCGCGTGCCCAGCAGGCCCCTGCCTAAGCCTAGCGGCCTATTCCACTGGTTTTGGGCCAAGCAGAGAAGAGAAAGAGGGAAAAAATGAAAAAAATGAAAAAAATGAAAAAAAAAAGAAAAAAAGAAAAAAAAAGAAAAAAAAAGAAAAGAAAAGAAAGAAAAGAAAGAGAAAGAAAAAAAGAAAACAAAAAAGAAAAAAATGGAAAGAAAAAAAAGAAAAAAGGAAAAAGCTAGCCCAGCAAGCCCAAGCCCGGTCCGCGAAGGCTTCTCAAGCTCAGCCAATTGTGGACTCAATTCTTGACAGATTTTTGGGTCAATTTCAATCAAATAGTGGGTACAATTTCTTTCTTTGGTTATTTTTATTTATTTATTTCCTTACTTTTTATAAAATTCTTGTAACATGTTTAAAATGAATTTATGTATTTATTTATTTATTTATTTTTGAAAATGCTAAAATTCTTACTTAAAATATTCCCAAAAAATTAATTAATTATTTTTGCATAGATTTCTTTCTGTAAATAATCATTTATAATATGTTTGTATATATTTTGAAAGAAAAAAAAAAGAATAAATTTTAAACAAAAAAAAATTAATTTTTTTTTATAAATTAAACCATGTGTATCATATCTAATTATTCGCATTATGGGCACTCATGCAAAATAAAGAGAGAATACGAATTTGCCGACGAAGGAATTCGAAAGATATTACGGTTATGATTCCTAAGATATCTTGAGGTGAGAGGATCTCGTTAAATACCACCAAGAGTGTTGGAAATATTTAATAAGTATTCTCGATAATAGATTTACGTTCACTTTCATTTTTCAAAAAAATAATAAAAATTCTATAAAAAAAAGAATAAACATGTTTTGAAATAAAAATAAGAATAAAAAGAGAATTATTTTTAAATACCGATGTCAAGTCCATTAAATCGATATTTAAGATAATACGTGATTAAGTGGTACCGTTTTCTAAACGGGCATCACGGGGGTTCTAATCCTTCCCCGCACGTAACCGACTCCCGAACCCAATTTTTTTTTTCTTTCTGGTTTAAAATGCTGACTTCGAAATAGGTTTTAAAATGTTTTAATTAATTTTAAAATATTTCACTAAGACTAGTTTTAATAGGTGGCCAATCACACCTAACAAAAAATATTGGTGGCGACTCCATTTTGTTTTTAACATTTCGTTTTAGCGGTCGAAAAGCCGTTATGACAGCTTGGCGACTCCACTGGGGACCTTTGAGAGTCGAGCCATTAATTAATCATGTGTTATCATAAGTTTTGATTTAATGGATTTAATTGATATTTAATATTGATTTCTTTTAAAAACAAAAAAATTCATGTCGTGATTTTTGTTAATTCTTTATTTATTCTTTTTAATTATGATTTTTTTTATTTACGCTAATAATTGTGGGGCATTTAGGATAGAGGTATTGAACTAATTAAATGGTGGTTGGTTCCCTCATCCACATACCTACAAGCGCATTTGCATAACATAAAGCCCTTATATAGGGGTTTCTGACCTTTTAGGTGGAAGTAAAGTAACTACGCTCTTGTGAGGTGATAACCTCCGCATGGGCTAGCGAAATACTTCAGGAGTAGTAAAGTACTTACGCTTTCGTGAGGTGGTAACCTCCGCATAATATTGGAAAATATACTCCAACAAATTGAACCCGTTTAAATCGGGATGCCTTACTAGCCTTCACGGGCGACAGTGAGGAGTAATTTGGGGTCTTTTAGAACCCGGTTCAACCTCATATAATGAGCCATATGAAACCAGCCTAGTTTGGATCATGCAGAATTTTCGTATGACACATGGAGGAACACTTTCGACCTTTTTTTTTTCTTCTACATTCCAAAGATGCATGGTAGACTGGGTAAGGATGAACGTACGTCACCCGTAATAAGTTTAAAATTTCGTCCAAAAGGCACCTTGATGCCTGAATAAGTTGATACTGTTGGGGCAAATGTTCATTAACTTTTTGAATTTGTAAATATGAAAATTCTTTCCTTCAAGCACCCTTGCCTTTCTTACATCTCGTACATTTCATGCATTAATGCACTTGTAAATAAAGCATGTACATTTATAATTGTATTTTTGATTTCACGGTGATAATAATCGCATTTGATAAATTGCATAAACGTTTGTTGTTGATTAAATAAGAATTGCAAACCGGTAGTGTTGAATAAATATTTGGACACTTGTGCCATAATAAGACCCACTACCCCAAAAGTTTTTGATAAATAATGGTTTTTGAAAATAATATTTTGATTTTTGCAGGGAAAATATGTTTGAAAAAAATTGTGAATTCAATTTGGGGGTAAATTTTGTGCAATGAAATTGTTGAATAATTAAGTTTAGTCCAAATCATGTTAATTTAATTATTGAATATTTTTCTGTATATATTCGTGCATTAATTTGTTTATTCTTTAGACAAATCAAATTGGCATCATGTTGCAGTCATAACATGCATGGTCATTCATTGTAGAATACATTTGTGACATACATGGTCATTCTCCGTATATACCAGTGTATCAATTTATTTATTCTTTACATGCATCATATCGACATCGTGATTGCATTCATAACAATATGGTCATGCATTCGTGACATACATGGTCACTCACTATATATGTTAATGCATTAATTTGTTTATTCTTTACATGCACCATATAGGCATCGTGTTACATTCACGGCATTCTTAGCTCATTCATCATGATACACATTTGGGGAATAAAAAAGAAGTCGGCTTAGCTTTAAAAACTTTGAAGAGATTTCTCTTTCAAATCAGAGGTATAAGAATTACTGTGTACCTCTATGACACAGGCCGAAACCATGGAGGATGAACAAAATAGACTAGATAGGATGGAAAGAGCACAGAGGGAATTACAGGAACAATTGGCAAAGTTAGAAGAATAATTAGCAAAGTCACAAGAACAATCGGCAAGGTCCCAAGAGGAATCTAGAGAACAGATGACCAAGCTCATGGAACTGGTATCCACCGCGATCAAGGGAAAGGGATACACCGAAAACTTGGCTACTAAAGAAAGGTCGAAGGCACAGAAGGGTCGAAATGAGGTAGTAATGTTAGATGGCCAGTCTCATCAAAACACGGTTAATCCTGTCAACATCCCAAACTTAGGTGAACCAGCTGAACCAGCAAAGTTGAAAATGGTTGCGTTGAATGGGGCTAAGTAAGCAGATTCCCAAAGAAAATATCAACTGTTAGAGGAAAGGCTCCGGGCAGTAGAAAGCACAGATGTATTTGGGAGTGTAGATGCAAGTGAACGTTGCTTGGTTCCTGATTTAGTCATTCCTCTTAAATTCAGAGTCTCCGATTTTGAGAAATATGATGGGACAACCCATCCATTAGCCCATATCACTATGTTCTGACGAAAGATGACGGGCCATATGGATAATGATAAGCTTTTGATCTACTGTTTTCAGGATAGCCTCAGCGGATTTGCGATCAGGTGGTATAATTAATTGAGTAGGGATCAGATTCGCTCTTGGAATGATTTGGCTAGAGCTTTTCTACGCCAATACAAGCATGTGACTGATATGATGCCTGACCATCACCTTGCAAAATATGGAGAAAAGGGCCACTGAGAGCTTCAAAGAATATGCCTAAAGATGGATGGAAATGTCCACCCAAGTGCGACCGTCCCTGACTCAAAAGAAAATTACTGTCCTTTTTGTGAATACACTGCAGGCCTCGTACTATGATAGACTCGTCGACAATGCCAGAATTTTTTTTACGAATATGGTAACCTCAGGAGAGATGATTGAGAATGCTATCAAGAATGGGAAACTCGAAGGAGATAAGACATCCAATGCCGAGAGAAACGGGGCACCTAAAAAGAAAAAGAAAGATGTCCAGGTTGTGGGAGAATTCACCCCGTATCCCCATTTCCCTTCATATCAATCATGTTACTCTACCAATGTCTCTCCAAGCCATTATCTTTACCTGCCAAATATTCATCCCCAAACACCTAATCCTATGCCAGCCCCTGCAACTAGGCCTGCTTCCCAAAAATGACCGTTAGGTAACCAAGTGAAATTTCCAATCCCAATCCTTGAACTGTTGCCATTACTAATAAGGAATCAATACCTTACCCTTATTCCTTTGAAAATAGCTACAAACCCATTAGCAAGGAGTTATGACCCAAACAGCCAGTGTGAGTATCATATGGGGGCAATTGGATATTCAACTAAAAAATGCAGACAACTGAAAGAAAAGATTGAAGGTCTTGTCCACGATGACATTTTGACTCCAGAGCTTATCGAATAGTGGAAATCCGCATTGCCATAGATCGATTTCTTCTTTAGGGGTTTTCAGGATAAGAATTGTTGCCTTTAAAAGCATGTCAACAAGTATTAAGGAATATGCATGTAGTTCTATGCCTCATTAGGAAAGCACTTGTCTTATGTTGGCATCCACATGAAATAAATAAATTTTGAATTTCAAATGCTTGGTCTTTATTGTGTTTTAAGAATAAGTTGAATTTGCAAAAATAAACATTAAGGAAATTCTTGATTTTGAAGAATGTGTTCTTAAAAGAAAAAAAATTCTTTCTTCAGATTAAGAAATGATGGGGAGTCATGATAATATTGATGATCATTATTAGAAATGACCCAATACCCTTCCACATCTTTCTCGGACCTTCCTATGCTTGAATCCTTTGAGTTTGAAAAAATCAATGCTTCTAGTAATATATTGTTGAATTTCAGAAACTATAGTCAGTGCAATAAGAAAAATGCAGATCCTGGTTTAGGCTATGAGCAATGGAACAAACTTTTTGAAAAATCCGAGCTCTTTGGAGTCTCAAACAAGTGAAACCTTTTTCAAGAATCTAGATTATGGTAAATTGATGTGTGTCAAGGTTATGCCAAAACCATTCATATCCCTTTCAATAACCACAAAACACGATCTGCCCAGACATCGCTTCATGATTAACGCCTCAGGGCACAATGACTAAACCTGATTTTCTCATGTTTCCAGAAAAAACCTATTTTTGAGCCATATTCTTTCTTGTCACTTCGGACAACCCAGAAAAAGACTCGAGGTGTTCCTCGGAATGATACGAATTCTGATTTGTATGACCAATCAAAGGGTGCATCATTTGTAGATATGGAGGATAGATGGTGAATAAGGATGAAGTAATTTTCGAGGCATGCATCAATCAAAAAAAAAAAAACCCAAAAAAGAGAAGAAAAAAAAAGAAAAAAATGAGTGTGACATCATGCATTTATGAAATTCAAGATGGTTTCAAGAAAATAAAAAACCTTTTCATTTTTTTTTCTAGGGGATGACTCTTCGGTTTACGTGCTTGTGTTTGAGATGAAAAATGGCCATCTTTCACCATCCTTTCACAAATTATAAAAATATCCTTTTGCTCCCCCTTTTGAGCCTAATGAATACTTTCGTTCTTTCAACCCCGATCAAGGATCACCCTCCATACTAGGGGGCAAATGAGAGAAAGGATCTTTTCAAAGGTCACAGATAATGAAGCGCTGGTTCAAAGACAAAAAAAGAATGCCTTGAATCAAAGAGCAATTTGAGCTTCCAAATAACTACGGGCTCACTCTGTCAAAATAGAAATGCAAAAAAAAAAAAAAAAGGTGTAAATAAAGGAAAAATGAAAGCCCAAAAACACCTAGAAGAAAAAAAGAAAAAAAAAGGATGAAAATCATCAGATAAAGAGAAAAGCTCAGAAAAGATAAATGTTTCGAAGAGAATCTTCCTCATGAAATGATCCTTGATTTGATCACCCTTAAACACATGTTTGGGCCTATTTATCCTTTCTTTCAGAGCCTCGAACCTTGGCTTACGTTACGTACCTTGAAAAGACCATTTTGATCAAGCATGGCTATTCAAATTGATGAGTCTATTCTTTGAGAAATGCATGAGACTTCAGTCTCCTTTCTAGCTAAAAATCCTTTATGGATAAGTCTTGATTTCTTGAATGCATGGTGAAACATTTAATGAAAAAAAAATTAAAAAAAATGGAAAGAAGGAGACTCTAGGGTGAAAACCCAAAATGGGCAGTCTAGAGTAAAATGGGAGAATTTCGATGCCACTTATGGTATTCTCAATGCCATAACAAAAGAGAAGGTCATTTTGAAGAAATCAAGGAACATCTCGGAATTCCAAAATATCCCAAAACTGTTAACTCTCGTTTGGAGGTTTGACTTCAAGAACTGAGACTTTTTTCCCTTCTAGAATTAACTTTTCAGTTTGAACATCTCGGCTAGTCTTGACGTTTGTCAAAACGCCATGATTTGGAAACTTGAAGATGGTTGAACTTGTTTGATTCCCAAAGAATTCATGTTCTGTAAAACCTGTTCCATTTGTGAGTCTAGAAAGGACATACATTTTTCTTGTTGTGAAGTCTATTTGGATCAACCAAAATCTTGTTGTACCAAGCCTTTTGACTAAATTTGAAAAAAACTGAATTGACACTCAAAACTTCTAACAGTGGTCATCAATCTTTAAGAGATTTGGATATCACAACATGAGGATAACATTTTCAGCTCAAAAGTTTTAGTAAATAAGCAAATATTTAAATAAAAAAAAAAGAGCAAGCAAAAACAAATAAAAAATGAAAATATTTTTGGAAGAAACCATTTTGAATAAAAATGATGTTGGCATGAGGCAAAGGTTCTTCTAGCCCAAAGGTATGGAACTATTGAGGTAGAAGAAATGAACACTCGGCTCAGACTTCTGTTGATATGATTTTGAAAACCATCAGAGCAAAGAAATAGTACCAGAGTGAAGAAAAGGGTTGATCTCTTACGTGACACGAGTGTTTGGGGATACGCTCTGTTGCGAAAAGGAAAAACGAATTGAAAAAGCTAAACGAAGGTCAGGAAAAACAATTGGGAACATTTGCATCATTCATGAACATTTGCATATTTATTGAGTTTTGCATCTGCATCGTGTCGTAAAACATTTACATTATTCATGGGTACTTGCACATGCATCATCAGGGGGCATATGCATTGACTTCGCATGACATTCACATTTCATGCATGACATTGACTATTTGGAATTTTGACATTTGAATTTGAACCTTCAGTGAGATTTTCTTCCAAGATATGATTGTGAAAGATCTTCAGGTATGATCACCAAGACCTCAGGGCACTGCTTTTAAAACCTCCGAGTTACCTTTTTAAGACCTCCGAGCATCATTTTCAAAGACATTTTTAAAGACATCCGGGCACCTGTTTCAAGACCTCCGGGCATTATTCTCAAAAATCATGGATAAGACCTCCAGGCACCATTTTCAAAGAAAAGAGATTTTTAAAGACCTCCGATCACCTGTTTCAAGACCTCTGAGCATTATTCTCAAAAATCATGGATAAGATCTCCGGGCATCATTTTCAAAGAAAAGACATCTTTTTACGGCCTCCGGGCATCTGTTTCAAGACCTCCGGGCACTATTCTCAAAAATTATGGATAAAACCTACGGGCACCATTTTCAAAGAAAAGACATTTTTAAAGACCTCCAGGCAGTATTCTCAAAAATCATAGAGAAGACCTCAGGGCACCATTTTCAAAGAAAAGACATTTTTTTAAGGCCTTCGGGCATCTGTTTCAAGACCTTCGGGCATTATTCTCAAAAATCATGTTTTCAAGACCTCCGGGCACCATTCTCAAAATCAGGGATAAAGACCTTCGGGCATCATTCTCAAAACTAGGAATAAGACCACCGGGCACGATTTTCAAAGAAGTACCATTTTTTAAGACCTCCGAGCATCTGCTTTCAAAAACCTCTGGGTAACATCTTTCCAAAAGATATTTTCCAAGACCTTCGGGTACCATTTTCAATTCTTGCAAAGTCGAACTTGTTTCCTTAAGACGGGAAGAGCCTCGGTATCATTAGTCAAGGTAATCTCTTTAAGGCAAATAATTCTAGCACAAGCTTTCGAAAAAAAAAACTCATGATCTTTCCTCAACGATCAACCAAGAGCCTCTAACCAATTTCGGTCCAAGTTAGGGCCAAGAACCGACCCGGGCCATCTACGGGCCCGAAGATAAACCCAGTAGGCCACTTAGGCCTGCTGGCCCAGCCTGCTGGACAGGCCCAATACAGGGCCCCAACCAAGCCTGCTGTGTAGGCCTGATCCCAGCCAACACCCAAGCCATTCGGCCCGATTCCAATCCCGGGCCCAATCTGGCCCAGCCTGTTGGGAAGGCCCCTTGCTGGCCCAGCTAGCCTTGCCCTAGGCAGCCCTCAAACCCTAGCCCATACCCACTAGGCAGTCAGCTGCCCAAACCCTAGGCAGTCCCCCTGCAACCCTAGACCCTTGCAGCCACCACCCTCATACGCTAGCCCCATGCCCAGGCAGCCACCCCCAGACACTCCACCATCCACCCATACTCAACCACCCAATACACGTCACCCCCCCAAACTGAACCCACCTGCTAACCCTAGCCCATCACCCTACTACACACAATCCCTTTTGGGATCAAACCCAATCCCAAACTAGCCAAAGCCAACCCTGGAGGCAACCCTCACATCCCAAAAAATCTTTATCTTCTAGGAACTAAGATCCGAAGCCCCATAAAAAGGGGGCATCAGCAGCAAAAAAAAAAGGGGGAAGGGTTTTTAAAAAAAAAAAACCTAGAAATAAAAGAGAGAACCGTTCGGTTCCCTCCCCAGCAACCCAAAAAAGCCACCCAAAACCCCAATCCACACCACCACAGACCCTAACCAGAATAAAAAAAAAGATCAACAAAAAAAAGAAAAAAAAGGAGGGTTTTGATTTTCTTTTCAAGGCCAGATCTACTCCGATCGGGCCTGATTCGGAGAAAACCAAAGGGGGATTCGAGTTGAGGAGGCCACTACGAGTCTTTTAGACTCATTTCGAACCGGAGAACTCGTAGGAGCACGGCGATCGAAGGCCAGTGCGACGGTCCGGTGGTCGGATCTGGGAAATTTTAGTGAGAGGAGGAAAGATTTTTAGAGAGAGAAAAGGAAGAGAGAGAAAAAAAAGAAAAAGTGAGAAAAAAATAAAAAAGGGTTTAAATAGGGTGCCAAAACGGCATCGTTTTGGCTGAGTGAGGGTCCGCGCATGGACCTGGATCTGACCCGGGGTTTGCGCACCTGACTTAATTCAGCCCAAAAAAAAGGGAGCGTTTCGGGTCAGCTAGAAAGGTCCGACCCGATCTTTGCCCAGCAGGCCCCTGCCCTGACTCGCATGCCTAGCAGGCCCCTGCCCAGGCCTAGTGGGCCATTCCACTGGTTTTGGGCCAAGTAGAGAAGAAAAAGAGGAAAAAAAAAAGAAAAAAAAAGAAAAGGAAGAGAGAGAAAAAAATAAGAAAAAGTGAGAAAAAAATAAAAAAGGGTTTAAATAGGGTGCCAAAACGGCATCGTTTTGGCTGAGTGAGGGTCCACGCATGGACCTGGATCTGACCCGGGGTTTCCGCACCTGACTCAATTCAGCCCAAAAAAAAAGGGAGAGTTTCGGGTCAGCTAGAAAGGTCCGACCCAATCTTTGCCCAGCAGGCCCCTGCCCTGACCCGCATGCCTAGCAGGCCCCTGCCCAGGCCTAGTGGCCCATTCCACTGGTTTTGGGCCAAGTAGAGAAGAAAAAGAGGAAAAAAAGAGGAAAAAAAAGAAAAAAAAAGAAAGAGAAAGAAAAAGAAAAAAAAGCAAAAAAAAGCAAAAAAGAAAGAAAAAAAATGAAAAAGCTAGCCCGGCAAGCCCAGGCTCGGTCCGTGAAGGCTCTCAAGCTCAGCCAACTGTGGACTCAATTCTCGACAGATATTTGGATCAATTTCAATCAAATAGTGGGTACAATTTCTTTATTCAGTTATTTTTATTTATTTATTTCTTTAATTTTTATAAAAATCTTGTAACATGTTTAAAATGAATTTATGTATTTATTATTTTTTTTTTGAAAATGCTAAAATTCTTCCTTAAAATATTCTAAAAAAATTAATTAATTATTTTTGCATAGATTTCTTCTGTAAATAATCATATAATATTTTTGTATATATTTTGAAAGAAAAAAAAAGAATAAATTTTAAACAAAAAAACATAAACAAAAAAAAAATTAAAAATTAAACCATATGTATCATGTCTAATTATTCGCATTATGGGCACTCATGCAAAATAAAGAGAGAATATGGATTTGCCGACGAAGAAATTCGAAAGATGTCACGGTTGTGATTCCTAAGATATCTTGAGGTGAGAGAATCTCGTTAAATACCACCAAGAGTGTTGGGAATATTTAATGAGTATCCTCGATAATAGATTTATGTTCACTTTCATTTTTCAAAAAAATAATAAAAATTCTAAAAAAAAAAAGAATAAACATGTCTTGAGATGAAAATAAGAATAAAAAGAGAATTATTTTTAAATACTGATGTCAAGTCCATTAAATCGAGATTTAAGATAATACGTGATTAAGTGGTACCATTTTCTAAACGGGCGTCGCGGGGGTGCTAATCCTTTTCCGCACGTAACCGACTCCCGAACCCGATTTTGTTTTCTCTCTGGTTTAAAACACTGACTTTGAAATTGGTTTTAAAATGTTTTAATTAATTTTAAAATATTTCACTAAAACTGATTTTACTAGGTGGCCAATCACACCTAACAAAAAAGATTGGTGGCGACTTCATTTTATTTTTAAAATTGTCTAGCGGTCGAAAAACCGTTATGACAGTTATCATTATGTTAAATCATTATTTGAAGAAACTTCCTTCTTGACTTTTGAAGATTACTTGAATACCTTTCCAACGATAGTTTACACGCCTAAATCGGACAAATGATGGTCATCCAAATCAGCCGACGAAGTGCGAGGCAGTGCATCAGTCGCGAAAGCGAAGTCAGCAAGCAAAAATGCCCAAGGCAGAAAGTTGGCACCGCGGCACCAAGTTTCTGTTTCTAAAAATTTGCAAAACCAAAAAAAAAGTCCAAAACCGCAAAAATACAAGAAAAGTCCAAAACAGCCTTATTTTGACTCCTAGCTTCCATGAAAAGCAAGAAAGGGTTTCCAAGGCTTTAAGACTCTATAAATACCATATTTTGAGCCACCAACTAGGACATGCTTTTGATTATTTATCAATCTTCTTCTTCTTCTTCTTCCTCTCTTAGTTTTATTTTATTTTTGTTCTTAGTTTCTTTTGAATATTCATGTTTATGTTGACAATGCCTATGCAAGGCTAAACTTCTCTTTGTTTAAGGGTGATTTCAAAGCCCTAGACATGTTATGTAATTAATTTTCAGATTCTATCATATATTAGTTTTCTATCAAAGTTGTTTATGTTCTTATACAAGAATTGTTCACGATATTGTCTTGATTTGTTTAGGTTGCAAACTAGATAGATCTTGATAATTATCTAATGCTAGTTTAGGAATCTTGATCCGTGTAATTGTCTTAATTTCTTATTTAATAGTAGCAATTTGTAATTCATGATTATGTTGGGTTTTCAGGAATTATGAGGTGGAACATAACATAATTTGAATGAATCCATGTTTATGTGTTTGATGCTTAGATCAACCTATCTTTCTCATCATAAAGCTGCTATCACTTTGAATCTAATGATGTTTATCTTAGTTTATTTGATAGTTAGACGAACTAATGAATGATTGGGGTAACACAGGATGTTGTTATCTATGATTGTTAACTTTGATAGATCTGATTTTGATTCTTAATGTTGTCTAGTGGTGGAGAATGAACCTTTAGCCATATTTTTCATATTTGATTACTTCTTATTTACTCGCTTTCTTTTTTGATTATAAGTTTTTAGTTTAAACTGATTTTAAAAACCTCTCCTTTTATTTTGTTTTCTTTGAAATTAAGTATAAATTAATAATTATTAAACTAAACACCAATCCCTATGGACTCGACTCTTGCTTATTGCTATATTTTACAACTGATATTTTTAGTGCAAGGATTAAGTAAGATATACTCTTTTGAGTGCATCAACAAGTCAGTACGGGGATAAAAACAATCATAACATTGACATAAAATAATTAGTAAAAGGTGAGAGATGTTCCTCCGAGTGTTTCTTAACTCCGGGATATCTAATAGATAATGGGCATGGCTTTGCCTAGGTTTACTATATGGAGTTGCATTAGGTTCTAAAAAGGCTCCAAATTGCTCCTCACTGTCGCTGGTGAAGGCTAGTAAGGCACCCCGATAAAAACGAGCTCAATTTGTTAGAATACATTTCCCATGCTTATGCGGAGGTTAACACATCATGAAGCATAGATAATTTGTACCCCAGGAGTGTTTTGCTAGCTTATGCTGAGGTTATCACCTCACGAAGCGTAGGTACTTCACTCCACCTAAATGGACGAAACCCGGGTTGAGGGCTCATGTTATGCAAGTGCAAGTATAGTGTGTGAGAAGGAACAACAAACCTTTCACCACTTATTTTACAATCCATGATTTAAAAACCCTAACAATTTATTATTAAAAAAAAAAAAGCTGAATCAAATAAAAGAAAGCATTAGTCAATCAAAGAATAATGACAATACACAACACTTGAATAAAAGGAGCACAATAATAATATGTATGCTCATGAAGATGAAAAGAAAAATTTTGTTATTTTCAAAATCCTCTTTACTTTACAAAAATGGGAATTATAATTAAATACCAATTAAAATCGACCAAGTCGAGGCTTTTAATAACACTCGACTAACTTTAGGCCTGACTTTCTAAAGTCCCCAGCGGAGTCTCCAAGCTGTCGCAACCTCGTTTTAATGAGTGGTCCAAAATTATCTGCCCCCGTCGTGGGACAATCGGCCATTCGTTAAGAGTGAGACATTAAAAAAATAGAGAAAAAGATGACTTAATTCCTCTAAATTAAAGGTTGAGGGTATGAAAATGACCTCGAAAAAGAAATGGAGTCGCCACCAATCTTTGTTGGCTAGGTGTGATCGGTTACCTATTAAAACGGTTTTGAAAAATATTTTAAAATTAATTAAAATATTTTAAAACCAATTTCGAAGTTTGCGCTTTGAACCAGAGAAAACAAGTGCGGGTTCAAGAGAAGTTACGTGTGAGGAAGGATCAGCACCCCTACAACGCCCATATAAAACGGTACCTTATTAGTCATGTGTCATCTCAAGTCTCGGTGAAAAGTCAGTTTTAGATTTGGTATTTGAAAATAATTCCCATTTTAAAAACAATCCTATGTTTGTTCTAAAATGATCCGGAATTTGTTATTGCAAAAATTTTCTATATTCCCTGGCAAACCGGCAAAAATATAGAATTTTTATTATTTTTGAAAAATCTTCGCATCATCCTCTTTTAAAAGGGTATTCCTTCATTAATATAATTGATGAAGACTCCCTCGGCAACCCGGAGGAGAATTCATGAATTATAATAACTCGGGGATATTGCTTTATTTTATTAAAAAATATCAATTTTCAAAAGTTTAAATGACCATGTATGTATAAATTATCATTAAAACATAAATGTATAACATGCATAATTAACATGGCATGGCAAGCAATTTATTATAACATGACAAAATTTAAATGACATAGCCAAAAGAATAAATGGCATGGAATATGAATCAAAGACATGCAATATGAATGATATGGCGCATGAATGAATGACATGGCATATGAATGTCATGGCACATGAATGAATGACATGGCACATAAATGGATGACATGGCATATGAATGTCATGGCACATGAATGAATGACATGGCATAATCTAGATGACATGGCATATGAGTGAATGACGTGGCATGACCTAGATGACATGGCATGTGACTGGATGACATGGCATATGAGTGAATGACATGGCATGACCTAGATGACATGGCATGTGAATAGATGACATGGCATATGAATGATATGGCATGACCTAGATGACATGGCACATGAATGAATGACATGGCACATGAATGAATGACATGGTACATGATTGGACGACATGGCACATGAATGACATGTCACAACCTAGCTGACATGGCATATGAATGGATGACGTGACATATGAGTGAATGACAAGGCATGTAAATGGATGACATGGCATATGGATGACATGGCATGACCTAGATGACATGGCACATGAATGAATGACATGGCAAATGAATGTCATGGCACATGAATGACATGGCACATGAATGACATGGCATGGCATATGAATGACATGGCACATGAATGACATGTCACAACCTAGATGACATGGCATGTGAATGGATGACATGGCGTATGAATGACATGGCACTTGAATGAATGACATAGCATACTTGACATGGGAAAATCTAATTATGGCAACATGAATATAAAATGATATCAACATGGAATATTCATGGACATAGGATTTTCAAGTGAGGAATCATACAAATAGCATATATCGAAAAATATTACCACACTCGGCAAAGCTTGGAGAATAATTCTTTCTTATAACATTTATATGATTTCGAATAAAACAAAATTTAATATATTTCGTTTCCATAAACACCTGCGTTGAACAATTTCCTAACCTCTCCAGCAACCCAAAAAATATTAGGAACTAATTCTCGCCAAATGTTTAGGAAATCGAAACATACGTTTTATGTCAAATTAAAATAAAAAACAATTTAAAACATGCAATGCATGAAGGTGTATTTCTCTCTTGAAGTAAGGATATCTGCATACCTAAAAAGGTATCCGACTACCTTTGAAAGAAACTAAAAATGGATTTTCAAAATCGAATGAGTTTGGGCACGTATAAAAAAAATTGGAATTTTTGGAGCAAGAGAATGCCTTGGCCGAACCGTCCTCTAAAAAAGTCTAGTTTCGCCTAATTTTTAAAACCGGGTTGACCACCCTTGACCCGATTTTTGAAAAATCAATTTTTATCCTTGAAATGTCATGGAAATCAACCTAAGACAGTAGTTAATGACCCAAATCAGCCCCCTCTTTGTATACAAATAAAAACATAAAATTATTAGTCTTAAAAAACAATTATGACTCCTAAAACTAGTTTTGAAAAACTATTTATTTACCCTTCATAAAAAATACAAAAAAATCTGGAAAAATTAGCGTAGACTTAGACCATAATGATATCCATCGAAAAAAATCAGCTTAATTTTTGGACTAAGGGTGCCTTGATCGAAGTTTCACCAAAGTTAGAACAGTGAGCTGAAAACCATTTTATCGAAAACCATTTTTCCAACCTTGATAAAAAAATCTAAAATTTTTGGGAAAAATATCAGGGTATCCTCCAAAGGTCTAATACATGTGGTAAAGAAATCATTTTATTTTGACAAAAAATATGTAGTGAAAAAAAAAAAATCCAAAGTCAAAATATCCTCCAAAGGCATGAAATGCATGATTTTACAGCCAACAAACATATAACAATGAATCAACAATGAGCTAAAATATATGAACCAACAAACAAGCAAGAATAATCAAGCTCTCTAAATTCTCCTTCCTTCTCCCTATTTCTCTCTTTTTCTTTTTCTTCTTTTCTCCTCCAAGAGTATATTGAAAATGCCTTGAAGAAAAAAATGAATCTCCCCTTTTTTTGCTTGGCCGACCCTTGGTATTCTAATAGGGAGTGTGTTTTTATTTTTTTAGCCTTTGTCATGCTTTGCATGCTCTCCCAACATCCCTTGCCACATGGCTAAAAATGTCCCCTCCTTGCATGATGCTTTCCTTAAATTAAGGGTGCTTGTCCCCTATTTGCATGATGCTTCCCTTAAATTAAGGGTACTTCTCCCCTATTTGCATTTTGCTTCCCTTAAATTAAGGGTTTCCTTGCCTCTTATTGGCCAACAATGCTACCTAAATTATTCTTGTCTCATATCTCTACAAAATATCTGAGCCACCTATCATGATCATATGGCTTACTATTAAAATATCTTCCTAGGTAGAATTTTTAATCCTACTTGGCATCATCTCATAGCCTTTACATGCTCTTCACATGGCCTTCACTTGGCTTTGCAATTTGAAGACCTCCCATTGGCCTTAAAATGCCATGTAGGAAAAGTAGTGGAGAATCTTGTCATTTTAAAAATGTCATCTTGCTATTCAACCTTGGTCATTTGATTCAAGATGATTACACCTCTCCTTCTAATCAGCATGATGGCTGAAAATGGCCTAGAAATTTCCAGGCCATTCCTCTTTTCTTATTTGCAACATGGCCATTTTCGGTTTCATTGGTAAAATTGTATTTTGGCCCCTAAAATTAATTTAATTGCAAATGGACCCCGATTTTGGATTTTTCTTTTCCAATTCATCCGTCCAATATAAAACTCAGTTCTGGAGGTTTTCATATTTTTTTCGAGCTCGGATTCTATTTCCTAGATTTTTCTCTAAAGTTTAGGTTTAGTGCCTCCCAAACTTTTTCCATTTGAGCTCCGATTTCGGATTTTTCTTCTCCAATACCTTCCATTAAATATAAAATTCAGATCTGCAAGTTTTCATAATTTTTCGAGCTTTTTTCCTATTTTTCCCGGAATTTTCTCTTGGAATTTCAGGTTAGTGCACTCGAACTTTGCCTTTTTCCATTTGAGCTCTGATTCCAGATTTTTCTTCCAATCCATTCCATAAAATATAAAATTCAGATCTGAAAGTTTTCATAATTTTCCAAGCTCGTTTTCTATTTTTTCCATAATTTTCTCTTGGAATTTCGGATTAGTACACCCGAACTTTGCCTTTTTTCATTTGAGTTCCGATTCCGAATTTTTCTTCTCCAATCCCTTCCATAAAATATAAAATTCAGATCTAGAAGTTTTCATTATTTTCCAAGTTCAGATTCTATTTTTCCCGAAATTTTCTCTAGGAATTTCGGATTAGTGCACCCGAACTTTGCCTTTTTTCAATTGAGCTCCGATTCCCCATTTTTCTTCTCCAATACCTTTCATAAAATATAAAATTCAGATCTAGAAGTTTTCATAATTTTTCGAGCTAAAATTCTATTTTTCCCGAATTTTCTTAAATTACCCTTTAACCCAAGAAATATCGGTTTTACTGAAAATGGGCCCAATTTTTGGATTTTCTTTTCCCACTTCCTTTGTTATATATTGAATTGGAGTTGGTCCCAAAACGCCCAATCTTTACATCCGAATTCTTTTCCGATTTAGTTTTCCTTTTTTTTTCAATATTGAGAATTTTCTCTTTTTTCCGTTTTTCCTCCAACCGGCTCTTCCTTGGGATCCACTTCAAATTGAAACTTGTGATATTTTTATTTATTTATTCTTTATCAACTGGGGGCTTCAATTTTACCAAATCGGGTCATCTCTTCAGTTTTTTCCCAAAATTGGTGAATTTCCTATTTATTCATTAAATTCTTATTTTCCTTTTTCTCTTCAAACCAATTCTTCTTTCAACTCTGCTTCAAAATTGGACCTTTCAATATTCGTAGTTATTGATCTTATTCCATTTGGAACCTCCAATTTCGTCCAATTTGATCGTTTACACAGTTTTTTCCAAATTTGCAAAATTAGGTATTTCGTCTACACTAAATCTTTGCAATCTGTCTTTCAAACTCTCTATCTTTCGTTGTAGACCTCCGATTATCAAAATTTCTTTACCATTGTTCAATTCAACTTCGAATATTGATTTTGACTAAGAGTTGACTTTTTCAATGGTTGACTTTTCATGTTGACTTTTCAAAGTTGACTTTTTGTGTTGACCTACGAAACAAAGTCTTGGAGATCCATCTGTGGAAGGGTGGAAGTCTCTTTGCGTTCCGGGAAGTTGAAAGGATAATTTGCCTTGTTTAAGAGGCTCGGACAAAATTAGGTGTCTAGACCAATCTTTTTTCTATTTGAAGCTCTTCTGAGCATGCCATATCACTCAATAAAAAAATGTCCCTACTATGAGCAAAATGGGCGGGCTGGGCCGAGATATCCCTTTGACAATTAGGGTCAGGCTTGATCACATAATGTTGTCCATATTTTGGGTCTGACCTGGACAGACACAAAAGGTATTAGTACCCAGCCCGAACCTGAGTTTAAATTATAGTGTAAACATTTAAAAATATGTTAAGTTGTCCATGTTTTAGAATTTAATAAAAGATAAAAAGATAAAATTACTAAAAATTAAATAAAAAATAATATATTTGTTTAAACTTTTTTAGAAAAAAAGTAATATGGACGAGCCTAAACGGGCTTGGACTATCCATTTACAAATATAGAGAGGCTTAGGTAGAATTTGAAACCCATATTTCAGGCCGGGCCAGACTTGAATAAGTATATGTGGTGTTGATATTATATTTAGACTCGACCCGGAACTGGTTTGGCCAGTCCAATGAATACCTTTAGTATCGGACACATACCTATATCCGACACATACTTGAGTCCGAGGTTGTCTATTGATATATAATATTA
This sequence comes from Fremontodendron californicum, assembly GCA_030761205.1. Lineage (NCBI taxonomy): Eukaryota > Viridiplantae > Streptophyta > Magnoliopsida > Malvales > Malvaceae > Fremontodendron > Fremontodendron californicum. Next base: position 16,263,695 of record JAULJL010000023.1, read on the forward strand.
GTATATCCAATTGTGACTTGTGACTTTGTGCAAAATCTATAAAGCCCTTGCTAAAAGTGCTTTTAGATTGAAAAAAAAAAGAAAAAAAAAAAAGTTATCTCAATGTTACAAAATTTGGCGAGCTTTGTAACGTGAATTTGTAACCAAGAGGCACATTAAAGTGGTCAAACGTTAAACCTGATGGTAATTTTTGTGCGTCCCCTGCCCTAAGGGAAAGGGACTCTACCATCCATGGATGGATTGCTATAATCTCTTCGAAAAAAAATGTTACAATTTTTTTTTTGGGCCAAATTAAAACCCATTACAGCACTAAAATTGCTTCATAAAGTATTTTAAAGCTATGTGATTTGGTTTCGGATGAATGTGGAATACGAGTCTATGTTTGATATGAATAAATTTAATTTAAAAAAAAAATTTCATATATTTAAAAGATCATAATCAGAATTCGTCATTCCCTTACGATTTTCAAATTGAATTGCATAATCCCAATTACGGATCATTCGTGATCCGATTCGGAGAATCAAGCGATCCCCAGTTAGCAAAGGAAGTGATGAACTAAAGATTAAAGTTATAGATAGATCGAACTTGGAAAGAGAAAGAAAAATTGAATTATCGATTGCCTATCTGATATTATTTTTAAGTTCTGGACTGCAAAGGTGTTAGAGTCCACTCATCTGAAAACAAGCTAAAGAAGAAAACCAAAGTGCATTTTTTTTTTTAATTCTTTTAATGAATAATAAAAATTATATAATTTAAAATTTTAAAAAATAAAGATTTAATAATTTTAATATATAATTTTTATCCTATGGTGGTAGAAGTGTCCATGGGTCGGGCCGGGCCCATGTATGGTATCAACACCACATTTGCTTGCCCAAGCCACGGTGACAATTTTTAAATCTTTATTTATTTATTTTTTTAATTTCATAAAATAATAAAAATTATATAATTTTTAATTTTAAAAAATAAAAATATAACAATTTACCAAAAATTAAAAAATTATATTCATATTAGACCTGTTCCTGGGCCGGGCCGCGACCCGAAATTTTTTCCCTTGCCCAAGCCTATTTCGAGTCGTGCCGACCCGAAAGCCCATTTCACTATTAAAAATATATTTTTATATATTTTATAATTTTTTGAATTTTGTTATTTAAATTTTTTTAAATTAAAAATTATATAACTTTTATTTAAATTTATTATTTAATAAAATTACAAAAACACTTGTCCAAGCCCGGACTAATACGACACTCTGGTTGGCCTTTCTCCCAGAGGTCCATTTATTACGAATACAAGTTGAAAGAATTCGATTGACATTACGGATAGACCTGCTCATGGGCTGGGCAGCCCGTCCGACCAGGCCCGGATCACTATTTATATATTAAAATAATTAAATTCAGGCCCGCGAGCCGGGCCTTGGCAAGGAAATTGAAAAATTTCGGGTAGCGGCCCGGCCCATGAGCAGGCCTAATTACGAATATAATTTTTTAATTTTTGATAAATTGTTCTATTTTTATTTTTATTTTTTAAAATTAAAAATTATATAATTTTTATAATTTTATAAAATTAAAAAATAAATAAATAAATGTTGAAAAATTGCCACCGTGGCTCGGGCAAGCAAATATGGTGTGGATACCATACATGAGCCCGGCCCGGCTCATGAACACTTCTACCACCATGGATAAAAATTATATATTAAAATTATTAAATCTTTATTTTTTAAAATTTTAAGTTATATAATTTTTATTTAAATTTTATTATTTATTAAAAAAAAAAAAGATAAAAAGAAAAGGTGGCGATTTCCCAAGGGGAAATTCACATATTTTGTGAATTTCCCTTTGGGAAATCGCCACCCACGGTGGCGATTTCCCAATGGGAAAAAAAATTGAAAATTTTAGTTGGAAAATCATCATGGGCCATGGCGATTTCCCAACTGGTATTTTAAAAAAAATTAAAAATTTCAGTTGGGAAATCGCCATGGGCCATGGCGATTTTCCAACTGATTTAAAAAAAGCGGATTTTGGGAATTAATCTGAAAAGAACGGTATTTTGGTAAAAAAAACCTTCAAAATTATCACACTTGGAATAAATATCCTTTCATGAAAAGATAACCTATTGGATGAAGAATTATCACTCTTGAAATCAATGATCACCTCAAAGAGATATAATTTTTTCTTCAAACACATTTAATTCATAAAAACATGCAATCTATATGATTTTCAACATTTGTTAAAAAAAAACAAAAAACACTTAAAATTATTTAAAATCATTTGATTATTTGGTAATACACAACAACTAATACTTAAAAAAAAAAAAAATTGAGTAATCTACTAATAATGATTTTTGAGTCTTAAGGACTCAAGTGGTATTTTTGAATTAGGCTAGAGATAATTTCGTTCTTCTATACCAAAATAATAATAATAATAATAATGGGTCCCACATTTTTTTTTAGTTTTTTATTTTATTTTTAAATGATATATTTAAAGAGGTTGATCCGCACATCAACTCGCCGATCGATTTAGGATCCGTAAATGACACGTTCGAGAAAAAAATAAAAATTAAAATAAAATTAAAATTAAAAATAAATAAATAAATAAATTTATTTTATTAATTATTTTAGTTTTTTATTTTTAAATCATGTATTTAAAGAGATTGGTCCGCACGTTAACTCACGGATATTTTAATTTTAAATGATGTATATAAAGAGGTTGGTCCGCACGCTGACTAGCGAGTCGATTTAGGATCTGTACTCGACCCGCTCGAGGAAAAAAATAAAAAAAATTTATTTTATTAATTATTTTTAGTTTTTTATTTTATTTTATTTTGAAATGATATATTTAAAGAGGTTGGGCCGCACGTTGACTCGTGAGTCGATTTAAGATCCGTACCCGATCGTTTTGGGAAAAAAAAGTATTAATTATTTTAATTTTAAATGATGTATTTAAAGTGATTGATCCGTACATTAAATCGCGAGTCACTTTAGGATCCGTACTCGACCCGCACAAAAAAAAATATATTAATTATTAATTATTTTTAGTTTTTTATTTTATTTTATTTTTAATTATGTATTTAAAAAGGTTGTCCGCACTTCGACTCGCAAGTCGATTTAGGATCCGTACATAACTGTCTCGGGAAAAAAATTGAAAAAGAAATTTATTTTATTAATTATATTTATTTTAATTTTAAGTGATGTATTTAAAGGGATTGGTCCGCAAGTTGACTCGCGGGTCGATTTAGGATCCATACCCGTCCCGCTCAAAAAAAAATATTTTATTAATTATTTTTAGTTTTTATTAATTATTTTATTTTTAAATGATATGCTTAAAGAGGTTGGTCCGCACGTTGACTCGCGTGTCGACTTAGGATCCGTATTCGATCGTCTCGGGAAAAAATTAAAAAAAGAAATTTATTTTATGAATTATGTTATTTTAATTTTAAATGATATATTTAAAGGAGTTGGTTCGTAAGTTGACTCGCAGGTCGATTTAGGATCAGTACCCGACCCGTTAGGAAAAAATTAAAAATAATATTATTTTATTAATTAATTTTCTTTTAATTTTAAATGATATATTTAAAGGAGTTGGTCCGCACGTTAACTTGCGGGTCGATTGAGGATCAGTGATCCGACCCGCTCGGGAAAAAGTAAATAAATTATTTTATTTTTTAATGATGTATTTAAAGGGGTTGGTCAGCACGTTGTCTCGCTGGTCGATTTAGGATCTGTACCCGACCTGCTTGGGAAAAAAAGTTAAAAAAAAGAATTTGCCACTAACTTATGTGAGAAAATCGATCCTACGAGAGAATAAAATACAAACCACAATTTTATTTTCTTATTTATTATTTTTTACCTCCTATAAATAAAAATATACATTATACAATAAAGTCTAAATATTTTTAAAAATATATATAAATAACATTTGAAAATACATTTGTATTATGTAATTTATAGATAAACAATTATCATAAATTTAATTTTTATAATTAAAAAATATTATTATATTAATATTATTATAATTTAAAAATAAAACATTTGAATAAATAATAATTATATAATAAAATATAAACTAAAATTATTTTATTATTATTAATTAATTAAAAAATTTTAAAAATATCCCGGCAAAGCGGGTTTTTTTTTTTCTAGCAGAACTTTAAAATCGACAAATTGATGCATAAAATGGGACTAAATCATGAGTTCGAAAGTTGTTATCATTTGTAGATTATGCAATGGAATATTGAATAATGTACGCATCAAGAGAGCATGCGCAGCTACCTACTAGTTTTGTAAGGATCCTGTACCTAATTGCACATCTCGAATCTTAAACATTCATTTGGGGGATAAGCAATGAAACCAGCAGACAAGAGAGATTTATAAATTGTATGATTGAGAGCTTTGGGGGATATGTTGCAGACATGATGCTGATATGGGTTTTGGGGGGAAGATGCCTGGTCCCATGCATATATCTAGACTCTATCAATGTCTGGTAGTTTGCTCGGTCCAACAGATCCAATCCAAATTAGGTCAGACCTGAGTAAATTTTAATATTTGTTGATCTTAAAAGTAAAGAAATAAGACGTGATTCCTGAAAATCGGTGATATCGTCTAACTATCTAGTTATTGCTGAAGTTTGGTCAAAATCTATACCTAATATACTAAAACTATCCTCCCCCTTCCTTTCACAAGCAATTTCTGGTAGTCTGCCGTAATTGTAGGCGATGATCTGATCAATCATCAATAAAAGCTCAATATTTTCTATATTTTTTCCACTCTAATCCAAAAGCTCTCTATTTCTCCATCCTTGTGCATGTATTTTGTTTCACTTATAAAAGGGAAGAGAAGAAAAAGAAAAGAACAAATATTTCGAGGATATGGATGCTCGGAGCAGTTTTCTTGTGTTTATTATTGTTTCAGTTTTCATCTTCAGTAGCACTGTAGCAGCGCTTGGAGGACAGAAAAAGCAAGTAGCAACAATTCATGTCATGAATTCCATGGCAAAGGAGTCGGAGCCAATGCAAATTCGGTGCAATTCCAGGTATACAGATAATGGGATGCAGCAGCTTCGTGTAGGGGATGATTATGAATGTGGGGTTCAAGAAAAAGCCTTGTATTTTTGTGAAGCCTTATCGGGAAGGCAAATAGCATCCTGGCATGGTTTTCAGCCTCGCAGAGATGGGAATCACAAGGCTGTTTTCTGGCTGGTTAAGGAAGATGGGTTCTTTCTTAGTTGGGATAACTCTACCTGGGTTAGGAAATCTCAATGGAATACTGAGTGAAACTTATTAGGTAGCCATTCAATTTCTTAAATTTGCATCTATTTATTTCATTTCTGGTCTTTGTTTCTTCAGAATTATTATCTGTTATACTTATTGCTCAGTTCCTGATTAATTCTGATAAAAATAAATCTTCTAGGTAAAAGAGATTCCTTAAAATATTCTGTTAATCGCACATTACTATCATTATTTTATGATTTCGGTTTATTTTTATTGTCGATATTCACGGTTGATATTTATTTTAATTGATTGCGGTAGTATTTATTAGGTCTACAATCGCAATAAACGCAATGCGACTAAAAATGTATCCGTAACCATAATTTATATCTCTGCTTAATGGCCGCATGTTTATGTAAAAAAATATCAAGATTCCTTAAATTTGCAGATTCGGAAGAAGTATATGAGCGGATTTGATGGCAATCAAATTACAATCATATCACTATGCTAAATTTGACATATAACAGCATTTGTGAAGTGCTATGAAAATACTTATCCAAAAAAAGAAGTGCTATGAAAATCAAAAAAATTATTGCTAGACAGCATTTTTTCATGTATTGTATATGTGGTCAGAGTCTTATGTTTTTAGTAATATTTTTACATATGTATAATAACTCTTATCAAAATGTTGCTATTTCTAATTTATAACAGTTTTTCAAAACATTTTCCATGCATTTTTCAATTGATGCGAAAGAATCAATGATAACAATTATAAGGGCTACCAAAAGCATTTTTATTTGATAACATATATAACTGCACATGGCAAATGCTTCTAAAATTTCTTAAAAAGCTGTAATTATTGGTCATTACAATATTTAACAGCAATATGCAAAATACAATTAAAAATATTGTCTAAAACTAGTTTTGATGTAGTGTATATAAAGTAATATAAATAAGAAATCAATAAATTAAATCAAATGAATAAATCAACCAATAAACGAGTATATAATTGTATAAATTTAATATAAAATTAGACCAAATCTAAGACTTGAACATAAGATCATAAGATTCCAAGGCCGCTTCATTACCATTAAGCCAAAACCTCATTTATTAATGATTTTCTTTTTGTTAAACAAATTGGTAAAATCTTATTACAACTATATTTCTACACCATTCAATTGGCATCATATCTCTACAAATAAAATCAACTTTCTTTCGATCTCTATTCTAAAATTCTCTTTCACATACTAGACTTTAATTATTCTTACGCACCATTTGGTGTGCAATGAAATTGACTTCGATGAAATTGAAAATATGAGTGACAGTAAAATTAGTTATTAAAGAGATAAAATTGGAGATTATAACGGTAATATTAAAAATAAAGGTGGATTATGTGTTACGATAACAAATTAGGGGATGGCGGTGAGGTGAAAATGAAAAAGATCACTATGAACATTAATTTAAGAGTGTAACTTTTATATATATTTTAATGATGTTTAACATCGAAAATTTTTACACATATTATTTTATATATTTATTTAAATATTTTAATTAACTAGCTAATTATTATAAAATTATATAAATTTATTTATTATATTAAATGAAAAATATATATTTATATTTTTACTAACAAAATAAAAAATGAGAGATAAAGAAAAAGAAATAATTTTAAAAAAAATTTAAGTAAAAAAATATTGAAAAAAAAAAGTAAAAATGAGAATGAAGTACCTAATGCAGAGTCCAGTGATCAAGTCACTTGACTTTGGCCCCTTCAGTTCCCAATTAAAGGGGCCGTTGAATTAAATGCACCGTAAAATGCTATTCAGATACACCCGTGGTTCATTGGATTCTATGCAATGAGATGCAATGGAATACAAATGCACCATAGAACTTGGAGGAAAAGGAAAAGGGAGACAGGGCAAAAATGTTGTGTTTCTTAATAAATCATGGTCAGTTTAACACATTAATTCTTTCTTTATTATGTTTAACAAATATTGACATATATATTTTGCAAATAAGTTTGCTCTAAAGGATAATTAGAACATAATTAATTAGATGAGGGATGCCTCACAGTTTTCTCATACAATAATTAACTATAGTTGCATGAGACGTGAAATTCTCACCAAGTCCAGTTTTGTGGAATAGCATGAATGTGAAGATAATAAATTTTTAAAATCCCTTCGATAAACCCGGTAGCCTTTCTTTGGTTCTAATTTTGGGAGAAGATTTGAATTATTCTCACCTTAATTGGTTTTGTTGGTGCCAAAAAAGCAGGGAAAGAAAAGAAAAATTCTCATAATTTTTTAGGAAAATTTTGGATAAATGTGGAAAGGATACATAGCCATAGACTTCCTCAATAGTCGGATAGTTCGTTCGATCCGACAGATCCAATACATATTGGATCGGGTCTAAATAGAACCTTTTTCAATTCGAGTCGGCCTAGCCCGAATCACTATTCATATAAAAAAATTAATTAAATTTAATTATAAAATTATGTAAATATTAATATAAAATAATTTTTAAATTTTTTATTAGTTTTTAAACAGTAAACTGGATTGATGGGTCAAGCCGAACCTGCCCAATATTAGGACTGAATAAAGAAATTAAAAAAATTCTAGATCCCGATCTGACTCATGAACAGATTTAGATAAAACAAACATGATGGTCTTCCAGGCCTTTTGCAGTCACTACATCAAATTGGTCTTTCAGTGGCGTATTTTTTTTTTAAGAATAGCGGCGTTCATAAACGCCGCTAAAAAGGTGGAGGCGTTTACAAAAAACGCCGTAACAAACGCCGTAACAAACAGTGACGGGACATTTAGTGGCGTTTGAACCATAAACGCCGCTAAAATAGTTGCGTTTTTAGGTACATTAACGGCGTTTATAAACGCCATGATTGAACGTCCGAAATGGTAGTACTTGAAACTTTAGCGGCGTTTTCTGGTCACAAACGCCGCTAAGTGTTGGCTTTTAGCGGCGTTTTCTGATTACAAACGCCGCTAGGTCTTGGCTTTTAGCGGCGTTTTCTGATCACAAACGCCGCTAAATTTTGGCTTTTAGCGGCATTTTCTGATCACAAACGCTGCTAAATTTTGGCTTTTAGCGGCGTTTTCTGATCACAAACGCCGCTAAGTCTTGACTTTTAGTGGCTTATTCTGATCAGAAAACGTCGCTATATTTCCAGAAATTTATGTATTTAGCGGCGTTTTTTCTTGAAACGCCGCTATAAATGCAGAATATTTTTTTAAAAAAAATACTATTTATTTCCTTTAAAAGGTTTTATTTATTTACAATACCTGCATTACTATTTACAGAAATGTCCAATAATACACAAACAACACAAATTATAAAAAAATATATATAATATAAAGATATATTTAATATAAAATATCAACCGTACAAGGAATGTATTACTTAACACATCAAATCCACTTACAAATTAAAAAATGACAAGTTATAAATGCTAAAAGTTGGAGGACAGCCGTAAGAAGAACGCTTTTTTCGTAGCAAGTTGTTCTCATGAGCCCTATTAAAAAATGTTAAAATACGTAATTAATATATAAGATATTAAGTTATAAAAGTAAGATAATTAAGAACGAAGATATATTACCTGAGATGGAGGATTTTGTGAAGTGGTTGAGCCTCCTGAATTCCTTTGCTGCACTAAACTCATCAACGACTGATACTGTGTCTGCAGCTCCTGATATCGTCTATCTTGTTCTTCTTTCTAAGCTTGTCTCTCTGCTTCCTTCTCCTCAAAACGTTTATTCATATTTTGCATTTCTTCTCTTAGCATCTGAACTTCATATGCACTGGAGTTTTGTGAAGAATAAGCAGTAAACCGCTGAGAACCAAGTCCATAGTAGCTAGATGGTGTCGGACCCATTCTGACACCTAGAACTCATCCATATCGTTCTTTTCCAGCTACTTCAGTGAATATTTGATTCTCGACATCTTGCATATTCGCTGATGAGCCATCTGATGCTCCGACTTGATACTCAGCAATTTTATTTCGGGCTTTCTCCTATAAAACAATAAAATTAATAAAATCTTTTGTAAAATATATTTGTAAATGAAAACGAGTTTGAAGAAAATATACCACAATTTCCTGAGTCTTGATGTTCAAATAGGATCCATCCTTCTTAGTATAAGTTAACTGAAACAGTTCAACTCGTCCAATTTTTTCCCCCCGCTCAATTTCCTACAAAATAATAATAATTAATACTAAGTTGTATTAAAACAATTGAGAACTAATATATTAATAGATTATGAATGTAAACTTACTTTTTCATTAGCTTTTCTCGCAAAACTTTTTGAACCACTGATCTGACTGTATTTCTGTTGTTGTCTACTGCTTACCCCTATCTTTTCTCGTTCCTGTACATTAGACAAAGCACGTTATTAATGTATACATATTCCATACAATTGTATTATATCAAGTACTATAAGTAAATGACCAAAATAAATTATAAATGATACCTCTCATTTTTTTGAATACCAGAATCTAACGAGTCTCTCATACTGTCACATAATCACACCAAGCGGTATGGCTCGTATTAAGACATTAGGATCAGTATTTCGATCGAAATACTTTTTCTTCAAGTCATGCTTATAGTCTTTCCATTTTTTCCCCAATTACTTCATAACAAATGATGTGGGAATCTGCAAAGAAATCGTGACTGAAATGGAGATGTTGTACAAAGTTAGTTTCGATCATAAACAAAATTCTTAAAATAATGCAATACTAATTTAACACACTTATACCTCAATAAACTTTAACAGCTCGACCTTCTCAGTATTCGGCACGTCACACCATGACTCATAATGAATGGGACACTTCATTCCATTTCGAGCAATCAGGCCAAGAAAGCTAGCCAATAATTGTGCTTCCGGACCAATTGGCTGTTGCTCATTATTTGCTGCGACAACAATACGCTCTTCAGGAGGTAGTTCCCATAACTCCTTTAATGTCGTACGACCACGAGTTTTGCGTTGTTCAGCATTATCAACTACACAAAAGCAAATATATTAGCAATTTTCCAAACTATTTTGCGTACTTTTAACACTTCTGTAACACGATACCTGTATTCAAGTTCGTATGAACTGCAGTTTCTGCAGCTGTGGAGGCAGTCGACAACTCTGGTGGGTTAACATCTGCAGTAGACGCATTCAGCACCTCTGAGGGCGTCACTCTTGTGTCACCCTCAATAGTTGCACCAGCCGATTCAGAACCGATCTGAATGATATTGATATCCCTTAATCTTTTCCTCGCCATGCTATCTGCATCAATTTGAAGTAAAGAACATTAGTATAAGAATGAAATACTATTATGTAAAGAACATTAATAATAATATTTACAGTACAAAGCATATTATATACACAGTATTTGTTTCAAAATAATCTTACTAAATTCAGTTTTTTCATCAAGCTTCCTAAATGTCTTCATCAACATCTTCGCGAACCCACCGAACATCTGTACTGGTACTAGGGATTTTTTCATCCAAGTTTTGATCCGTAAATGGCAAGTATTCAGTTCTTTGTTCAATATCAACTTTACATTTATCACCCATATCAAACAAGTCTCTAGGTGTGTTACGGAGTACAACATACCAACCCGCATCATTCGGATCTTCGGAATAAAATACTTGTTTGACTTGAGATGAAAAAACATAAGGTTCGTCAATCAGTTGCTGTCCGGTGTGAATTAATCGAGAGAAATTCACCATTGTAAATCCGAACTGATCTTTTTTAACACCTCTACTAGTATTCACATCAGCCCAATCACATCGAAATAACACGATCTTCCACTTGCCATAATAATCCAACTCAATAATATCATTTAGAATTTCATAATAATCAATATCCCCCTCCACAAGATTACTATCCCTAGCACTAGCATTGCTTGTTGTTGAAGAAGAAACAACAACTCCACAGTTTTGTGTTCTCCTAAATCTTTCACGGGATTTAGTATGAAATCTAAATCCATTAATGATGTAAGCACTGTATCTTTTCACTATTCTATTCGGTCCTTGTGAAAAACACTTAATTTCTTCGCTAACATCTCTTCCACTCCAAACCTATTACAAGAAATGCAAAGGCAAACACTTAACTTTATTTATATATTAAAGAATACATTGATCGTAATAAAATGACAAAAAATTATGTTACTTACAACTTTTCCTAACCATTCGTGGAAATTTTCCGTAAATAACTTATCAAGCTCGCGAAGTTGTGTTCTTCGAGAACGTAAACATCCTCTCAAGTAGCTTCTATACTCACTATCATAAAAAGTACTAATTTTAGGTGAGAAAGCAAAAAAAATTTAAACTGTTTGTTAAATTAAAAATTATACTGAAACTTACGTGTGTAATGATTCCAGTGAATCACAATAGAAAAGCATATATCGATGCGCTTGTGCCCAAGATTTATCATCTAGCTCAGCCACTTCAACCTTGCCGATTGGTTGTCCAAAACTTTCAAATAAGTATGTTTAGGCTAAGTTGTTATGTGTGAGCACATCATTTATTCCCGGTCTATTAAATCTTGTTTCAACATCATCCAAATATCTTGCACAAAATGTCATACACTCCTCCGCTAAATATCCTTTAGCAATAGAACCTTCTGGATAGCGTTTGTTCCGACAATAAGATTTTAACTTTCCTGAAAACCTAAAACAGAATACATAACAATCTTAATGTGTAATTAAATGTTATGTTTAAGATAAAAGTGTAATAAGCTAATTAGCAAAGTATACCTCTCTAATGGATACATCCATCGATAAAAAACTAGTCCGTCGACTTTTGCTTCATAAGGAAGATGGATAACCAAATACACCATTATAGTGAAGAATGATGGAGGAAAAATCTTCTCTAAGTGGCACAAAGTTAGAGCTACTCGATCTTGATGTTTTTCAAGCTCTTCAACCTTGAGAACTTTGCCGCAAATAGCTTTCATTATATTACTAAGTTCAATTATGAAAGAAGTCAGTGCTTTGACATAGAACAACGTAAAGCAACTGGAAGTAAGTCTTGCATCAAGATATGGTAATCATGTGACTTTAAAGAAGAAAGTTTTCGATCCTTCACATTCACACATCTTGATATATTTGAGGCATACGCATCCGGGACCTTCACATCTTTCAACACCTTACAGAAGACGTCCTTCTCTTTTTTAGACATCCCAAAGCAAGTAGGAGGCAACCGTGAATTTCCATTATGAAGTAATTTCGGATGAAGATCAAGACGAATTTCCATGTCAACTAGGTCAAGCGACTCTTTAAGTTGTCTTTTGATTTTCTATCCACATTAAGAATTGTCCCGATGATATTTTCACAAACATTCTTCTCTATATGCATCACATCAAGGTTATGATGCAATAAATTATGCTCCCAATAAGGTAACTCAAAAAAATACCTTTTTTTTCCACAAATCCGCCTCATTTGGATCATCTTCTTCATCTTCCTCCTCATCACTCTGAATATCAACATCACCTTCAAACATCTCCCTCGATCTTTTCCTTGATTGTGTGCTACTTGTTTGATTTATCTTTCCATAACTGAAATTGATATCTTTCAACATCAAGAAGATATCCGACCCAATCGTGGTCTCAGGTGCTTCTCTAAAATCTTCAGTGCCATCAAATATATGTTTTTGGAATCTAAATCTATGATTTTTATCTAACCACCGATGATGTCCCATATAACTAAATTTTTTTCCGTTATATAACCATTTCGAACATGTTTGTCCAGCACAGCAAGGACAAGCATAACGACCTTTGGTGCTCCAACCAGATAGATTTGCATAAGCAGGAAAATCGTTTATAGTCCATAACAAAGCTGCACGCAAATTAAAGTTTTCCTTTTTCGATGCATCATATGTTTCAACCCCTTCCCATAACTGCTTCAACTCTTGAATAAGAGGTTGCATATAAATGTCAATATCATTTCCTGGACCTTTCTCTCCAGGAATTATCATGGACAAGATAAAAGAGGATTGTTTCTTGCAAATCCATGGAGGCAAATTATACGGAATCAAGACAACCGGCCAAGTACTATAAGAAGTACTCATTATTTTGAACGGATTAAAACCGTCAGAACTAAGTCCAAGCCTCACATTCCGGGGATCATTAGCAAAAGATAGGAACTTATTGTCGAATGATTTCCATGCCAAAGAATCTGCAGGATGTCTTAATAAGCCATCATCAATCCTTTCATCATGATGCCACCTCAAAGAATCAGATGTTTTTGATGACATGAAAATTCGTTGAAGTCTTGGTATTAACAGAAAGTACCGCAAAATCTTTGCAGGCTTCTTTTTTAAATGTGTGTCACCATCGTCCTCGTTCACATTTTCTTCTGTATTTCCATTCAACCATCGAGATTTACTGCAGACATGACAAAATTGTTCATTTGTTCTATCACCCCAATACAACATACAGTCATTCGGACTACTATGAATTTTCTCATATCCAAGGCCTAGATCCTTTATCATCTTTTTCGAATCCTTACAAGATTGAGGGATTTTTGCAAAAGGAAATATTTCTTTCAAAAATTATAATAACAGTGTCAAAGAATTTCCTGTCCACCCGCTTAAGCATTTTAAGTGAAAAAGACGGAAACAGAAAGACAATATTGAATGCTTAGATCCCTCGTAAAGTTCTTCATTCATATCATCAAGCAACTTATAAAACTTTGCCGCTTCTCCATTGGGTTCTTGATCACCCATACCTCTTCTCGTTCCAGCAAAGTCATTCATGCCAACATTGAACCCATCATTCCCTCCAGGAACTTCTGGTGAAGATGTGTAGAAACTGTGGTTACGCATGTTAAATGCATCCCGCAACATGCCTTCCATGTCATCTTGTCTAATAGACTAATGTTGATTGTTAGAATTACTTGGAAGAACTCTAGAAGATGACCTAGAAGTGCGGACTCTTCATGAAAAAACCATTGTCTGTAACCCGGGAGAAATCCTTCACAAATCAAATGTTCGAAAACAATTGCAAGCATATGCCAATAAATATTGGCACACCTCGAACAAGGACATAATATCTTATTATCTTCGCTTGCGTTCTAAAAAGCGAAATTGAGAAAACTATCTACTCCATCTTGATACTCTTGACTTATTCTCGACTTTTGCATCCAACTCTTATCCATTTCATACGTAAGTCTAAATTAAAAGAATATATATTTTTAGTCATGATTGCTTGGACTTCATACTCTATAACAAATCATATTCGTGTTTAAGGCTTTTACGTCTAAACTTGAAGTTCATTTAAGCCTCATTAAATAGTTTTTATTTTATATGGTCTTCCACATAGAAGCTTCGGATTTAATGTCTATCCTCACAAATTTTTAGGAAATTTAGACAACTCATGAATCAATACAGTTTGACAGATATCAATTAATCATCAATTTAGGCAAGATATAGGCAAGATGAAGGTGCATTCAGTTGACAGATGAACTTGCTTACCAAAATAGGCAAGAGTGAAGAAAGAGCAATAGCTACGAATGGCAGACAAGATCCACAAACAAATCACAATCTGCTAAATGAACTAAAAGTTAGATATCACTTCATATATATATATATATATAAATATATATATCAACTCAATTAAAAAGGTATAAATTTATAATTTCAACTTAATTGATTGATGTTCAAATAAAAAAAAGGCATCTTTACCATGACCCATTGGCGCCCCTAGTATCAAGGTTATAGATATATAGTAAAATATATATGTAGCCCATACTCTTCCTATTAATACTATTTTACTACTGGAATTACTGAAATAGGCACAATTCTTTAGTTTGTCTAGAAAGTTAGAATGAATGATTTTATTTGATTTGCTCAAAGATGTCAAGAAATGGGCTAAAATTAAGGTTGATGATTTTCTTCTTCAATTTTGACCTAGTAAATAGAAAGTTAACACTACTTTGAACCTTATCTTTTTGAACGAATGACTCCAAAGCAAAGCAAAGCAACTACTTGGATTTGGCTTTGATTTGATTTGATTTGATGATCAAATAAAATCATTTACTAACAAGGTTACAAGGTTACAAGTCCACTATCTTTTACTAACTTATGGGCTCCATAAACATTATTGCACTAATTAATTTGATTTTTTATTTTTTATTTTACTAACTTAGGGGCTTCATAAACATTATTGCACTAATTAATTTGATTTTTCAGTTTTGTAAGGTTCCAACCTCTTTACAATGAACTCAGATCAGGTAGCCCTCGTGGAATGAGGCTCTGCCACAAGTCCCTGACTTACTACAACTATGTCTCTGATGAGCCAAGTACATTTTTGCTGGTTGCACCCTGGTCTTAATCGTTAAGAAACAGACCTAAATGCTTATGAACGAAATAGACTTGGAAAATCTAAAGCAGGGACCATGGATTGGTCTCCATTGTCAAACGTTCATGAGTGGCAACCAGCATCTGAAAACTTAGTTGAGTCGCTGCTGCACCTCCCAATCTCCCATTTTCTAATTCAGATCAGATTCTCTAAACTTGAAATTGATGATAAAATACAGATTGTATATATATATATATATATATACTCTTGAGACTTTATAAAATCAGCACAATCAAGTCTAGAATTGTTAGCATCAGGTTTCATCGATTCACTCCACAAATAACCCCCCAATTTCCTTTCCCCTCAGGATCAATTCCTTCATTCTCTTCTCTATGCTATATTGCACTGCTAACAAGTACACTCAACAGGGTAATGCCTATCACATTTCAGTGACTAAAATAAAATAAAATCAAATAATGTTTTACTAACTTATATGTAAATTAACATTATTGCACTAATTAATTTGATTTGATTTGATGATCAAATAAAAAATCGATTAATTATTCAATATAAAGCTTATATTGTATCATCATAATGTTTGGTGCTTTTCTCTTGTTTATCTAGTAAGTTCCAAAAACATTGACTTCTGTTTAATGACAAAATAAAGTTAATGACAATAAACAAAGTATTGAAAATGGGATTTGCAATAAAATGTTTAGCGGAAAAGGCGAGGACTTACAAAATTTCTCCACTGTTCGATGTTGTTGTTGTTGAATCGATATGCTTGAATAGATTTGGGGGGAAGGCGAGGATTTGCAAGAAAATGTGCTTGAATCAGATAGGGGAAGTTGATGAAGAGAGAGAGAAAAGGAGAAAGAGAAAGGGGAGATAGGTTTTCTGATTTGGGGGAAATAGGGGAGAAGCGGGAGAAATGTTCTGAAAATGAAGATATAAAACCTGTAGCGGCGTTTGTTCTTACAAACGCCGCTAGTTTTTCCTTTAATTAATATATGTGAATATTAGCGGCGTTTATTTGAGAAAACGTCGCTAATGTAAAGAATTTAGTGGCGTTTTCATATAAAAACGCCGCTAATTGGTACATTAGCTGCGTTTGAATGTAGAAACGCCGCTAAGTAACAAACATAAACGCTGCGTTTCATCCTTATATAAAACACTGCTAAATTTTATAGACATTTAGCGGCGTTTATAAGTATAAACGCCGCTATTTAATTCATAATAGCGGCGTTTATTATTCTCAGACACCGCTAAATGTATTAATAGCGTCGTTTGTGACTAAAACGCCGTCCGTTATAAGAAAATACGGTACTCGGTGGCATTTTTTAAAACACGCCGCGAATGAAGCGCCACTGAAACTCTAAATTGTTGTAGTGAGTGAAGTGATGAGGGACTGATCCAGGGTTTTACTTGGTCTCTTCTGCTGAGTCTCGATGGATTGTCTCTCTTGAGCAGCGGGCCTTTAATTCATTTACAATTTACAACTGCCGGATAGACCACACTTTCTCTTACATGTTTTTCCTTTTATAATTGAAATTGTCAAAAATTAAATTTTAATTATTGAAATTAAAAATTAAACATTTTATAGATCTCACAGAGTTGATCTGTTCACGAGATAAGCCCGGTCCAAATTTGGTCAAATTTGAATAATTTTTTTTTTTTTTTATAATCTAGATCGGCCTGACTTGTTTCGAATTACTATTTAAATTTAGTTATAAAAATATTAATATAATTTTTTTAATATTTTAATATTTTTTAAATAATAAACTTTTAGACTTAACCCAATTCATGAACACCTCCACGGCACAATTAATCATGTTTTGTTTCTTAATAGAGAAAAATAATAACAACCAATACTAATTAAACTTTACAACTGTCATAAATTAACTCAAAAGAAAATATTTTTCCAAGTCAAATCAAAAGAAAACAAATCAAAACTACAATTAATAATTAAAATAAAATCTTTATGCATCGAAAACAGTCATAATAATTTCACTACCAAGAGAAATGCTTTTTTTTTTTGTCGAAAATACTTACTTGAAAAAATTAGTTTTTTTTTTCTAACAGATTTTTATTTATTTTGGACGAAAATTCGTCATTTTATAGATTTTTTATTGATGAAAGTTTCGATACATTTTTGACAAAATTTACCATCAGAAATTCCATCGGTAAATATATGAAGAGAAATCTTAATTTTTTCCTCCAAAAATTAACAACGGAATTTTAGTATTTTTTGCCACAAAAATTTCATCGATAATAATTTAAAAAGATAGTTCTTAAAATTATACATCAAAAAAGACTTTTACTGAAGAAATGTTCCATTGGAAAAAGTCTAATTAGGAAAAAAAAAATTTAATAAATAAATTATTTTCTACAAAAATTTCCTTGAAATAGACTTTTCTAATGGAATTCCGTGGTAAATAGGTTTTTCGAAAAAAATTTCATCGGAAAGTCTTCTTTTTGAATAAAATAAAAAAATGTAAATTAATTTTTTTTTTTGAAAAAATTAAGAATATTCTAACAGAAGTTCCATCAAATACTTTTTTCGACGAAATCTTACCGTAAATAGGAAATTGAAGAAGAAATAAAGAAATGGTTTGGCAAGGCACTTCTAGAAAACTATCTTAAGAATAATAGTTTTCACACTTATGTGCAAATGGACTCTTGAAAACATATTCCCAGGATACAATGTCAATACGAAGAAAAACCATATTGCACTTCAAGTTTTTTTTGAACACACTTGAACCAAAACCAAAAAGTCTGAGAGTGAGAGAGAATGAGTAATTGAATGTAATGATCAGTGAATTCAGTGTAAATGAAGGTATTTATAGGCACCAACAATTGTTAAAAAATCATTTTCATGAAATAAATACTCTTTCATTGAAATAAAAACCTTTTCATTGAAATAAATAGTTAACTATTTGATGAAAATTATCATATTTGAAATAAATACCTTTTCATTAAAAGGAAACTATTGGATGAAGAATCATCAAAGGCAACTATTGGATTAAGAATCATCACTCTTGGAATGAATATCCCTTCATGTAAAGTCAACTATTGGATGAAAAATCATCACTTTTGGAATGAGTATTTGCCTCAAACATATATAATTTTTTCTTCAAACACACTTAATTTATAGAAACATGCAATTTATATGATTTTTGAAATGTGTTAAGAAAATAAAAAACACTTAAAATTATTATATTTGATTATTTGGTAATACACAACAACAAATACTTAAAAAAAAAAATAAAGAATTTGAGTAATATAACTTTAAAATCAACAAAATGGTGCATAAAATGGGACCACATGAGTTCGAAAGCTGTTATCATTTATAGATTATGCAATGGAACATTGAATAAAGTAAGCATAACGAGAGCATGCGCAGCTACCAACTAGTTTTGTATGGATCCTCTACCTAATTGCACAATCTCGAATCTTAACCATTCATTTGGGGCATAAGCAATGGAACCAGCAGACAAGAGAGAGATTTATAAATTGTATGATTGAGAGCTTTGAGGCATATGTTGCAGACATGATGCTGATATGTGTTCTGTGAGTTTTAGGGATGAGTTATGGGGATGATCGAAAAAAACATTCTCTCTATCTTGAACTTAATAGCATTGAGGACGTTTTTTGTTTACGTCCTCAATTCTTATATTAAATATTTTGGAGATGATTAAACTAAAAAAATAAAGAAAACCATTTTGAGAGGAACTGAACCGGACTGGACTAAAATTTTTGTTCTGAGTGGTGGTTCAACCTAAAAGTTTTAAAGAGAGATCCAAAAATCCTAACCCAGATGCGACCTCTTCATAATCTATCTAGGGTTTTAAAGAGAGATCCTAAAATCCTAAACAACATTTATCTAGGGTTTCAACTCTAGATAAAAAAAGGAAAAAACCTCTTGTGTGCTTTCAACTTTTGGGCAAAAAAAGGTAGATTGTCGAAAATTCTAGGGTTTCAATTAGCACATGGATCTGGAGAGCAAGAACATTGTGGAGGATTTGATCTCAAGGCTGAGGCTGAGAAATCCGAAGTCTCCGACAACGCAAACGAGAAGAAGGTGAAAATATTTTTTCATCATTACTATCTATATTTCGAAGTCTTCTAACCCGGCTATTTTTTTAGCGAAGCTGTTTTGCTGTGTGTTCTATTGTGTTTGCTCTCAATCCGTTTTTGTTTACTTGCAATGTCATATTTTGTTTGAATGTTTTGATATAATTTGTTTAACAATTGGCATGTCACAATTTGGTAGGAAATTTTAGATGCAATTTTGCTTTCCTGCTTGTTCGATTTCTAGGTCTATTTACTGCCAATCTGTCGTTTAATTTATTTAACTCACCTCGAAATTTTCTTTCATTAACGGGTAAATTTTGCAATTTGATTAGGCATGGATGGAGTTGATAAAGACAAAGTCCAAAGAGTAGTGTACGTAATGAGAAAAGGATCAAAATGTTTCGAAAATGAAAAGCGAAAAGAGGCCTTTATTCGGCAAAAAATAGAGCATTTGCGAGCTCGACCTGCGAAGCTCTCCGCCGCTGATTTATCTCATTTTCAAAAGGTTCTTTTTAGGTTTTTTTTATATAAATATAGCAACAACAAAAAAATCCCAAAATACCGATGCTTTTCTAGCTGGGAAATCGCCACCCCCCATGGCGATTTCCCAGCATCAAAATATTGATTTTGGCTAAAAATACCAAGGGAAATCGCCATGGGGGGTGGCGATTTTCCTTGGTTTTTTTTCAAATTTTGATAAAAATACCAAGGGAAATCGCCACCCCCCGTGGCGATTTCCCTTGGTATTTTTAACCAAATTTGTAAAAAGGATGAAGGGAAATCGCCATGGGGGGTGGCGATTTCCCTTCATGTAAATTTTTTTTTTAATTAATAAACAAATTTTAATTTTAATTTTTTTTTTAATTTGTAAATTTTATTTTTTAAATTTAAAAATTATAAATTAAATTAAATTTCTTATTAAATTTAAATATGGAAAATTTTGTTTCTTATAAAAATTAAAAAAAACAAAATAATATTTCTTCTTAAATTTGTATATCAAAAATTATATTTGTAAGTTTTGTTTTAATTTTAAAATTTTGTAAGTTTTGTTTTTTAATTTTAAATTTATAAATTAAATTAAAATAATTTTTTTATAATTTTAAAAATAAAGAAATTTCTTAAGGTATATTTTATTATTTAAAATTTATGAACAAATTTTTTTAAATTTTGTTAATTGATTTGTATTAGATAAAAAAAAAAACAAAAAAACTTGCATTACATTTTCCCTTATAATCCAAAGTACATGATAAGTTGAGAAAAACATGTAATTCATTTATTGTTGATGCGAAGTCTCTCCCAATGTGCCAAATCGATGCGGACAATTTCGACGGTTATGACCTTCGTTTCTGCATAATCCACAACGTTTTGGTTGGCCTTTCTCCCTGAGGTCCATTTCATTACGAATACGACTTGATTTTGGCCGACCATGTGGATTTCTCCGCATTGGGACACACTTCTGGACCATCATATTGAGGCCAGTAACCTTCATTTCCAACAGCTTCGAACTCATGTCTATAAACATTCAATATAGTTTCCAGTCTATAGACTTTGTCCACATATTGCATGCAATCTACATGGACATGTGCACAGGCAGCAACTACATGTGAACAAGGGAACCTTTGTACTTGAAACTTTCCACAATCACACCACATGTCACTGAGGTTGACTTTGTACTTCATTGCAGAAACACCCTCTTGTGGAGCAACTAACTCTTCAACCAGAAAAGATTGATTTGTTCGCATAAAATTACGAACAATGTGGGAGTTAGCTTTCCTGCGATTTTCTTGCATAGCTTGTGTGACTGTTTCACAATATTGCATGCAATCAAATTTTGCAATTTGATTAGGCATGGATGGAGTTGATAAAGACAAAGTCCAAAGAGTAGTGTACGTGATGAGCAAAGGATCAAAATGTTTCGAAAATGAAAAGCGAAAAGAGGCCTTTATTCGGCAAAAAATAGAGCATTTGCGAGCTCGACCTGCGAAGCTCTCCGCCGCTGATTTATCTCATTTTCAAAAGGTTCTTTTTAGCTACTCTTTATTTTTTTATTTTTTTTATTATTATTTTTTTTAACACTGCTTTATACAAATTGCAATTTTTGAAATTATATTCAAGTAAATAAATAATTTTCTCTTTTCTTAGGTTGTGGATAAGAGAATTTTAGAGCTCGAAGCTACACGTGAGCTTTCTAGGATTTGGCTACATGCAGATATGGATGCTTTTTATGCGGCTGTTGAAACTTTGAGTAATCCTTCATTGAAGGGTAAACCGATGGCTGTTGGCAGTATGTCAATGATTTCCACTGCTAATTATGAGGTCTGAATTGCTTTACATGATTAAATCGTTAAATACTGATTTGTTGCTGGAAAGTTACTCTTACTAAATTTTATTCACTCTGTAGGCGCAAATTTGGGGTTCGTGCAAGTAAATTATGCCCGGAGTTGATATTTGTTCCCACATATTTCAAGAAATATACTTATTATAGTGGTTTAACTAGAAAAGGTTAGATGATTTGCTTTTAAAACGGAGTGCTTGATGCTACTAGGGGTTATGGTGTGTCAAATCATAAAAAATAAAAAATAAAAAATAAAAATCAAATCGGACGTTAATTTCAATTATTATCATAGCGGGTTGTTTACACCTTTGTTTATACTGTGTTGCACACCTTCCGAATATATCTGATGCCTTTTTGTTTCCCTCAGGTTTGCTCAGATATTAACAAGCCAAATGGGCAGTTTGTTTTTCCAAATGATCGCATGGTTGTCATGACATTTATATCCACACTTCCTATTCGAAAGGTATTCATTGATTGGCTAATCTTGAATTCTTGTTTACGAATTGGCGTTTCTGATTTGTTCATGAAGTCCTCAAGATGATTTCATTTTTCCTTCAATGAATGGTCTCATCTTTTTTCTTTTTCTCCTTTGAATCCATAGATTGGTTGTTTCTTTTCTGTTTTGACTTTTCTTAATCATGTATTTAGTACTTCCTTAAAGGTGAAAATGGTTATAAAACAATTGAGCTTCGGTAAATTAAATTAATAGTTTATTGAAGGTATCAGTATCAACGATTTAGCAGCAGCATTTCGATTAGATTGGTAAGATGGATAGCAGTATGCACCTCATTGGACTCTGTTTGGCTTGGGATATTTTGCAAAAGTCTCCAAGCTTGTTTAATGGTCAAATTCCATTCAACTGTACTCCTTATAATTGCACCCTTAATGTAGGCAGCTTTTAGATGGATCCTATAATTGGATGTCCTTCTTCCATGATTGTCGAAGCATTTGAATATATAATTAATCATACCTGTAGTACTGATGTTTTATTCAACTTGCTTGATGATTTTGTATTTTCCAGATGCTTTGTGGATGAGCAAGAGAGAAAAGTCTGTTGCAACCTAAGGATTGTTTGGGTTTGATTTTCTATACTTCACATTCAAAATTGCTTACCTGAAAATGAATTTCTTAGATTTTACATTGAAGTTTGTTCGTTCTTCCTCCATTAAAGCTTAAATGTCATTACATGTATTGCTAGGGAATTCCAAAATACAATTGTATGTTTATTTTTAGTATAATTAGTCACTCAATTTAATCCATTATCTTGGGTACAGGTACTATGTTATGTATATTTGATATTCTTAATTTCAATTTTTTATTTGAATTTGTAGGATATGGGTGATACTTGATCACCTGGACATTTTCGAAAATTTTATTTTGTTATAAATAGAGAATAACTTTATAGACACTATTATGAATATAGTTGTAATATTATTTTAAATTTTAATAAAATTTAACATTTTAGTTTTTAAGGATTTTAGTTTATGTTTATTATCTTATTATTTTAAATGAAGATAATTACTTTTCTTCTTTGTGGATTTGTATTATTAGATTTAAATTTATAATAATGCAATGTTAAATTAAAATAAAAATTAAGATTAGGACAATAAGGACGTCAGTCATCTTCAATAAATATTGAGGACGTCAAATGTCTTTAAAAATGAATTTGAGATAAATCTTTAGAGACGTCATTAGTCTGTATTGTACATTGGGTACGACATTCATATTTAAAAACTAATTCATTTGAAAGATTAGGTCTACTGCATGATGTCTTCCAATACATTATTTTTGGAGACGATAGTCGTCTCCAAAAATGGTTTATTTAGAGACGAAAAACGTCCTTAAAATTTTTGGCATTTTTTTATGAATTTTGGGGACGACTTTTGTCCCCAAAGCTTTGGGAACCAAAGTCGTCCTTAATTATGGACAATCGTCTCCAAAAATTTTCAGAGACACAGTTTACAGGATGACTGTTGGGGATGATTTATGTCGTCTCAAAAACTTTTGGAGACGATTTGCAAGCTTGTAGGGACGATTTTAATTCGTCCCAAAAGCCTCTAAATTTTGTAGTGGATCCCATGCATATATCTAAACCTGCTCGAAGATTGGGTAGTCCGCTCGGCTCAACAGATCAGACCCAAATTAGGCCGAGTCTGAGTAAATTGTTTTTTTTTTTTTGAGTCTGCCAGACCTTACTCGAATCACTATTCATTAAATAAAAATATTTTATTTAAATTTAATTATAAAAAATATATAAATATCAATATAAAAATTCTTTTAATAATTTATAAACAATAAAACATATTACCGGCCGACTCGAAATGGGTTTGTGAAAAAAAAAAAAATCCAAACTGCTACTTGATCCAGTCCGACCCATGAACAAGTTTACATATATCTCTTTTCCCTTTCATTTTTATTGATGATTGATCTAAGTGGTACTGCGTCCTTCTGGAAAATGTACTAAAAACAATATATACATGCGCATATGAGTACAAAGATGCTAATAAATTGAATTCTTATGATTTTCTGTGTTATTATAATATGGAACTTATCAAAATGATGTTTCATATGAGTATTCTTTTTCAATGATTTTGAAGGTTTAAGAACTACTAGCATTTGATTTAATGATAAATATATGTATGTCTTCTTCAACAAAAAAAACCAAATCTTATTTTTTTTTTTTCAAAAAACAATCGAAGTGTTTGATAAGTTTTTTTTTTTTATTAAATTTTTTTCAAAATTTTGTATAATTAAACAAAAATATATAGTGATAAGAGAAACTTTTATCAGATCGGTGAAGTAAGACCTTAACAAAAAAAAAAAAATATATATATATATATATATATATAGAGAGAGAGAGAGAGGAGGGATCCATTTACAGTAGTGTAAAACTAAATTAGTTTTACATACTTCTGTAAGTTTTTATATGATTTATATTTTAACAAATCGACCGTTGGATTTAACAATATGATTGTACTCGTCGTGCACGTAAAGTTTCGAATAGATCGGATATCTCTATCATATCGATCGAGAATACTGTCTTTTTCAATATATATTTAACGATTGAAAGTTTTTTACATCGAACAAATAGTTAGACATTTTTAATTTACTCGAAACTCGACGTGCCTGATCTACGTGAATAGAACATGAAATACGACTGTCGGATTAAACAAATATAAATCGTATAAACAGTTACAGAAACGTGTAAAACTAATTTAATTTTACACTAGTATAAGTGAATCCCTCCTCATATATATATATATATATATATATATATATGCTTGGGCTTAGAAGGTTGATGTCTTTTAGTAGGTTGAGCAAGAGGTTTATGAAATTATTAGGTGGTTGGAAAGGGTTTACAAGGACAAGAAATGTTGGAGGACATCAGAGTTTGATTACTTAAATCAGTAAAAACCTCAAAGGACAGTAAGAAGGAAGTCATGAATAATCAGAAGGTTAGAGTGTTTATGGTTCTCTTACCTCTGGATTGTGTTTATTTACTTATTTATACATAACCGTTAGAGGCTTGTAGATCTAACAGGTGCAAACCGGATACATTTTTGTGTTTGAAGTTGCCGAACTATTATGAGTCTACCATGTGTTACTACATATGCATTGATCTAGGTGGCCAGCTGAATGGAGACCCAACAAAGACTAGGTATTACTTTCAAGGTAATCAATACCATATCGGTGGACATATCATTTTTATTTTGGTATTGATATTGATATGTTTCGACATATTATTTCGGGTTTACTGATATTTTTTAAATATTTTTCATATATATATATATATAGCCTATTTTCAATTTATTAATTAGATTTAATAGCCTAATTTAATGAATATATTTTCTTTTTAAATGTAATTATGAAAAAAAAATGATCAAGATAGAAAAAATTAGAAATTGGTTAAAAAATTAAATAAGTGAATTTTTGAAAAAAAAAAAAAGGAAAAAAATCAAAATCTTGTATCAACTGACAACCAATATAGACCAGTATTGATTGATACAAACCGATACGATGGATACAAAACTCAAAACGATACAATACTGATATCGTTTCAATTTACTTTAAAATCAATACGACCGATTCCAATTCGGTAACAATTTCTAATACACTAATTACTTTCCAAATTTTAATATTTGTTGATCTTAAAGTAAAGAAATAACACGTGATTCCTGAAAATCGGTGATATCGTCTAAGTATCTAGTTAATGCTGAAGTTTGGTCAAAATCTATACCTAATATACTAAAACTATCCTCCCCCTTCCTTTCACAAGCAATTTCTGGTAGTCTGCCGTAATTGTAGGCGATGATCTGATCAATCATCAATAAAAGCTCAATATTTTCTATATTTTTTTCCACTCTAATCCAAAAGCTCTCTATTTCTCCATCCTTGTGCATGTATTTTGTTTCACTTATAAAAGGGAAGAGAAGAAAAAAAAAAAGAACAAATATTTCGAGGATATGGATGCTCGGATCAGTTTTCTTGTGTTTATTATTGTTTCAGTTTTCATCTTCAGTAGCACTGTAGCAGCGCTTGGAGGACAGAAAAAGCAAGTAGCAACAATTCATGTCATGAATTCCATGGCAAAGGAGTCGGAGCCAATGCAAATTCGGTGCAATTCCAGGTATACAGATAATGGGATGCAGCAGCTTCGTGTAGGGGATGATTATGAATGTGGGGTTCAAGAAAAAGCCTTGTATTTTTGTGAAGCCTTATCGGGAAGGCAAATAGCATCCTGGCATGGTTTTCAGCCTCGCAGAGATGGGAATCACAAGGCTGTTTTCTGGCTGGTTAAGGAAGATGGGTTCTTTCTTAGTTGGGATAACTCTACCTGGGTTAGGAAATCTCAATGGAATACTGAGTGAAACTTATTAGGTAGCCATTCAATTTCTTAAATTTGCATCTATTTATTTCATTTCTGGTCTTTGTTTCTTTAGAATTATTATCTGTTATACTTATTGCTCAGTTCCTGATTAATTCTGATAAAAATAAATCTTCTAGGTAAAAGAGATTCCTTAAAATATTCTGTTAATCGCACATTACTATCATTATTTTATGATTTCGGTTTATTTTCATTGTCGATATTCACGGTTGATATTTTATTTTAATTGATTGCGATAGTATTTATTACGTCTACAATCGCAATAAACGCAATGCGACTAAAAACATATCCGTAACCATAATTTATATCTCTGCTTAATGGCCGCATGTTTATGTAAAAAAATATCAAGATTCCTTAAATTTGCAGATTCGGAAGAAGTATATGAGCGGATTTGATGGCAATCAAATTACAATCAATAATAACAATTATAAGGGATACCAAAAGCATTTTTATATGATAACATATATAATTGCACATGGCAAATGCTTCTAAAAATTTTAAAAAAGCTGTAATTATTGGTCATTACAATATTTAACAGCAATATGCAAAATACAATTAAAAATATTGTCTAAAACTAGTTTTGATATAGTGTATATAAAGTAATATAAATAAGAAATCAATAAATTAAATCAAATGAATAAATCAACCAATAAACGAGTATATAATTGTATAAATCTAATATAAAATTAGACCAAATCTAAGACTTGAACATAAGATCATAAGATTCCAAGGCCGCTTCATTACCATTAAGCCAAACCTCATTTATTAATGATTTTCTTTTTGTTAAACAAATTGGTAAAATCTTATTACAACTATATGTCTACACCATTCAATTGGCATCATATCTCTACAAATAAAATCAACTTTCTTTCGATCTCTATTCTAAAATTCTCTTTCACATACTAGACTTTAATTATTCTTACACCCCATTTGGTGTGCAATGAAATTGACTCCGATGAAGTTGAAAATATGAGTGACAGTAAGATTAGTTATTATAGAGATAAAATTGGATATTATATCTGTAAGATTAAAAATAAAGGCGGATTATGTGTTACAATAACAAATTAGGGGATGGCGGTGAGGTGAAAATGAAAAAGATCACTATGAACATTAATTTAAGAGTGTAACTTTTATATATATTTTAATGATGTTTAACATCGAAAATTTTAACACATATTATTTTATATATTTATTTAAATATTTTAATTAATTAACTAATTATTATATAATTATATAAATTTATTTATTATATTAAATGAAAAATATATATTTATATTTTTACTAACAAAATAAAAAATGAGAGATAAAGAAAAAGAAATAATTTTAAAAATTTTTTAAGTAAAAAAATATTGAAAAAAAAAAAAGTAAAAATGAGAATGAACTACCTAATGCAGAGTCCAGTGATCAAGTCACTTGGCTTTGGCCCCTTCAGTTCCCAATTAAAGGGGCCGTTGAATTAAATGCACCGTAAAATGCTATTCAGATACACCCGTGGTTCATTGGATTCTATGCAATGAGATGCAATGGAATACAAATGCACCATAGAACTTGGAGGAAAAGGAAAAGGGAGACATGGCAAAAATGTTGTGTTTCTTAATAAATCATGCACAGTTTAACACATTAATTCTTTCTTTATTATGTTTAACAAATATTGACATATATATTTTGCAAATAAGTTTGCTCTAAAGGATAATTAGAACATAATTAATTAGATGAGGGATGCCTCACAGTTTTCTCATACAATAATTAACTATAGTTGCATGAGACGTGAAATTCTCACCAAGTCCAGTTTTGTGGAATAGCATGCATGTGAAGATAATAAATTTTTAAAATCCCTTCGATAAACCCGGTAGCCTTTCTTTGGTTCTAATTTTGGGAGAAGATTTGAATTATTCTCACCTTAATTGGTTTTGTTGGTGCCAAAAAAGCAAGGAAAGAAAAGAAAATTTCTCATAATTTTTTAGGAAAATTTTGGATAAATGTGGAAAGTGGATATATAGCCATAGACTTGCTCAATAGTCGGATAGTTCGTTCGATCCGACAGATCCAATACATATTGGATCGGGTCTAAATAAAGCCTTTTTCAATTCGAGCCGACCTAGCCCGAATCACTATTCATATAAAAAATTAATTAAATTTAATTATAAAATTATATAAATTTATATAAAATAATTTTTAAATTTTTTATTAGTTTATAAACAGTAAACTAGACTGATGGTTTAAGCCGAACCTGCCCAATATTAGGACTGAATAAAGAAATTAAAAAATTCTAGATCCCGATCTGACTCATGAACAGATTTAGATAAAACAAACATGATGGTCTTCCAGGCCTTTTGCAGTCACTACAGCAAATTGGTCTTTCAGTGACGTTTTTTTTTTTTAAAAGAATAGCGGCGTTCATAAACGCCGCTAAAAAGGTGGAGGCGTTTACAAAAAACGCCGTAACAAACGCCGGTAAAAACAGTGACGGGACATTTAGTGGCGTTTGAACCATAAACGCCGCTAAAATAGTGGCGTTTTTAGGTACATTAGCGGCGTTTATAAACGCCATGATTGAACGTCCGAAATGGTAATACTTGAAACTTTAGCGGTGTTTTCTGGTCAGAGACGCCGCTAGGTCTTGGCTTTTAGTGGCGTTTTCTGATCACAAACGCTGCTAAATTTTGGCTTTTAGCGGCATTTTCTGATCATAAACGCCGCTAAATTTTGGCTTTTAACGGCGTTTTCTGATCACAAACGCCGCTAAGTCTTGACTTTTAGTGGCGTATTCTAATAAGAAAACGTCGCTATATTTCCAGAAATTTATGTATTTAGCGGCGTTTTTTCTTGAAACTCCGCTATAAATGTAGAATATTTTTTTTTTAAAAAAAATACTATTTATTTTCTTTAAAAAGTTTTATTTATTTATAATACCTGCATTACTATTTACAGAAATGTCCAATAATACACAAACAACACAAATTATAAAAAAAAATATATAAAATAAAGATATATTTAATATAAAATATCAACCGTACAAGGAATGTATTACTTAACACATCAAATCCACTTACAAATTAAAAAAATGACAAGTTATAAATGCTAAAAGTTGGAGGACAGCAGTAAGAAGAACGCTTTTTTCGTAGCAAGTTGTTCTCATGAGCCCTATTAAAAAATGTTAAAATACGTAATTAATATATAAGATATTAAGTTATAAAAGTAAGATAATTAAGAACGAAGATATATTACCTAAGATGGAGGATTTTGTGAAGTGGTTGAGCCTCCTAAATTCCTTTGCTGCACTAAATTCATCAACGACTGAAACTGTGTCTGCAGCTCCTGATATCGTCTATCCTGTTCTTCTTTCTAAGCTTGTCTCTCTGCTTCCTTCTCCTCAAAACGTTTATTCATATTTTGCATTTCTTCTCTCAGCATCTGAACTTCATATGCACTGGAGTTTTGTAAAGAAGAAGCAGTAAACCACTGAGAACCAAGTCCATAGTAGCTAGATGGTGTCGGACCCATTCCGACACCTCGAGCTCATCCATATCGTTCTTTTCCAGCTACTTCAGTGAATATTTGATTCTCGACATCTTGCATATTCGTTGATGAGCCATCTGATGCTCCGACTTGATACTCAGCAATTTTATTTCGGGCTTTCTCCTATAAAACAATAAAATTAATAAAATCTTTTGTAAAATATATTTGTAAATGAAAACAAGTTTGAAGAAAATATACCACAATTTCCTGAGTCTCGATGTTCAAATAGGATCCATCCTTCTTAGTATGAGTTAACTGAAACAGTTCAACTCGTCCAATTTTTTCCCCGTGCTCAATTTCCTACAAAATAATAATAATTAAATACTAAATTGTATTAAAACAATTGAGAACTAATATATTAATAGTTATGAATGTAAACTTACTTTTTCATTAGCTTTTCTCGCAAAACTTTTTGAACCACTGGTGTGACTGTATTTCTGTTGTTGTCTACTGCTTACCCCTATCTTTTCTCGTTCCTGTATATTAGACAAAGCACGTTATTAATGTATACATATTCCATACAATTGTATTATATCAAGTACTATAAGTAAATGACCAAAATAAATTATAAATGATACCTCTCATTTTTTTGAATACCAGAATTTAACCATTCTCTCATACTGCCACATAATCACACCAAGCGGTATGGTTCGTATTAAGACATTAGGATCAGTATTTCGATCGAAATACTTTTTCTTCAAGTCATGCTTATAGTCTTTCCATTTTTTTCCCCAATGACTTCATAACAAATGATGTGGGAATCTGCAAAGAAAATCGTGACTGAAATGGAGAAGTTGTACAAAGTTAGTTTCGATCATAAACAAAATTCTTAAAATAATGTAATACTAATTTAACACACTTATACCTCAATAAACTTTAACAGCTCGACCTTCTCAGTATTCGGCACGTCACGCCATGACTCATAATGAATGGGACACTTCATTCCATTTCGAGCAATCAGGCCAAGAAAGCTAGCCAATAATTGTGCTTCCGGACCAATTGGCTGTTGCTCATTATTTGCTGCGACAACAATACGCTCTTCAGGAGGTAGTGCCTATAACTCCTTTAATGTCGTACGACCACGAGTTCTGCGTTGTCCAGCATTATCAACTACACAAAAGCAAATATATTAGCAATTATCCAAACTATTTTGCGTACTTTTAACACTTCTGTAACATGATACCTGTATTCAAGTTCGTATGAACTGCAATTTCTGCAGCTGTGGAGGCAGTCGACAACTCTGGTGGGTTAACATCTGCAGTAGACGCATTCGACACCTCTGAAGGCGTCACTCTAGTGTCACCCTCAATAGTTGCACCAACCGATTCAGAACCGATCTGAATGATATTGATATCCCTTAATCTTTTCCTCGCCATGCTATCTGCATCAATTTTAAGTAAACAAACATTAGTATAAGAATGAAATACTATTATGTAAAGAACATTAATAATAATATTTACAGTACAAAGCATATTATATACACAGTATTTGTTTCAAAATAATCTTACTAAATTCAGTTTTTTCATCAAGCTTCCTAAATGTCTTCATCAACATCTTCGCGAACCCACCGAACATCTGTACTGGTACTAGGGATTTTTTCATCCAAGTTTTGATCCGTAAATGGTAAGCATTTAGTTCTTTGTTCAATATCATCTTTACATTTATCACCCATATCAAACATGTCTCTAGGTTTGTTACGGAGTACAACATACCAACCTGCATCATTCGGATCTTCGGAATAAAATACTTGTTTGACTTGAGATGAAAAAACATAAGGTTCGTCAATCAGTTGCTGTCCGGTGTGAATTAATTGAGAAATTCACCATTGTAAATCCGATCTGATCTTTTTTAACACCTCTACTAGTATTCACATCAGCCCAATTACATCGAAATAACACGACCTTCCACTTGCCATAATAATCCAACTCAACAATATCATTTAGAATTTCATAATAATCAATATCCCTCTCCACAAGATTACTATCCCTAGCACTAGCATAGCTTGTTGTTGAAGAAGAAACAACAACTCCACAGTTTTGTGTTCTCCTAAATCTTTCACGGGATTTAGTATGAAATCTAAATCCATTAATGATGTAAGCACTGTATCTTTTCACTATTCTATTCGGTTATTGTGAAAAACACTTAATTTCTTCGCTAACATCTCTTCCACTCCAAACCTATTACAAGAAATGCAAAGGCAAACACTTAACTTTATTTATATATTAAAGAATACATTGATCGTAATAAAATGACAAAAAATTGTGTTACTTACAACTTCTCCTAACCATTCGTGGAAATTTTCTGTAAATAACTTATCAAGCTCGCGAAGTTGTGTTCTTCGAGAATGTAAACATCCTCTCAAGTAGCTTCTATACTCACTATCATAAAAAGTACTAATTTTAGGTGAGAAAGCAAAAAAAAAAAAAAAATTAAACTGTTTGTTAAATTAAAAATTATACTGAAACTTACGTGCGTAATGATTCCAGTGAATCACTATGGAAAAGCACATATCGATGCGCTTGTGCCCAAGATTTATCATCTAGCTCAGCCACTTCAACCTTGCCGATTGGTTGTCAAAAACTTTCAAATAAGTATGTTTAGGCTAAGTTGTTATGTGTGAGCATATCATTTCTTCCCGGTCTATTAAATCTTGTTTCAACATCATCCAAATATCTTGCACAAAATGTCATACACTTCTCCGCTAAATATCCTTCAGCAATAGAACCTTCTGGATAGCGTTTGTTCCTACAATAAGATTTTAACTTTCCTAAAAACCTAAAACAGAATACATAACAATCTTAATGTGTAATTAAATGTTATGTTTAAGATAAAAGTGTAATAAGCTAATTAGCAAAGTATACCTCTCTAATGGGTACATCCATCCATAAAAAACTAGTCCGTTGACTTTTGCTTCATAAGGAAGATGGATAACCAAATGCACCATTATAGTGAAGAATGATGGAGGAAAAATCTTCTCTAAGTGGCACAAAGTTAGAGCTGCTCGATCTTGAAGTTTTTCAAGCTCTTCAACCTTGAGAACTTTGCCACAAATAGCTTTTATTATATTACTAAGTTCAATTATGGAAGAAGTCACTTGCTTTGACATAGAACAACGTAAAGCAACTGGAAGTAAGTCTTGCATCAAGATATGGTAATCATGTGACTTTAAAGAAGAAAGTTTTCGATCCTTCACATTCACACATCTTGATATATTTGAGGCATACGCATCCGGGACCTTCACATCTTTCAACACCTTACAGAAGACCTCCTTTTCTTTTTTAGACATCCCAAAGCAAGTAGGAGGCAACCGTGATTTTCCATTAGGAAGTAATTTCGGATGAAGATCACGACGAATTCCCATGTCAACTAGGTCAAGCCGACTCTTTAAGTTGTCTTTTGATTTTCTATCCACATTAAGAATTGTCCCGATGATATTTTCACAAACATTCTTCTCTATATGCATCACATCAAGGTTATGACACAATAAATTATGCTCCGAATATGGTAACTCAAAAAAATACTTTTTTTTTTCCACAAATCCGCCTCATTTGGACCATCTTCTTCATCTTCCTCCTCATCACTCTGAATATCAACATCACCTTTAAACATCTCCCTCGATCTTTTCCTTGATTGTGTGCTACTTGTTTGATTTATCTTTCCATAACTGAAATTGATATCTTTCAACATCAAGAAGATATCCAACCCAATCGTCGTCTCAGGTGCTTCTCTAAACTCTTCAGTGTCATCAAATATATGTTTTTGGAATCTAAATCTATGATTTTCATCTAACCACCAATGATGTCCCATATAACTGAATTTCTTTCCGTTATATAACCATTTCGAACATGTTTGTGCAGCACAGCAAGGACAAGCATAACGACCTTTGGTGCTCCAACCAGATAGATTTGCATAAGCAAGAAAATCGTTTATAGTCCATAACAAAGCTGCACGCAAATTAAAGTTTTCCTTTTTCGATGCATCATATGTTTCAATCCCTTCCCATAACTGCTTCAACTCTTGAATAAGAGGTTGCATATAAATGTCAATATCATTTCCTGGACCTTTCTCTCCATGAATTATCATGGACAAGATAAAAGAGGATTGTTTCATGCAAATCCATGGAGGCAAATTATAAGGAATCAAGACAACCGGCCAACTACTATAAGAAGTACTCATTATTTTGAACGGATTAAAACCGTCAGAACCAAATCCAAGCCTCACATTCCGGGGATCATTAGCAAAAGATAGGAATTTATTGTCGAACGATTTCCAAGACAAAGAATCTGCAGGATGTCTTAATAAGCCATCATCAATCCTTTCATCATGATGCCACCTCATAGAATCAGATGTTTTTGATGACATGAAAATTCGTTGAAGTCTTGGTATTAACAGAAAGTACCGCAAAATCTTTGCAGGCTTCTTTTTTAAATGTGTGTCACCATCGTCCTCGTTCACATTTTCTTCTGTATTTCCATTCAACCATCGAGATTTACTGCAGACATGACAAAATTGTTCATTTGTTCTATCACCCCAATACAACATACAGTCATTCGGACTACTATGAATTTTCTCATATCCAAGGCCTAGATCCTTTATCATCTTTTTCGAATCCTTACAAGATTGAGGGATTTTTGCAAAAGGAAATATTTCTTTCAAAAATTATAATAACAGTGTCAAAGAATTTCCTGTCCACCCGCTTAAGCATTTTAAGTGAAAAAGACGGAAACAGAAAGACAATATTGAATGCTTAGATCCCTCGTAAAGTTCTTCATTCATATCATCAAGCAACTTATAAAACTTTGCCGCTTCTCCATTGGGTTCTTGATCACCCATACCTCTTCTCGTTCCAGCAAAGTCATTCATGCCAACATTGAACCCATCATTCCCTCCAGGAACTTCTGGTGAAGATGTGTAGAAACTGTGGTTACGCATGTTAAATGCATCCCGCAACATGCCTTCCATGTCATCTTGTCTAATAGACTAATGTTGATTGTTAGAATTACTTGGAAGAACTCTAGAAGATGACCTAGAAGTGCGGACTCTTCATGAAAAAACCATTGTCTGTAACCCGGGAGAAATCCTTCACAAATCAAATGTTCGAAAACAATTGCAAGCATATGCCAATAAATATTGGCACACCTCGAACAAGGACATAATATCTTATTATCTTCGCTTGCGTTCTAAAAAGCGAAATTGAGAAAACTATCTACTCCATCTTGATACTCTTGACTTATTCTCGACTTTTGCATCCAACTCTTATCCATTTCATACGTAAGTCTAAATTAAAAGAATATATATTTTTAGTCATGATTGCTTGGACTTCATACTCTATAACAAATCATATTAATCAATTTTTAGCCTAAATTAAAAGAATATATAGTTTAAGGCTTTTACGTCTAAACTTGAAGTTCATTTAAGCCTCATTAAATAGTTTTTATTTTATATGGTCTTCCACATAGAAGCTTCGGATTTAATGTCTATCCTCACAAATTTTTAGGAAATTTAGACAACTCATGAATCAATACAGTTTGACAGATATCAATTAATCATCAATTTAGGCAAGATATAGGCAAGATGAAGGTGCATTCAGTTGACAGATGAACTTGCTTACCAAAATAGGCAAGAGTGAAGAAAGAGCAATAGCTACGAATGGCAGACAAGATCCACAAACAAATCACAATCTGCTAAATGAACTAAAAGTTAGATATCACTTCATATATATATATCAACTCAATTAAAAAGGTATAAAATTTATAATTTCAACTCAATTGATTGATGTTCAAATAAAAAAAAAAAGGCATCTTTACCATGACCCATTGGCGCCCCTGGTATCAAGGTTATAGATATATAGTAAAATATATATGTAGCCCATACTCTTCCAATTAATACTATTTTACTACTGGAATTACTGAAATAGGCACAATTCTTTAGTTTGTCTAGAAAGTTAGACTGAATGATTTTATTTGATTTGCTCAAAGATGTCAAGAAATGGGCCAAAATTAAGGTTGATGATTTTCTTCTTCAATTTTGACCTAGTAAATAGAAAGTTAACACTACTTTGAACCTTATCTTTTTGAACGAATGACTCCAAAGCAAAGCAAAGCAAAGCAATTACTTGGATTTGGCTTTGATTTGATTTGATTTGATTTGATGATCAAATAAAATCATTTATTAACAAGGTTACAAGGTTACAAGTCCACTATCTTTTACTAACTTAGGGGATCCATAAACATTATTGCACTAATTAATTTGATTTTTGATTTTTTATTTTACTAACTTAGGGGCTTCATAAACATTATTGCACTAATTAATTTGATTTTTCATTTTTACAAGGTTCCAACCTCTTTACAATAAACTCATATCAGGTAGCCCTCGTGGAATGAAGCTCTACCACAAGTCTCTTACTTACTACAACTAAGTCTTTGATGAGCCAAGTACATTTTTGCTGGTTGCACCCTGGTCTTAATCGTTAAGAAACAGACCTAAATGCTTATGAATGAAATAGACTTGGAAAATCTCAAGTAAGGACCATGGATTGGTCTCCATTGTCAAATGTCCATGAGTAGCAACCAGCATTTGAAAACTTAGCTGAGTCGCTGCTGCACCTCCCAATCTCCCATTTTCTAATTCAGATCAAATTCCCTAAACTTGAAATTGATGATAAAATAGAGATTGTATATATATATATATATATATATATATATATATATATATATATACTCTTGAGACTTTATTAAATCAGCACAATCAAGTCTAGAATTGTTAGCATCAGGTTTCATCGATTCACTCCACAAATAACCCCCAAATTTCCTTCCCCCTCAGGATCAATTCCTTCATTCTCTTCTCTATGCTATATTGCACTGCTAACAAGTACACTCAACATGGTAATGCCTATCACATTTCAGTGACTAAAATAAAATAAAATCAAATAATGTTTCACTAACTTATATGCAAATTAACATTATTGCACTAATTAATTTGATTTGATGATCAAATAAAAAATCGATTAATTATTCAATATAAAGCTTATATTGTATCATCATAATGTT
Organism: Fremontodendron californicum; assembly: GCA_030761205.1. Taxonomy (NCBI): domain Eukaryota; kingdom Viridiplantae; phylum Streptophyta; class Magnoliopsida; order Malvales; family Malvaceae; genus Fremontodendron; species Fremontodendron californicum. The sequence goes on from JAULJL010000023.1 coordinate 16,301,052, forward strand.
TGGTGCTTTTCTCTTGTTTATCTAGTAAGTTCCAAAAACATTACCTTCTGTTTAATGACAAAATAAAGTTAATGACAATAAACAGAGTATTGAAAATGGGATTTGCAATAAAATGTTTAGCGGAAAAGGCGAGGACTTACAAAATTTCTCCACTGTTCGATGTTGTTGTTGTTGAATCGATATGCTTGAATAGATTTGGGGGGGAAGGCGAGGATTTGCAAGAAAATGTGCTTGAATCAGATATGGGAAGTGGATGAAGAGAGAGAGAGAGAGAGAGAGAGAAAAGGAGAAAGAGAAAGGGGAGATAGGTTTTCTGATTTGGGGAAATAGGGGAGAAGCGGGAGAAATATTCTGAAATGAAGATATAAAACCTGTAGCGGCATTTGTTCTTACAAACGCCGCTAGTTTTTCCTTTAATTAATATATGTGAATATTAGCGGCGTTTATTTGAGAAAACGTCGCTAATGTAAAGAATTTAGTGGCGTTTTCATATAAAAACGCCGCTAATTGGTACATTAGCTGCGTTTGAATGTAGAAACGCCGCTAAGTAACAAACATAAACGCTGCGTTTCATCCTTATATAAAACACTGCTAAATTTTATAGACATTTAGCGGCGTTTATAAGTATAAACGCCGCTATTTAATTCATAATAGCGGCGTTTATTATTCTCAGACACCGCTAAATGTATTAATAGCGGCGTTTGTGACTAAAACGCCGTCTGTTATAAGAAAATACGGTACTCGGTGGCGTTTTTTTAAACACGCCGCGAATGAAGCGCCACTGAAACTCTAAATTGCTGTAGTGAGTGAAGTGATGAGGGACTGATCTAGGGTTTTACTTGGTCTCTTCTGCTGAGTCTCAATGGATTGTCTCTCTTGAGCAGCGGGCCTTTAATTCATTTACAATTTACAACTGCCGGATAGACCACACTTTCTCTTACATGTTTTTCCTTTTATAATTGAAATTGTCAAAAATTAAATTTTAATTATTGAAATTAAAAATTAAACATTTTATAGATCTCACAGAGTTGATCTGTTCACGAGATAAGCCCGGTCCAAATTTGGTCAAATTTGAATAATTTTTTTTTTTTTTTATAATCTAGATCGGCCTGACTTGTTTCGAATTACTATTTAAATTTAGTTATAAAAATATTAATATAATTTTTTTAATATTTTAATATTTTTTAAATAATAAACTTTTAGACTTAACCCAATTCATTAACACCTCCACGGCACAATTAATCATGTTTTGTTTCTTAATAGAGAAAAATAATAACAACCAATACTAATTAAACTTTACAACTGTCATAAATTAACTCAAAAGAAAATATTTTTCCAAGTCAAATCAAAAGAAAACAAATCAAAACTACAATTAATAATTAAAATAAAATCTTTATGCATCGAAAACAGTCATAATAATTTCACTACCAAGAGAAATGCTTTTTTTTTTTTTTGTCGAAAATACTTACTTTAAAAAATTAGTAGTTTTTTCTAACAGATTTTTATTTATTTTGGACGAAAATTCGTCATTTTATAGATTTTTTATTGATGAAAGTTTCGATACATTTTTGACAAAATTTACCATCAGAAATTCCATCGGTAAATATATGAAGAGAAATCTTAATTTTTTCCTCCAAAAATTAACAACGGAATTTTAGTATTTTTTGCCACAAAAATTTCATCGATAATAATTTAAAAAAATAGTTCTTAAAATTATACATCAAAAAAGACTTTTACTGAAGAAATGTTCCATTGGAAAAAGTCTAATTAGGAAAAAAAAAATTTTAATAAATAAATTATTTTCTACGAAAATTTCCTTGAAATAGACTTTTCTAATGGAATTCCGTGGTAAATAAGTTTTTCGAAAAAAATTTCATCGGAAAGTCTTCTTTTTGAATAAAATAAAAAAAATGTAAATTAATTTTTTTTTTTTTTAAAATTAAGAATATTCTAACAGAAGTTCCATCAAATACTTTTTTCGACGAAACCTTACCGTAAATAGGAAATTGAAGAAGAAATAAAGAAATGGTTTGGCAAGGCACTTCTAGAAAACTATCTTAAGAATAATAGTTTTCACACTTATGTGCAAATGGACTCTTGAAGACATATTCCTAGGATACAATGTCAATACGAATGATAACTCGTATAATTATATAGTTCTTAGTTATGTTTTATTATTGTTTTGTGTCAAATACGAGATATTATGCTTAGTCTAATTGTGTTTATGATATTTTATATTTTTATGTAATTTGGTGTTTTTCACGAGTTTCTTTGAGTGATTTCAGATTACTAGGTTAAATCAACAATTAAGGGCAAATCCAGTTCAGTTCCAGTTCCGATACCTTTTGCCATATCAGCTATATCTGGAGTTTCAATGAAGCATTAAGGCTGAAATTTTTACAGTGCATAGTTAAGAGGCATATCTATCTTTTTCATGTTTTACACTTCTTGAAACGGAGTCGTTTTCCCTAGCGAAATCGACCATCAAGTTGGCTGATGTGCAATGACGTCTGTGCTGACCTGTTTTGGTATTTTGACCATATCTTCCGATCCACATGAGCAAATGATCTGATTCCAACGGCTATAGATCCGTAACTGATAGGGGTATATTTTTCTAGAAGACCATTTGATTAGATCGAGCTTCCAACATTGACAAAATCGACCATCAAGCTGGCTGATCAGAATTGTCATACAATATGACGAAAATTGTTAGAAAAATGCACCCACCTATTATACCTACCTTTGAAATTTATAAAGCTTGTCTCTTGTCATTTAGCTCTCCAAAATGTGTATAAATAGAGGGCCTTGGATGATTGTAAGAGTATGATTATACATTGGTAGGATATTAGCCATTGTAATAAAATTCTCTAAGTTTTCTTCTTCTTTCCTTTCTCTAGTTTTCTTTTTTTATTTACTTATGCTTCTTACATTTCTTTTCATTTTATTCATATCTAGTATGTGTTGCTAATCATATTGTTGAGGTGATGAGGTGAAGCTTTTGGTAAATGCTAAGGTTAGTCTTTTAAACATGAGCTAAAATGAATCATCATTTATAAACACTAGTATAGATAATATTTTCTTTTGGTTTAAAATCATACTTGCAAAGTAGGGATCTTGATTCATTATTGACAAGGAAAATGGCATAGTAAATGCTTGGTTTCATAACCTTGATTTGTTGTAGACATATACCTTGGCATAAGGAATGCTTGGACTCTTTTTATGAGTTTTGAGGACACCAAATGAACATAATATCATATGCGATGGACGTTGGACAATTTGGACTGAATTGCTAAACCTTCCGATTGGAATCTCCCTTATGTGTGAATTTCAATTGTGTAATAAAACAAGATTAATCTTAGCATAACACCAAGAGTGAATTCTCTAACCTCAACATCTTTTCTTATTGTTTTTATATCTTGTTTAATTTCTTTTATGTTATTTTGTTTATTTTGTTCCCTAATATCTTGTTAACTTTTTTTTTTCTTATATTTTTATAAACTTATACTTACTAATACGCTTCCCTGTGGTTCGACCTCGGACACCCGAGAATTTATTACTTGAACATAACCTGCACTTGGGTTTACGACTCTTAATTGAGTCTCCATCAAGTTTTTGGCGCCGTTGCCGGGGAGGCAATACTAAGTATATAAGTTTATAAGTATATTTATTTTTATTGGCTGGTTATACCGCCTAATTTTCTATATATTTATATTTATATTGTATATTAACTTTGTTTTATTTGTATTGGCTGGTTATACCGCCTAATTTTCTATATATTTATATTTATATTGTATATTAACTTTGTTTTATTTGTATTGGCTGGTTATACCGCCTAATCTGTATATTAACTTTGTTTTATGCTTGTTTGGCGACGTGATTTTAGATCTCGTCGTTTAGTTAGATTTTATTGTGAAACTTTTTCAGGTAATCTTTCTAATACAACTCCTACCATGGCTGACAATGAAAGTGTTCATGCTGAAGATGAGAACAGACAAGTACGCACCATGCGTGACTACTTGCAACCAACTCGAAGCTCATCACCCTCTTGTTTTATTTTTCCTCTCAATGCAAAACAACTTTCGTTTTAAACCAGGTATGATAGCTTTGCTTCCAAATTTCCATGGGTTAGAATCGGAAAGTGCTTACTCGTTTCTAAAAGACTTCGAAGATGTATGTGTCACCTTTAATTACCAACAATGTACAAATGAAATTGTCAAGCTAAAATTATTTCCTTTTTCTTTAAAAGATAAAGCAAAAATTTGGCTTCATAATTTAAAACCAAGGTCAATTGGCACATGGCAAGAATTACAAACTGAGTTTCTAAAGAAATTTTTCCCAGCACATAAAACTACTGCTTTGAAAAGACAGATTCAAAATTTCAATCAAAATCAAAATGAAGCATTTTTTCAGTGCTGGGAGCGTTTTAAAGATTTGTTAAGTTCTTGTCCACATCATGGTTTTGAAAAATGGCGTCTTATTAGTTTCTTTTATGAAAGTTTAACTCCCGAAACTAAACAATTTGTTGAAACAATGTGTAACGGTGAGTTTCTAGAAAAAGAACCTGAAGAAGCCTTTGACTACCTAGACCATTTGGCAGATAACTCTCAAGCCTGGCACACAGATAATTCCTCTGAAAGTTCCAATAGATCTAATCTTTTTTCTAACAGAGGTAAATATCATTTTAGTCAAGAAGATGAGATAAAAGCTAAAGTACCTAATTTGGCTAGAAAGATTGAAGCCATGGAACTTAGAGAAGTAAAAGAAGTCAAAACGGTTAAAAATGAAGAAAGTTGTGGAATTTGTGAAATCATGAGACACCCCACTTCTGAATGCCCAAACATTCCCATTCTCAAAAGAAGCGTTGCATGATCAAGTAAATTCCATAAACACATTTAAAAAGCCTTTTCCTTCTCCTTACTCTGAAACGTATAACCCTGAATGGAGAAATCATCCCAACTTCAGTTGGCGGAATAATAATCATGTTCAGGTACCACAATCTCAAAAGCCGAGCAACACTTTTTCCTATCAACCTTCACGTGTACAAACCTTGGAAGAGACATTGCAAGCATTCATGCAAACACAAGCAAATGTGAATAACCAAACTTCACAGGACATCAATGAGATCAAAAACACCTTGTCCACATTGACAGCTTCATTACGCACTCAAGAAAAAGGTAAGTTTCCTGCTCAACCTCAGCCTAACCCTTCTACTCAATGTCTTGTTTCTTGCTCCAATGAAACTCAACAGGAAAATGCCAGTTCTATCACAACTCTTCGAAGTGGAAAGGCAATTGACAAAAACATTCCATCAAAAGACCAATATCCTCCTTCCCCTCCGAAAAGTAAATGTAAGGATGATGGTAAGTCTGAACTTCTTGAAAATTTGGACAAAGAAAAAGGTATGCATCCTGCTCCTTTTCCTCAAAGGTTGCAAACAATAAAGAATTTGAATCAAAATGCAGAAATTTATGAACTTTTCAAACAAGTTAAGATTAACATTCCTTTATTGGATGTAATCAAACAAGTTCCATCTTATGCTAAATTTTTGAAGGACATGTGCACATTTAAAAGGAAACATAATGTACAAAAGAAAGCATTTCTGACGGAAAGTGTGAGCTCAATCATTCAGCACCTTACTCCACCAAAATTCAAAGATCCTGGATGTCCAACAATCTCATGCATCATTGGAAACACTAGAATAGAACGTGCATTGCTTGATCTTGGTGCTAGTGTTAATCTTTTGCCTTTTTCTGTTTATCAACAGTTAGGTTTAGGTGAACTCAAGGAAACACCTGTTACACTTCAACTAGCTGATCGTTCTGTAAAAATTCCTCGAGGGATAGTTGAAGATGTTTTGGTTCAAATCGATAATTTTTACTTCCCTGTTGATTTTATTGTTTTGGACACACATCCTGTTTCAAATCCAAATGTTCAAATTCCTGTTATATTAGGCCGTCCATTTCTTGCAACTTCTAATGCTCTGATAAATTGCAGGAATGGTATTTTGAACATTTCTTTTGGAAATATGACTTTAGAATTAAATGTGTTCAACATTTGCAAGCAACCTGGTGATGATTCAGAAGTACATGAAGTGGATTTCATTGAAGAACTTGTTCATGAACATCTCACCACTACCACATTCCATGATCCTTTAGAAGCTTATTTAATTGAATGTGAGTTTGATAATGCTTCAGAAATTTCACACACTGATTCTTTGTTAAATTCTTTTCAGGATAAGCATTGTTGGAAACAAAAGTTTGAGGAACTTCCATCACTCACAAATGTCACTGTACCATCAACTATTGAACCACTCAAGCTGGATTTAAAACCATTGCCATCCGAGCTAAAATATTCCTTTTTGGGTGAGAATGAAACTTTTCCAGTTATAATTTCTTCACATCTTGATGAACTACAAGAAGGTAAGTTGTTACAACTTTTGAAAATACACAAAAATGCATTAGGATGGACCTTAGCTGACATAAAGGGAATAAGCCCATTAATCTGCACACATAATATTTATTTAGAGGAAAATGCTAAACCCTCTAGACAAATGCAACGATGGCTTAATCCTAATATGAAAGAAGTAGTGAGAAATGAAGTCATTAAACTTCTAGATAATGGAATCATTTATCCTATCTCTGATAGCAAATGGGTAAGTCCTACTCAAGTCGTACCTAAGAAATCTGGAGTTACTGTAGTTAAAAATGAAAACAATGAATTAATTCCAACTAGGACTGTTACTGGTTGGCGCATGTGCATTGACTACAGGAAACTTAACTCAGTGACGAGGAAAGATCATTTCCCTTTGCCTTTCATGGATCAAATCTTAGAAAGAGTTGCAGGGCATGAGTTTTATTGTTTTCTAGATGGATATTCTAGGTATAATCAAATTGCCATTGCACTTGAGGACCAAGAGAAAACCACTTTTACATGTCATTTTGGTACTTTTGCATATCGTAGAATGCCATTTGGATTATGTAACGCCCCTGCCACATTTCAAAGATGCATGCTTAGTATTTTTAGTGACATGATTGAACGTAATCTTGAGATTTTCATGGATGATTTTTCTGTTTCTGGTGATTCATTTGATGATTGCTTAGCCAATTTGAAAAATGTATTGATTAGGTGTGAAGAAAAAAATCTTGTTCTTAATTGGGAAAAATGTCATTTCATGGTCACTAAAGGTATTGTACTAGGTCACATTGTTTCTGCAAAAGGGATTGAGGTAGACAAGTCAAAAATTGAATTGATTGCTAATCTACCCACACCAAAGACAGTAAAGGATATTAGGTCATTCTTGGGACATGCAGGTTTTTATAGAAGATTCATAAAAGATTTTAGCACGATATCTAAACCTCTATGTAATCTTTTAATGAAAGACACTGCATTTGAATGGACTAAAGATTGTGAAGATGCTTTTGAAAAACTCAAAAATATGCTCACTACTGCTCCTATTATGAGATCTCCTGATTGGTCTTTACCATTTGAAATAATGTGTGATGCTAGTGACTATGCTGTTGGTGCTGTGTTAGGACAAAGGAAAGATAAGAAACCACATGTAATTTACTATGCAAGTAAAACTTTAAATAGAGCCCAAATGAATTATTCCAGTACAGAAAAGGAATTACTTGCAGTTGTTTTTGCATTGGATAAATTCAGATCTTACCTTGTTGGATCATCAATTGTTGTCTTTAGTGATCATGCAGCTTTAAAATATCTTCTCTCTAAGAAGGATGCAAAACCTAGGTTGCTGAGGTGGATCCTTTTGCTGCAAGAATTTGACATCACCATTCGAGATAAAAAAGGAGTAGAAAATGTGGTGGCTGATCATTTATCAAGACTTGTTTGTGATGAATCTTTTGGAACCTCACCAATAAATGATACTTTTCCTGATGAACAACTTCTAATTGTCTCCACGACACCTTGGTTTGCTGACATTGCTAATTTTCTTGCTACAGGAAAAATTCCTTCTCAATGGAGCCCCCAAGATAAAAGGAAGTTTCTGAATGAGGTAAAGAAGTTCTATTGGGATGACCCTTACTTGTTCAAATATTGTCCTGATCAGATTTTTCGAAGATGCATTCCCGACAATGAGGTAAGTAGTGTAATTAAGTTTTGTCATTCCGAGACATGTGGTGGTCATTTTTCATCAAAGAAAACTGCTGCAAAAATTTTACAGTGTGGATTTTACTGGCCAACTTTATTCAAAGATGCACATAATTTTTGCAAGTCATGTGAAAGTTGTCAAAAATTAGGTTCCATTTCGAAAAGAAACATGATGCCTTTGAACCCAATTCTTGTAATTGAAATTTTTGACTGTTGGGGTATTGATTTCATGGGACCATTTCCACCATCTTTTGGTTTCTTATACATTTTAGTTGCAATAGATTATGTTTCAAAGTGGATAGAGGCAATTCCATGTCGAAATAATGATCACAAAACAGTGATTAAATTTTTAAAAGAAAATATTTTGAGTCGATTTGGAATTCCTCGATCTATCATAAGTGATGGGGGAACACATTTTTGCAACAAGGTTTTTGAAACATTAATGAAGAAATATGCCATTACACACAAAGTTGCAACCCCTTATCACCCGCAGACAAATGGACAGGTAGAATTAGCAAATAGGGAGATTAAACAAATTTTGGAAAAGACGGTTAATCCAAACCGCAAAGATTGGTCTCTTAGACTTAACGATGCATTATGGGCCTATCGAACAGCTTTTAAAACAGCATTGGGCATGTCTCCTTATAGGCTAGTTTATGGAAAACCTTGTCATTTACCTGTGGAACTTGAGCATAAAGCATATTGGGCCATTAAAATGTTCAACTCAAACCTTGATGAGCATAATTCTAGACTTCACATATTTCCTGGTAAGTTGAGATCAAGATGGACTGGCCCATTTGTGGTTAAGCATGTGTATCATTATGGAGCAGTTGACATTGAGAATCCTAAAAATGGTAACGTATTCAAGGTAAATGGACAAAGACTCAAACTCTTTTTGGAAAATCATGTTACTCAAGAAGAGGTTGTTTTTCTTTCTGATCCTTGTTTTGAAAATAACTAGATGTAAATATAATTTTTACTAATCTTCAAAAAAAAAAATACATTTTTTTAACCCCGGTTAAATGGCGGATAACGGTACTCCGTGATTATTTAAGTCGGTTCCATCAGCTACCCACAAAACTGATATTGTATATAAATTTCTCTTTCAATTTCTCTTTCATTTTATTTATTTATTTATTTATTATTTTTTTTAGGATGGATGATATTCTCAAAAGATTGCAGAAACGATTTCCTCCTTTTCCTCGGAATATTTTACTGAAGCTTTACCAAGTTCGATTTGAAAGATTAAGAATGCTTATGCACAAAGGGATTCCTGAAGACATACGTTGGATAATTGAAGCCAAGGTACGTGAAGATGAATATCTTCCTGTTTTGCATTTACCAGGTACAGGTAGAAGCACTTTTGCAAAGAAGCGACGAGCAAAGCGCATGAGTTCAAATTGCCACAAATGTGCACGATGGACGTGTAACGGTAAATGTCGTTCTATTGGGATTCCGTCCTCTAATCGAGATGATAAAATTGAATTCATTAAGGATGGACTGAGTAAGGAGAATTTGGGTAATATCCAACTTTCTCTTGAGACGCATCCTAGTGGAGACGTACAAAGAGAAATTCTTGATTTATGGCCGCAATTCCAAAGGGAATGGCAACATCTTGGGAATTTGATGTTAAAAGACCCTGTTTGCCAGCTTGTAAGAAAACTGGATGGGAAGCATATCCTCGACTCATAGAAGGCGTTTAAGCCGTTTCTGGACGTAAAACCAGAGGAAGATGTGAGCCACAATCACAACTACAATAAATGACTTCTTAGCTTTTGGTTTGATTTGCAATAACTTCATTTCGGTTTAATTTACGTGTTGTTCGATTTGTGTAATTATTCTCGTTTTTTTTTTTTTTTTTGCATTGGTCTTTTACGGTTGATTTTTCTTCTCCTTTTGATTTTCTTCCTGAAATCACGCAAAAATCTTTTGTTAGGTTAACATTTTCTTCTGACAGGTCAAATACACTTTCGGCGACATTATTACTCTTGTCTGATTCATTACTCAGTCCTCTATATATTACACCATGTACTCATTTTCTTTCAGGCACTTGAAAAAAAAATGGAAAGTACTTCGTCCCAGCGCATTAAAAAAATTTGTGTCTTTGGAGGTGCTTATCCAGGGAAAAATAACATATTCGCTGATGAAGCCATAAGAGTTGGAGTAATACTTGCCCAACAAAAGATCCAGTTGATTTATGGAGGCGGTAGTACGGGTTTAATGGGAGCAGTCGCTACATCAGCACACGCCGGAGGAAGTCCAGTTCTAGGAATAGTGCCAAAACTATTCACAGGTTTTTATGGACCTACCTTGGGTACGGAAATACAAGTCTGGAGTATCCATGAACGGATAACAATCATGTACCATTCTGCCGATGCATTCATTGCTTTACCAGGAGGTCTGGGTACATTGGAAGAAATAGCTTGCGTGGCTTCTTGGTCATCATTGGTCACAAATAAGAAACCCATTGGTTTGCTTAATATTAATGGTTATTTTAGTAATTTGCTTTCATATTTAGATAATGCTGTGGATAATGGATTCATGTTTTCAGAGGCAAGGAGAACCATAATTTCTGCTACAACCATTGAAGATTTACTCAAAAAGCTCCAAGCTTATGAGTATTTATCTGCTACGGTTGTTTCGCAAACGCTCGGAAAAAGAAAAAGAGATATGGACGAGCAAGGAGTGGATTGCACTCTGTCTTTGTGACATTATCTAACATTTTGTTTGTTGTGTCTCAGTTATAATAAGTGGTTAGCAACCTCTGCAAGTAATATCTCCTAAATTCTACCTTTAGTAGGGGGTAAGGGACATATTTTGCTAATTTTAAAAATAAAATAAAAAAAATTTGATGTGTTTTAAGCCATTTAGAAGTATTCATTCTGAACAAGGTCTGAGTAAGGGAGACTTGAGACATACCTTGTCAGTTTGATTTCTTCTTTCAAAAAAAAAAAAAAAAGTTTGTTGTGTTTTAAGCAATTTAGAAGTATTCATTCTGAACAAGGTCTGAGTAAGGGAGACTTCAGACATACCTTGTCAGTTTGATTTTAATCTTTTTATGTTTACTTGTTAATTTTTGTTAAGTATTTTAGGATTATTTAGGTTGCATGAGTTTGTTTTGTTTTGAGTCTTAGTTATTCCTATTCTTATGTTATTAGTTCTTTTCTCTTACACATGATTCTTTCATTTGGGTTAATAGACTTACATTGAGGACAATGTAAGAATTAAGTGTGGGGGGAACGATTTAGGATTTCTTTTATTTTTGTCTACTATTTTTTTTATGAGTCTTTATTATTATTATTATTATTTTAATGTGTTCTAGTTCCTTTTTAATACAATGATGAGATATGAATTGCATAAGTCTAAAACAGATTTATTAGTGAGAAGATTTTCATGAGAATTGAGCTTGATGTCAACCTTTTTATGAGCCAATGTTAATATGATATGTTGATTGAGAAAGAAGCATGTTTAGACTTAATCTGACTTGTATAATCATCCTTGTGAGTTTTTGAGCCTATAATGATTGATGCATTATACAAATCAATCTAATTTCTTTCTTGAGTGCTCTTATGATTACATGATTCTCTAGAACTTGCTTTAAACCGTTTGAGACTATATTGATACATGTGACAACATGAATATGATAGAGGCATTAGGATTATAACCAGAGCCAAACAGCCATCCATTATTAATGTTCTAAGAGAACATCCCCACTAGTGAGCCAATTTGAGCCTACATTAAATATGCTATTTTATTGGTAACCAGAACTTATACCTAGCCTAAATATACTTATATCCTTACCCTTGTTCTAAAGATGGATTATATATTTTGAGACATATTGCAAAAACAAGGGATACTTTTTGAAAATTTGGGTTAGAACGAAAGATAAGTGTGGGGGAGGAGAGAGGCAAAAGTCAAGAGAAAAAGAGAGGGATCATTGTCAAATACATTCCCATATTAAAAAAAAAAAAAATCTTCTCTTGAACTTCTAGTTAAAGTAAAGAAAAAGATGTTACAAAGTTGGTTAGAATGAAGCAAAGGCTCAACATGAATATTTAGCCTATGTTATTATGTGCTTTATAAGAGTTTTGAGAAGTTTTATTTGTATGATCTTATTATGTCTCTAAACTCTATTAACTCTTTGGAACCTTTGTGATATCTTTATCCTTTTGTTCTTTAACTACATTATAACCCTTTGGCCCCATTACAACCTTGAAAAAAGACCTCTTGATTTATGAAGTTGTATGATCTAAATAGTGGAGAATAGGTGGACAAGCAAGCATATGGTAGAACTGTTTTCATGAGATTGATTGAGTGTAAACACTTTACCACTACTTTAAAGAGTGAAAATCATGAGAGTATAGTGAGAAGTTGAGATTAAGTTGAATATGCACTATTTTGATTGAAATATGTTATGTTAATATTGGCTTAACTCATTTATTTACATTCAAGCATGAATTTTTGTGAAATTCTTTGAGCTATTGATTAGTTTATAAGACTTGTTCAAAGATTGTCTCTAATTTATATTGAAAGGATTAGGAGTAAATATTTTTAGTGTATGTAGTTTACTTATATTTTAGTTTTTCAATGTTTGTGGGTATCGTTCTAGCAAACCCTCACGAGACTAAACTCGTCCACTAGGGACACCTAGGGGTTTAAAGGCTTGTGTCACATGCTAAGTGCCACCGTGATTTCCAACGAAAATGGATTAGATTAGATTTTCTTATTTTATTTTTATTGAGTCGTTGCTAGGGACTAGCAACAATCTAAGTGTGAGGGTGTGATAACTCGTATAATTATATAGTTCTTAGTTATGTTTTATTATTGTTTTGTGTCAAATACGAGTTATTATTGCTTAGTCTAATTGTGTTTATGATATTTTATATTTTTATGTAATTTGGTGTTTTTCACGAGTTTCTTTGAGTGATTTCAGATTACTAGGTTAAATCAACAATTAAGGGCAAATCCAGTTCAGTTCCAGTTCCGACACCTTTTTCCATATCAGCTATATCTGGAGTTTCACTGAAGCATTAAGGCTGAAATTTTCACAGTGCATAGTTAAGAGGCATATCTATCTTTTTCATGTTTTACACTTCTTGAAACGGAGTCGTTTTCCCTAGCGAAATCGACCATCAAGTTGGCTGATGTGCAATGACGTCTGTGCTGACCTGTTTTGGTATTTGGACCATATCTTCCGATCCACATGAGCAAATGATCTGATTCCAATGGCTATGGATCCGTAACTGATAGGGGTATATGTTTCTAGAAGACCATTTGATCAGATCGAGCCTCCAACATTGACAAAATCGACCATCAAGCTGGCTGATCAGAATTGTCATACAATATGACGAAAATTGTTAGAAAAATGCACCCACCTATTATACCTACCTTTGAAATTTATAAAGCTTGTCTCTTGTCATTTAGCTCTCCAAAATGTGTATAAATAGAGGGCCTTGGATGATTGTAAGAGTATCATTATACATTGGTAGGATATTAGCCATTGTAATAAAATTCTCTAAGTTTTCTTCTTCTTTCCTTTCTCTAGTTTTCTTTTTTTATTTACTTATGCTTCTTACATTTCTTTTCATTTTATTCATATCTAGTATGTGTTGCTAATCATATTGTTGAGGTGATGAGGTGAAGCTTTTGGTAAATGCTAAGGTTAGTCTCTTAAACATGAGCTAAAATGAATCATCATTTATAAACACTAGTATAGATAATATTTTCTTTTGGTTTAAAATCATACTTGCAAAATAGGGATCTTGATTCATTATTGACAAGGAAAATGGCACAGTAAATGCTTGGTTTCATAACCTTGATTTGTTGTAGACATATACCTTGGCATAAGGAATGCTTGGACTCTTTTTATGAGTTTTGAGGACACCAAATGAACATAATATCATATGCGATGGACGTTGGACTGAATTGCTAAACCTTCCGATTGGAATCTCCCTTATGTGTGAATTTCAATTGTGTAATAAAAAAAGATTAATCTTAGCACAACACCAAGAGTGAATTCTCTAACCTCAACATCTTTTCTTATTGTTTTTATATCTTGTTTAATTTCTTTTATGTTATTTTGTTTATTTTGTTCCCTAATATCTTGTTTACTTTTTTTTTCTTATATATTTATAAACTTATACTTACTAATACGCTTCCCTGTGGTTCGACCTCGGACACCCGAGAATTTATTACTTGAACATAACCTGCACTTGGGTTTACGACTCTTAATTGAGTCTCCATCAACGAAGAAAAACCATATTGCACTTCAAGTTTTTTTTGAACACACTTGAACCAAAACCAAAAAGTCTGAGAGTGAGAGAGAATGAGTAATTGAATGTAATGATCAGTGAATTCAGTGTAAATGAAGGTATTTATAGGCACCAACAATTGTTAAAAAATCATTTTCATGAAATAAATACTCTTTCATTGAAATAAAAACCTTTTCATTGAAATAAATAGTTAACTATTTGATGAAAATTATCATATTTGAAATAAATACCTTTTCATTAAAAGGAAACTATTGGATGAAGAATCATCAAAGGCAACTATTGGATTAAGAATCATCACTCTTGGAATGAATATCCCTTCATGTAAAGTCAACTATTGGATGAAAAATCATCACTTTTGGAATGAGTATTTGCCTCAAACATATATAACTTTTTCTTCAAACACACTTAATTTATAGAAACATGCAATTTATATGATTTTTGAAATGTGTTAAGAAAACAAAAAACACTTAAAATTATTATATTTGATTATTTGGTAATACACAACAACAAATACTTAAAAAAAATAAAGAATTTGAGTAATATAATTTTAAAATCAATAAAATGGTGCATAAAATGGGACCACATGAGTTCGAAAGCTGTTATCATTTATAGATTATGCAATGGAACATTGAATAAATGTAAGCATAACGAGAGCATGCGCAGCTACCAACTAGTTTTGTATGGATCCTCTACCTAATTGCACAATCTCGAATCTTAACCATTCATTTGGGGCATAAGCAATGGAACCAGCAGACAAGAGAGAGATTTATAAATTGTATGATTGAGAGCTTTGAGGCATATGTTGCAGACATGATGCTGATATGGGTTCTGTGAGTTTTAGGGATGAGTTATGGGGATGATCGAAAAAAACATTCTCTCTATCTTGAACTTAATAGCATTAAGGACTTTTTTTGTTTACGTCCTCAATTCTTACATTAAATATTTTGGAGATGATTAAACTAAAAAAATAAAGAAAACCATTTTGAGAGGAACTGAACCGGACTGGACTAAAATTTTTGTTCTGAGTGGTGGTTCAACCTAAAAGTTTTAAAGAGAGATCCAAAAATCCTAACCCAGATGCGACCTCTTCATAATCTATCTAGGGTTTTAAAGAGAGATCCTAAAATCCTAAACAACATTTATCTAGGGTTTCAACTCTAGATAAAAAAAGGAAAAAACCTCTTGTGTGCTTTCAACTTTTGGGCAAAAAAAGGTAGATTGTCGAAAATTCTAGGGTTTCAATTAGCACATGGATCTGGAGAGCAAGAACATTGTGGAGGATTTGATCTCAAGGCTGAGGCTGAGAAATCCGAAGTCTCCGACAACGCAAACGAGAAGAAGGTGAAAATATTTTTTCATCATTACTATCTATATTTCGAAGTCTTCTAACCCGACTATTTTTTTAGCGAAGCTGTTTTGCTGTGTGTTCTATTGTGTTTGCTCTCAATCCGTTTTTGTTTACTTGCAATGTCATATTTTGGTTGAATGTTTTGATATAATTTGTTTAACAATTGGCATGTCACAATTTGGTAGGAAATTTTAGATGCAATTTTGCTTTCTTGCTTGTTCGATTTCTAGGTCTATTTACTGCCAATCTGTCGTTTAATTTATTTAACTCACCTCGAAATTTTCTTTCATTAACGGGTAAATTTTGCAATTTGATTAGGCATGGATGGAGTTGATAAAGACAAAGTCCAAAGAGTAGTGTACGTAATGAGAAAAGGATCAAAATGTTTCGAAAATGAAAAGCGAAAAGAGGCCTTTATTCGGCAAAAAATAGAGCATTTGCGAGCTCGACCTGCGAAGCTCTCCGCCGCTGATTTATCTCATTTTCAAAAGGTTCTTTTTAGGTTTTTTTTTTATATAAATATAGCCAAAAAAAAAATCCCAAAATACCGATGCTTTTCTAGCTGGGAAATCGCCACCCCCCATGGCGATTTCCCAGCATCAAAATATTGATTTTGGCTAAAAATACCAAGGGAAATCGCCATGGGGGTGGCGATTTTCCTTGGTGTTTTTTTTCAAATTTTGATAAAAATACCAAGGGAAATCGCCACCCCCCATGGCGATTTCCCTTGGTATTTTTAACCAAATTTGTAAAAAGGATGAAGGGAAATCGCCATGGGGGGTGGCGATTTCCCTTCATGTAAATTTTTTTTAATTAATAAACAAATTTTAATTTTTTTTTTAATTTGTAAATTTTATTTTTTAAATTTAAAAATTATAAATTAAATTAAATTTCTTATTAAATTTAAATATGGAAAATTTTGTTTCTTATAAAAATTAAAAAAAAATAAAATAATATTTCTTCTTAAATTTGTATATCAAAAATTATATTTGTAAGTTTTGTTTTAATTTTAAAAATTTGTAAGTTTTTTTTTAAATTTTAAATTTATAAATTAAATTAAAATAATTTTTTTATAATTTTAAAAATAAAGAAATTTCTTAAGGTATATTTTATTATTTAAAATTTATGAACAAATTTTTTTAAATTTTGTTAATTGATTTGTATTAGATAAAAACAAAAAACAAACAAAAAAACTTGCATTACATTTTCCCTTATAATCCAAAGTACATGATAAGTTGAGAAAAACATGTAATTCATTTATTGTTGATGCGAAGTCTCTCCCAATGTGCCAAATCGATGCGGACAATTTCGACGGTTATGACCTTCGTTTCTGCATAATCCACAACGTTTTGGTTGGCCTTTCTCCCTGAGGTCCATTTCATTACGAATACGACTTGATTTTGGCCGACCATGTGGATTTCTCCGCATTTCTTGATTGGGACACACTTCTGGACCATCATATTGAGGCCAGTAACCTTCATTTCCAATAGCTTCGAACTCATGTCTATAAACATTCAATATAGTTTCCAGTCTATAGACTTTGTCCACATATTGCATGCAATCTACATGGACATGTGCACAGGCAGCAACTACATGTGAACAAGGGAACCTTTGTGCTTGAAACTTTCCACAATCACACCACATGTCACTGAGGTTGACTTTGTACTTCATTGCAGAAACACCCTCTTGTGGAGCAACTAACTCTTCAACCAGAAAAGATTGATTTGTTCGCATAAAATTACGAACAATGTGGGAGTTAGCTTTCCTGCGATTTTCTTGCATAGCTTGTGTGACTGTTTCACAATATGTGTGCCCTCCCTCCATCATGGCAATTTGCTTGTTCCCCATCTTAACAAAAAGTGCAGCCAACCTATAATATGTTGATTGCACTAAAGCAGTAATGGGAAGATGACATGTTCCCTTCAACACCGAATTGATAGATTCAGCTAGGTTGGTTGTCATATGGCCATAACGCCTTCCTTGATCATATGACTGCGCCCACTTCTCCTTGGGGATCCTATCAAGCCAATTAGCCGCTTCTGCATTTTCTCCACGAAGATTGTCATACATGAAATGAAAATTCGGTCGCCTCAACTCGTATCCTAATAAATTTTAAAACAAAAAACTTGTGAATTTCAATATTATTTTATATGCTAAACGAAATATAAGAGATAAAATAACTATGATTTGATTCCATACCCATGTTAACAATTTGTCGACGCAATTCCTTATTGTTAGACTTTTTCATAAAGTTCGCTGCAATGTGTCGAATGCAGTACACTGAATATGCATGTGGAGGATTCCATCCACCATCGGGTCTAATCGCAGCTTTGATGGCTTCATGTCGATCAGACATCAAGCAAATGCCAGGCTGTTTTGTCACGTGTCTGCGCAAGTTACTGAGAAAGAATGACCAAGCCTCTGTTGTCTCACCCTCCACAATGGCAAAGGCAATTGGCAGTATGTTTCGGTTGCCATCTTGTGCAATAGCTAACAATAATGTGCCTTTGTATTTTCCATATAAGAAAGTACCGTCTATTTGCACAATAGGTTTACAATACGGATACCCTTCAATGCACGACTTAAATGTCCAAAATAGTCGATGGAATATTCTCTTACCCTGGACCAGTCGATCACCGTGATATGTAGGTACCGTTTGCAATTCCACAATTGTACCAGGCACGAAATGTTGCATTGCACCTAACCATTTAGGTAGCTCATTGTACGATCTTTCCCAATCGCCAAATACTCGAACAATTGCCTTTTGCTTTGCTTGCCATGTTTTCTTGTAGGAGGTGATGTATCCATACCGAATTCGCATCTCAGCGATCAAAACTGAAACGGAAATCTCCAGATTTGCTTGGACCAATGACAAAATGCATGAACAGATCATGTTACAATCTAACTTGCAATGATCTTGTGAAATCCTCCCCGATGTGCAAGTATGAGGCCCTTCATATTTTCTAATCTCCCATAGATGTTTCTTCTTCATAAAAGTTGCCCTTATTCTCCAATTACACCCATTCCCATACATTACGCACTTGGCATAATATTCAATTACTCTGTAATCTACAGAGTTTTTGATGTTATAGTGCTTGATAGCTTAAAGCACAGCCTCTTTCGTTGGGAATTGTAACCCAACACACAGATCAACTGCAGATGGATCAAATGTCAGAGGCATAGCTAATGTATGAGCATACTCTGGAAATTCCGGCATATGCATTGCCTCCAGATCCAGTGTATGCATATGGGATGCAGCCTGATATGGGGGAATATCTCGATGAGTGTTGATATCTCCATGAGTGTTGATATCTCCATGAGTGTTGATCTTAGCAGGGACGACGTCTGGGTCAGAATCAGTATTGTCATCACTTGCGAATTCAGCATCCTCTTCCTGCTCACTAAATTCACCAACATCTTCACCATGGACTCCACGTGGACGAACAGGATCAACACCAGCTGTCTCATCTTCGAGGGTAGTAGGAATTAGGGTTTGTGAGACTAATGAAGTCTGAAAAGTTGTAGCTTGAGATAAGGGCACGACTTCTTCTGTGGGAACGTCGTATGTAGTGTGAACATAGAACGACCCAGAATCATAATCTTCTATGGGAAAGTTTTCTGTTGTCCTAACATTTGAAGGGCCGCAATCATCGTCAACATCATCTATGTCAGCATATAACTCAAGGACACCAACATTTGCAAATGTCTCATGAGCATAAAACATGCATCTGACATCATCATCATTTTCAAGTGAAAATGTTCTTTATCGGACACATCCTTCACCAATAGAAAGAGGATGCATGTACTTAACCTCTGAAACTCTTTTTCTAGTTCCAGCTTTAATTTTTGTATGAATTTGCAGCTTCAGTTCCTCTAATGTGACGTCGTCTTCAACACAAAAACTTTTTGGACGTTCACAATCAAAGGTAGCACCTTCGTCAGTATTATGAATTTGGCCATTATAGTAGACCAAGGCGATCACTCTATTGCTCATGTTGTGTAGCAAAAGAAAGAAGAAATATAGAAGGATGAGAATGAGAATGAGGAGGTTTTAGCACTCAGGAAAAATCTGATTGAAAAACTGTTGTAGGGGGTATTGTAAACCTTCATAAGTATTATGAATTTATAATGGTTCATTATGTTGTACCAGATGACAAATCCCATCCTTTGTATAGGATGGAATCTGAATCTGATATTCTGCCTAGGACTATTTGACTGAAAAAGTTATAACTTATTCAATGCAAAATGTGATTGATAAATCCCATCACTTGTCTCATCCATTGCAGAAAGAATCAAGTTCCAATATTTTCTACAGCATTTGATGGACTGGAAAATAGCTGAAACCTGTCTAAAAACCTATATCATCAGTCTTATCCATTGCAGAAAGAATCAAGTTCCAATATTTTCTGCAGCATTTGATGGACTGGAAAATAGCTTAAACCTGTCTAAAAACCTATATCATCAGTCTTATCCATTGCAGAAAGAATCAAGTTTCAATATTTTCTGCAGCATTTGATGGATTGGAAATATAGCTGAAACCTGTCTAAAAACCTATATCATCAGTCTTATCCATTGCAGAAAAAATCAAGTTCCAATATTTTCTGCAGCATTTGATGGACTGGAAAATAGCTGAAACCTGTCTAAAAACCTATATCATCAGTCTTATCCATTGCAGAAAGAATCAAGTTCCAATATTTTCTGCAGCATTTGATGGACTGGAAAATAGCTGAAACCTGTCTAAAAACCTATATCATCAGTCTTATCCATTGCAGAAAGAATCAAGTTCCAATATTTTCTGCAGCATTTGATGGACTGGAAATATAGCTGAAACCTGTCTAAAAACCTATATCATCAGTCTTATCAATTGCAGAAAAAATCAAGTTCCAATATTTTCTGCAGCATTTGATGGACTGGAAAATAGCTGAAACTTGTCTAAAAACCTATATAATCAGTTTTATCCATTGCAGAAAGAATCAAGTTCCAATATTTTCTGCAGCATTTGATGGACTGGAAATATAGCTGAAACCTGTCTAAAAACCTATATCATCAGTCTTATCCATTGTAGAAAAAATCAAGTTCCAATATTTTCTGCAGCATTTGATGGACTGGAAAATAGCTGAAACTTATCTAAAAACCTATATCATCAGTCTTATCCATTGCAGAAAGAATCAAGTTCCAATATTTTCTGCAGCATTTGATGGACTGGAAATATAGCTGAAACCTGTCTAAAAACCTATATCATCAGTCTTATCCAGAAATTTTTTTTTCTGCTTTCCAGAATTTCACTTGTTTGCTTATGAAAATGTAATGCAAGTTTTTTTGTTTGTTTTTTGTTTTTATCTAATACAAATCAATTAACAAAATTTAAAAAAATTTGTTCATAAATTTTAAATAATAAAATATACCTTACGAAATTTCTTTATTTTTAAAATTATAAAAAAATATTTTAATTTAATTTATAAATTTTAAAATTAAAAAACAAAACTTACAAATTTTTAAAATTAAAACAAAACTTACAAATATAATTTTTGATATACAAATTTAAGAAGAAATATTATTTTGTTTTTTTAATTTTTATAAGAAACAATATTTTCCATATTTTAATTTAATAAGAAATTTAATTTAATTTATAATTTTTAAATTTAAAAAATAAAATTTACAAATTAAAAAAAAAAATTAAAATTTGTTTATTAATTAAAAATCAAATCGGACGTTAATTTCAA